>JAYKAV010001211.1:582706-649710 GCA_035582835.1 Phoebastria nigripes
AATACTCAACAAACCCATAAAAAGCTGCCTTTTATCCAGCTTGGAGCTTCAACTGATGCTATGCAAGGCTATTACATACCCTGGCATGGGGCCCACTGTGCTTGGTCTGCTTACTCTTTTGGAAAAATCTGTACAGAATATTTTTAATGAGTTGACGCTGCAAATAACATCTTTCCTTTTTGAACTCCTACAGTACACTAATACCAGCGATATAACCCACTACAGACAATAATGGAGGCTAGTGCTTGAATATGCTGTGCTTTGTCTAGGCTGCTCCTGAAATAGATGCCTACCACAGGAGGATTAGCTCCCTAAATAGACAGATGCATGGCACAATATATTTATAGGATTAAAACACAAAGTTATTAATAGAAAACAAGATGAGTAGGTGAAACTTATAAACTAAACACCTATTGATCTGATCATCCCCTGCACAGAGCCAGTTAACAAACATCTGTGCTCACCAGGAGATAGTGGTATGGTAGGAGCACTTAAACTAAAGCATTATACTCGGAAAGTGGCAGAAGTAGTAGCAAAAGAGGTGCCGCCTACTTGCTCTCTTCGCTTAATGGCTACATGCACGTAGCTCTAATGTCACTACACAAATCCTTTCATTAAAATAAAACCATGGTTGAAGGTTTCACAGATCTTCCAAACTCTTGGACCATCAAAATATCAGAAATCAGCTCTTGAAATCACCCCTAGCACTGCCATAATTGAAAGCTTCACTGCTTGGGTGGACTCATCTTTCCAGGTCTCTCATGGGTAGCAGCACCGCTGTTTGGAAAGAGAAAAGCACTGTACTGATCCGTCAAAGCAGGGCCATTCTGCATTAAGGCTCTGGACTAACATTTGGAAGATGGGAACCCACCAACGAACACTTGCATCAGACCTCTTCAGCAACTTGGTCTCATACATTCACCTCACCCTCCATCTGCAAAGTGAAGATAAGGATCTTCTTCAAGTGCTTGGCTTGCTTAGTACCAAAACATTGTGTGTGAGACTTGCACTTTCCTTTGCATTTCCCCAGGGTCCAATCTAACAATAGTGGAGGTAGTACGAACCACCATAATACAAGACAACTATTGGTATCACAACAGATTTATGATCACTCGAGTTCCTGGACTTGATGAGGCTCATGTTGCCAAAGATAACTATGCCAAACCTAGCACTTGCAACTGCAAGTGCATTTTTGTCAACCTTTTTAGCTTTCATCTGTGCATATTTGCAAGCCCTGAATCTGAAGTTCAAATAAATCCAATAATTCACTCAAACCCACCAGGATTTGAAAACATTAGGGAAGTGTCAAGATGTCATCGAACTTGTTCTGCAGAACAGAGTGCTTTATAGTTTCAGAAAGAAAGAGACAAGGGAGCTATTTAACGAGAYGGTGGCATATTGAAACATGGATAGATAAGTAATTAATAGCTACCTTCTCTAAGTGAAAACTTTTCTGAGTGAAAAATCAGTTTATATGAAAAACTACAAGTCAATTGCTGCCATTTTTGGGTGGATAAGAACTGTCACGCACGTTAGCATCTCCATTACCATGAAGGATTTTACTCCTCTAAGCAACTCACAAAGACCTTCACATAAAACAGCATGTAGGAAGCAAGGAACTAACAGAAGGAGAAACCAAAGAAATGCTGACATTCATAACTAGAATTCTAATGAAAAACGTTATCAGGAATCCATRAAAACGGGAGAGAACTTCTGCCACGAGAAGTCGAAGCTAAGGCAACAGGTTCATTTTAGTCCCTTAGGAGCAAGAGTAATTGCATGGTTGATTAGGTGCTGTCATTAGGATAGAGAATACTGGCCAAATAACCTCTTTATGTTGATAGCCCAAAACATCTTCCTATTAAAAAGGTCTAGTAGATCACCTAATTCAGAACCCTCTTAACCCTGACGTGCGGGTTTCTTTACCAAATTTCTATACAGCCTCAAGTGGAACATACGGCACCTTAAAGTAAACAAAACAGGAGAGAGGAAAAATAGTCATGCTSCAAGAAATAGGAAGTATAAACCCATTAATTAAGCATTTAATTCTTTTTATCCCTCATGTCTGTCTTCACAGTTTAAAGTCTCTCTCGGCAATCAACCAATTTTGGGATTCACTGCTGTCATGCCAATCGTGGCAGTACTTCAGCTAAAAAGACACTGTCAAACATAATGAAGTTTTCCTTCAGCTTGTACCCACACTGGTGCTGCGTACAGCACACACGCTGCCTGGTGAGGGAAGGTGGGGGATAGGGCTTTACCTGCCCTAGTTCCCAAGGACTGCAGACCAGTCCTAAGTGGCAAAGGCAYAACTGAATCACACTCATGGCTGAGGAGACTACATCCCATAGAAACCATCTCACACCCTCCTATACAACGTACAAATAGCACCCAATTGGCTTTGAAACATATTCGAGAATTTTCAGTTGTTTTCTTGTATTTTCTTTCCAACTTTCCTATTTTCTTTTCCATCCTGCACATGCTCAGACTAAGGCATACTACAAGCATGGAAAAATTTCCCAGCGCTACACTGTTACAGCCCAACCTCTCCCTCGAATCCATGGACACCGTTCCCTGTCCTTCACCCAGGGATGCTGCACACAAAGCATGGGGAAGGACAGGGCAGAGGGATTCCCATTGGGAAGGAGAAAATACATCTCTCTAATTGGTATTTCTGTTTCTAACAGTTTGTTTTCACAGTGGTCCTACCGGAATTGGTGTTGGCAGAGACCAAATAGTAGACCAGGGCTTATAAGGCTTTGCAATACATAATGATAGTCACTGACACAATGAGCTGTGCATTTCTATCTGCTGACTCAGGCGAAGAAGGCTGCACTGACATCCTGACTGTAAACTGCATTTACAATGCACATTTGGCTGCCTCACCTGCATTATCCCTGCTTTATCCATCCCTGGTAAGCTCTGGCCCAGCAGCCGACACTCCTGAGCAGCTGGTGGCAGCAGCCATCTGAAACCAGTGAATCGGGCTGCTGGCTCCCTGGGCAGAGGCTGTCGCCGTGCATTCACCCAGCATGTAGCGCAGCAGGGCCCCGACCTACTCGGCCTCTGGGCATCACTGCAACATAAATGACAATAACGCAAATGCCAAAGAAGGGCAAATATTCAGTCCTGGAACGACAGCATGCTTTACAGCGAATGCTTTGCGGCCTAGAGCTCGAAATAGAAATTTATGTGACAAAAACTTCACGACGTGAAAGTCTGCATCAAAAAAACAGCGAGCTGCACTGTTTGGCATCTCGGTTTCCAACCCTTGTGAAGTCCAAATAGCTCAAATACAAATCTGTAATATCGCTCTCTAAGTAAAAGCTATTTTAAACTAATTTTGGCAGCCACTAAGAGTCGTAACCAGGATGCCAGCTGTAGGGTTTCTTGCCTCCTTCTCCTGGCTCCAACTGGCCAGCAGCAGCGAGGGGACACCCGTCTCCTCTGCTAGGGAAGCTCTGACGCCTCCACCTTCCTTCAGACCAAGCGTGCTGGGTTCCTGCAGCGAGGAGAGCCTGCCTTTGCTGCTCCAAGGACAAAGAATATCACCAATAAAAATCAGAATCTTCAAAGTTTTAAAAGTTCCCTTTCCATAAAATGAGCCTTAGACAGAGAATACCCGATAATGAGCTGCAAAGTCCTTTTTTATAGGCACTCACTTGAGCTGACCCACATAACTCATCTACTTTGCCACTTAACATATCCAAACTTACAGCAGTATAAAAGCTTTTACAACCATGCATGATCATGTCACTTTTTTTGCTTTATATATAAAAGCGCCTAGTATATTTTTTCATTTTTCAGCAAAAATGAACATCTCCACACAAATACATGGACTGTGATAGCCATTTACAAAGGCCTGAACATCTAACATTTGCTGATCCTGGTCACTTCTGTGCTCCTCTTCACCTTTGCCACCAGCCTCCCCTGAAACACCTGAGCATGTTTCAGCCTTCCAAACACCAACCGACCCAGAACTGCAGCTGGAGCACAACTTGCCATTTAGCAGAGATTCATTTCCCTGGGTCCCCAGGCAGCACAAAGCTCCCATCCCAGTTTCCTACCTGGGGATGCATGATGGGCAAGATTAAGCCTCATGACCATGCAGCACAGGCTACAATGCATTAAACTACATGTAATAAAATATAAATAAAAATAAGGAAAGGTCCGCAATAAGTAAATTCCATTTTTACAATGCACACTGCAGGAACATATATATATATATATGTATATATATATATACACCTGCAGAAGGGATTAGTGTACTGCATGTGTGTTAGATGGAGGGAGGGGGAGAGGTCAAGTCAGGAAATTTGGGAAGCAAAAGCAGGAATATCTGATATGGAGGTGGCACTGCAGAAAGAGGGGAGGGAGGTTTTTTGCACAACCACGGCAAGGCCTGCAGGGACAGGAACGCGCAGGGGAAGCGGTGGGGGTGGGAAGGGACGCTCTTCAAATGGCATTGCTGGCAGAGCGTGAGGTCAGTCAAAGGAGGTCACGTCATTCCTGCAGAAAACCCCGCCTGAATTACCCTACTGGGCAAGAACGATCATCCTCACAGAAAGAGTGCAACGCACAGGCTCCGTCAACCTAAGCGACACAGGACTCGGGCTATGGAAAAACAAATCCCAGGAAGCAAGGCCACTCCTGACAAACTGGACACAGATAGAGTTCAGCTGCTGAAACACATAACCGGAGTGACATAATATTAGCACATATTTTTATGCTTACTGAGACAACAACAAACCAAAGCCTGAAGCTGTATTTTGGGCACGCTAGCTCAAACTATCTTTAGACAGGAAAAGTGTGTGCGTACAGATGTTCCAGCAGGCATGGAGAGCACAGAGCTGGAAAAAGTGCTTGCTCACTTCCGAGCCTTATAAAAAACGCCTGTTGTAAATAAGGGTGGGAATAAATAYACCAGGCAATGCCAAATCAAAATTAAAAAAAAGCGGGCAAGAAGCCAGTAGCTGGTCAGGGGCTGGTGAGGTTTGACGGCTGCATACCTCCCCCAGCTTCGCTTCTCCCGATGGATGTTTTCAGGTGTTACCCTCTCCTGCGGTCCCCCCCTACATTTTACTCCTCCTGCCAGCTCTTTCATCCAGCTTTCTAACTATCTCACTTTCACAGATGCTCTCTTGGAAGCATGATTGAAGCTATAAATTCACATCTACACATCTGTAACAAAAATAGTTTTTCTAAAAGCTATTCTTCTTCCCTATCGATGGTGACACAAATGATACAGAGTCGCTGGCAATTCAGGGATCTCGCTGCAGCTTTAAACACCAACCAAGACAGAGAGCAATGCTGTCTCACAAGGAAAACAGTAATAATGGAACTTTTTTTTATATATATATATATATATATATATATATGAAGCTGTTATTCTTGGAATCACATCTATTTGTGAAGAATTGAAAAATACAAGAAATGGCCTCAAAGCTCTTGTTCCATGGAGCAACTATTATTTTCTGAAGTAAAACATAATTATCACCTCCCTCCAGAAAAAACCTCGGAGTCCATCAGTGTGAGGACAGATCTAATTTACCATGATCATTGCTCCGCTTGCAGTAGTAGAAAGATGAGGGCAGCAACCACATGAAGTACAATTTAGACCTCCCTTGAAAAAAAACTTATATAAACAGGACATAGAAGATTAGGATGCTTCCGTGTTAGGTTATGACTGAGCCCTACTTTTAGCCAAAAAACCCTAACGTGGTGTGGCAAAGAGCTGAGTTAAACCTCAGGCACAGCAGGCCCTGCACCTGGGGGGCTTTCTGCCACAGGGACAGACACCCCTGCTGCAGCCCACGGACCTGAGCTCCAGGCACAGCAAGGAGAGGGTCCCCGCATACATCCTGCGCACATCTGGACGTGTTTTTCCTTGCTGCTCCTCCCCTCCAACATGTAAGGAAATCCTTGGTGCCATGACCAAAGCAAGCAATACTTGCAAGGGCTCTAGAGGTGACCCGAGCGTACTAACAGTACAAAAGACCCTGCTCATCTCACAACCTCCAAATCTTTCTTAATCCCAAGCCAACAGCAAAGCAGAAACTCCAAAGCTTGTGCTTTGGGCATGATGCAGAAGCAACTGCTCCTGCAAGCAGTGCTTGTACAAGACAACTGTGATTCGCATGGAGGCGCATCTCCTTTGGGCTCAGCTTGATTAGCCTTTATGGCAAATAAATTAACTGTGGGCAACCATTGGGTTTAATACTGGCACGGCAAATTCCAGGCACGAAGACATGGGAGAAAGAGCACAGCTTTGGGTGATGGAGACAGGCCACCAGCCTGCTGGCGTCAGGATGACAGGGGAACCAGATAAAGGGAAACAAAAATGCACCAACAGGAGTAAAGAAAGATAACAAAGAGACTGATTAAAAAAAAAAAAAAAAAGCCAAAGGAGGGAAGCTTGGCAGACAGGGACAGTGCTTGCAGAGGAAGCTCTACATGGTATATTAAAACAAGGGCAGGGAAGCAGAAGCAGAATTTAGCACTAGACCTGGAAGAGTCTGGTCCACCCTGGTGAGTGCCTCTGCCTCCAGGAGAGCCCAGGAGCTTTCCTAAGCTCCTCTCCTCTACGTGCACCCAGCATAACAAGCTCTGCTTGCAATGGGCATGCAGTGCCACTGCTACTGCAGCGTGACAGCCAGCAGCTTCCCAACACGCTAAGAGGATGCCTGTTATTCTAGTGTTGCAATGGTATTTGCCGTGAGTTTTGTTAAGATTTTCATATTTAGCAAAGTCACTACTGTTTTTACTGAAGTTCACACACACACACACACACACGGTGCTTAGAGGGAGAGACGGGGAAAAATAGAAGCTGAATTGAAAGTTCAGCTTCTTTCAACTAAATTTGTTAGTAGGTTCATCATCATTTTTTGACAGAATAGTCTTTCCATGGTGAATTATTTCCACTGGAAAAAATAGGAGACCAACAAATTGCTGGATATAATTTGTGCCTTAAATAATAAAGCAATTAATGGCATTTTTGCAGGAACACATTCTTCTCTCCAGAAATAAAATCCCTATTTCATCTCATCTAAATTGCTTGGTCAGCTTCAAATGAGTGCAATATAAATCTCCTTCCCATACTGCTTCTGTTATCTATGATAAAGGGAAGAGACAGAAGGTAATCCTGTGTTCTGTATTCACTGACACATCATTTTCATGCTACACTACACTGTAATTTATTTCTAATGGGATAAGCCTCTTGTAGTCTTCCTGCATTGTTCAGCCACACACACATCCCCAAATGGTACCGAGATTGCGGGATTGGCAGGTGCAACATCCAGGGACCACGCTCGATGGAATTAGGATGTCTGCTGCACGTTTCAGCGGTGCTACAGCTGTGAAAATAAACAGCTAGACTGTATAATTAAGGTATGCTTTTATTCCTTCCCACCCACTGCCTCCTGGAAGCAAGGCAGTCAAAGAGTATGATACTTTTCAGTACTTCTTGTAATTGCCAACTAAACTTTTAATTTTGCATCTAATCGGTTTGAGACAACCCAAAAAGACATGCGGAGCTGGAAGAGATTAAAGGACGTGGAAGCCAACTGAAACTGAGAAGTCCTTACAGTCTTAGCCATAACAGAGATACCACTTCATACAAAGGAAAGTATCTTTAAAGCTCTTTCTGCTGTCCTGATCAACAAGAGTGCAAGAAATAAGTAAACCAACGTACGAAAATCAAGCTGGGGCTCTGAAGCGCTACATGTATTATTATTGTTTAAAAACAACATTTTCCATAGGATATAAAAGAAGAACAAAACCCCCTAAGCTTTAGGTTTATAAAAGCTTTCTTCAAATTAAAAAAGTCTGGACTTCGGGCCAAACTGAGGATCCAGTTATTCTTGATGCAATCCTGAAATGGCTAGGTGCAAACAGAAAGCCACCTATGATGTTCCTGCAGAAATGAATATATTTTTAGAAAATATCCATGTTTATTTGTAAAACATTTTTCTCTGTTAAAATGTGCAAAACTACCACAGAATACTTAATCTGCTGCCAGCTAATAAACAATATTATCAAGCACCACAACTTAAACAGGCAAGAATCTCAGTACTACTATGCCTTTCACACCCACCTCTCTACTTCAGCTGATCGCTATACTCACATGCAGAATGCATCTTACAAAGTAAAGTATTATCTAATTAGCTGTCTACTACTTATCTAGCTACTTCTACGGCCCCATCACTCCAGCAGTTTACACAGGATTAATCTCATCTGATTCAGACGCAAGGTAGAAACTTGCAGGCAACAGTCATCTCTCCAGATTTCCTTTACCGTCGGTGCAAAGTGACAGCCCCTTCCAGGGCACATGTCACACCATTTCAGGTAACCATCTTTGAGGAGGTGAACGAACCCCTTCGCTGCCTACAGAAGGGACTAAGAGCTCCGCTGCGGCCATCTGCACCCAGACAAACCCCTGCTCTAGCAGGGCTGGCAGCACGAGAGCTGGGTCTGCTCTCCTGGGCCAAGGTTGCTCGCAGCAGCGTTTCAGCAGCTTTGCCATCTCCGGCTGGACTGGGGTCCTCAGTGCGCCCCAAGCCCCCGGGTAGGATGGCGACAGCAACAGCAAGTCTGCAGAGAAAGGGCAGAAGAAATCTAACGCCGGGCACCAGCAGTGGGGTTGCAGCTGCTTTATACTGCTTCTCGTCACAGGTTATGAATCTGCCCTGTTAGCTCTGGTTTACCAACAGTTCACGCTTCAAAAATTTGACAAAATACCCCAAAGGCTAACTCCTGCTGAACTCCATCCCTGCTGCCATGACCAATTTGTATTACAACTTTGTTCTAGGAACGTATCTGCAACCACTTATGTGAAGGGCCCAAATGACTTGATTCAGCCTAGCTAGGCAGGCAGCGCTGCTCACGTCCATGTTGGGTCATGGGGGAAGAGAAGCGGTCTCAGGAAGGCTGGCTACCAGTTTAACAGGGTTTCCAGCTGAGATCCTGCAAGCAAAGCTCCCTGCAGAAACCACCAAGCAGCCTCGCCAGATGCTACTGTGGCTCTGTGGAGCACCGGCCAGGGAGGCCCCTGGGCATCCAGAGCTGCCCCCAGCAATCACAACTGGCCTCTGCTGCATCCCGACCTACCTACAGGGTTCGGTGCCAACCCATATTCTCATGTCTGCTGATTTCAAAATTTCAAATACAGCAGGTCCTGTGTTCATTTAGGCTCTTCTCATCCAAAACTCCCTCTTAAATGCAATCCAGATGAGCTCGTTGGCGTGGGTAGCACACGCAGCAGCTGCCCTCACTGTCTGCAGCCCCATTTAGCAGACCGTTTTCAAAAGGGAGCAGAATCATTTCAGGTAGACTGCCTTTCACTGTGGTTGAAAGGGGGCTCCTTGATCACACTCCCAAGCTCACACCCTGGTTTCCGAGCATCTCTGGAGAGGGAGGGCAGCATAACTCACACCACCAACAACGCAGGAAAACTTTACTTTGCCTTTACTTAGCTGCTTGTGATGCTTATCAGTTCTCACAGGGAAAAGGCATAACTTGCTTAGCTCTTGGCTAGCAAATAGATGAGTGTACTTTGTCATCCGGTAGCTCTAGACACGAAGGACAGTGTCACGTGAGGCGTGCAGGTCTGTCCGCACTTACCGCCATGGCTCACCCTGCTGCAGGAGGGCTCTGCTGCACGGAAGAGGGCAGGCAGAAAGCAAACCCTCCAAAGCGATGCTCAGTCACAGGTTTCTCCTTACCAGGAGCCGCAGTTATCCTACAAGGCTACCGAGAAAGACTGCTGGAGGAAGAACCAAAAGGGCTAAACCTGGCTAGCTGGGAAGGTCGTGGTAAATGGTAATAAATGCCCTTGAGGCATGTGCACGTAAAACAGCAAGATTAAATCCAGGAGRAAGACATTGGGATTCTCACTGGGAACAACTCGACGGCAGAAAGCTTGGGTTTGGGTGCTGGAACCGGCTCCCCAGGCACGGGGCTGGGATCTTCTCACCTCAACCTTTTACAACTAGGCTGGATGAGAAATAATAGGAGGTTGGCAGGGAGAGCGTGAGCAGATGATCCAATAAGCCTTTTCTGCCTTAAATTTCTAACTCTCTGAAAAATCAGCTTCTTATCCAACAGGCTGATGACACTGCCACTAGGAATAAAAATGATGGCTGTTTGTACTCAAGTGTAGATGTCAAAAGAGGAGCGGCAGCAGTGAGGTAGCACAACTGGCCTAGCAAGACGGGTGCAAACTACTTCAACCCTGATGCACAAGAAGGTGCTAAGCTGCAGTGATAAAAGCAGGGAGAATGAACAGGGTCTGATAACTTTTCTATGAAAGCAGAGTTTGCATAAAGGAACCAGAGTTATAAAGAAGAAACAACTGAAGTGCTATTTGTACAAATGAAGAAAGGATAAAAAAAGAGTGTGGGATGTTAGTTTTGTCCCCCCATTCTACAAAGCGGTCTAAAACTCAGTAACCTAAACATTTTTTTGTTGCAGTAACTGCCACCATCTAAAACACCAAATGAAAAAAATGCAAAACTGTATTAAGTCAAACATGCAAGCACCCATAAATGAGGAAGGTAAGGGCTAGCGTTCACCTCTGAAGATGATCTGCAGCTACAGTTATATCACCTTAGGTCAGTTTTAAATAAAGCTACAAGCAAACTCTTTACTCCCACCACAGTGTGTGAAACACGTGCTTTTTTCCTATTTCCACAGCAGCTTGCTTCACCTCCTAGCCCCTGCAGACGGCTGTGAAACCAGAAAAAGAAGTGTACTGTCCAGTGTTCCTAATTAAAATCCCATAGTCTTGTGGTCAGAGAGCTCTGGAGAACCGGCAGGGTTGCGTGATTTGCTTGAGGTCAGACAGAAAACAGCACGCTAGACCAGAGATGACGGATCTTTTGGCTCATGCGTGCAATGCAGCACTCCGCAGCCGGGGCCAGAAAAGCAGTCAGCGGGAAGCTCCGGTTCCTCTCAGTAACCTAACCTTAAATAGTCTAAATTCGCAAAGGAGAAAACACCACGTAAGTCCCGCCTCCCCTCAAATGAACCAAGAGTAACTTTTTCCCCCAAAGCCTTCTTGCACCCGCAGATGTTGCTCTGGAAGCCAACGTGGCTCCGCCGTCTGTGCCGATCTTTAGCCGCTCTCCACAGTTTTTCTGTATCACTGAGTGCCAGTAAGCGTTCACACTCCAGGTAATATCTGGTCTGACCATTTGCGTGTTCCTCCAGCTGCTCAAGAGCCCATCTGCTCGGACAGGCTTGCTGGCTTCACACTCAGCACACGACCCAGGTTTTTCCATCACTTACCCTGGAGAACTTGGGGGACACACTGGTGACAAAGTGACAGATCTTTGCATTTGTGACAAATTCACTCCGTCTGTTACCTAGTATTTTCCCTAGGTATTTACTTCTGGAGGCGTGAGGCATCTGTGCCTTTGATGAGTTTCCAACACTCACATCCACATGTTAAAATGGAAATAACATCTGAGTGGAAGACTCCTAGTTTGGTCTTTACATTTGTATTTTCAATGACTAATTTTGTTTAAGTTGGTAAACGCAGCTGTTGCCTTGCCAGTTGGTGACATTTCCTTTTGGACTTCCCCGCTGGTTGGTGTGTTTCTGCCAAGACATGTAAATTGACTCATTCCTTGTATTCCTTTGCCTTTTTATATAATGCTTCAGTTGGGATTTGCTGAAGGTCTCCTGAGATTTGTTTTCCTAAGTAATTATTAGCCCTGAGATGCTAGACAGACTTTACTCACATGTTTTCTGAATTGTCACTTAAGCATCCCATGCTCAGGATGCTGGATCTAACTGATGTAACACTTCACTATATTATATCTAGCTGTAATTTTCCTCATGGTGACTTGGTCATGTCAACATCAAGTCAACAGCAACTGTAAAGCGGTGACAGAATGTATGTCTRTTTTACACCAGCGTTATCCACAATGAACCATTCACTCAGCTCTCCACTTACTTCAATGGTTCAAGCTTGTCAAGATTTCGCAATTATTATAAATACATACTTGAAAAGAGTAAATTAATCTCCTGAAAAAGGTAATTAAAATACCCTCCCCCCCTCCCCAAGAACCCCAAACAAACAACTGCATCAGACTGGCAGGTAATCGGCCTCAAGCCAGGGAGCAGGAGAGGCTATCCAAAAATCTGGCCATTCCTTTATCTCCTGAATTGAAATGGCTGAGCTGAAGCTGTAAGAGAAAAAAATTAGAATCTCTGTTTTGTTTTTTGTGTTTTGTTTTTTTTTTTTTTTTCCATTTTTCACGACTGTACCACTGAAAGGAACAAAACTTCTCTTCAGCTGCTACAATCACATCACCCTTCTAGGATAGTTTAACTGGAATGCAATTTCTCCATGAGTCTGATTATTATTTTTTTCATATTCCCATATTTCTTGAAGAACTTGGCAACTATTCATTCAATCATTTTTCAGCAATGGTCTCTACCTGCAGCTTCTCCAAATTTTGTTTTTAGTGAGTTTTTCACATCCACCTTTGTGCTGTGAGACAGCATCTCTAACTTGGCATTTTCAGTTCCTTTGGCAAAGTCATAGTGCTCCTCCCATCAGCATTCAAACGTCCAGTGTTGGCTTTGGTATTTCCATCCTTGGAAAGCCCACTATTTGGGCTTGCTTAGCTGAAAACCAGTTACATTTTTAGCAACTTATGCCTTGTTCACTTGGTAGTAAAACCAAAAGAAACACCTCTCTTACTAATTCTCCTGCGGAGGTTTTTGCTTTTTGGTCCTGTCACAAAAAATAACAATCACTTCTACTGCACGTGGAGATCTGATGAAGATATGCACTGCATTTGCCTCCAATACACTGAGACCACAACAATTCCACCAACTGCTCTGGGGACATCTTTACACTATGCCCACGCAACATCAAGAGCCTCGAGAGCAGGCAGAGCTCTGCCAGGCCCCGCATTATTGCTTTGGAGACAGAAGATGATGCTTGGCCATAGATTCCTCCATTCCGCCACCATCCCTAACCCCAAGAAGGAAGTCTCCCTGTTAGTAAGATGTAAGGCTGAGGAATTTGGTCCAAATCTGCTGACAGCTCTTATCTCATCATAGTAGTTGTCTGTTGGTAACACTGTGTAATTGTCATTTCATGTACTGTGTTTGAAATCTAGTTCAGAGCAATCGACTGCTAATTGGTTCCCAGTCTATAAGCTATTTTTCTGCCTTGGAAGTCATAATTAATGCTACTCCCTCTGAGTTATAATCATCTTGCTTCATGAATATATTATAGCTTTGTTTTCATTCTTAGATTGCTCTTCATCAATTCCTGGTCACAGACATTTTGCTTACTCAAAGGATTTTACTTCATGTATTCGTCCATCTCTTTCACCTACACCTCTTTTGTTGCTGCAGCCTTTCTTCCAGTGTTCCAGAAACCTACTTTCAGTGGTGGTTTTTTTTTTTCCCCCAAAACTTTCCCTGAAGAACTTCTCAGAGGCTTGCCTGGCTCACGGTTTTCACCAAAGTAGGTTGTATCATTTCACCCGAGACAGAATCTCTTACTTCCCTGGCACGTGCTTTGCTGGAACAGCTACCTCACCATCTTCCTCTAATTTGCCTCTTTTCCAAGGACAGATTTTTGCCTGCAGCTGAACCCCAAACACAGAGTGTCGAATTATTGCGTTTCATCTCAACCATGTCGTTGGGCCAGTTTGGTTTGGGTCATGAGACTCTACAACCTCGTCCTCCGTGGGTTAGGTCACAACCTTGTTTTGGTCGTTGGGTTAGGTGGTACCCCTGCACTGCCAACCGCTAAGGGAACACAGCAGTTTTCCTGTCACCTACGTTCTACTTGATAAGGATGCTGCAAGATGAAAAGATTGCAGAGTACTCACATTTTATAGTAACAGCAGTCATTTCACTACCTGGCTTAAAAAAGAAACCACATCTTGTATCTCAGAAGTAGCTGCGTTCTATCTCCAGAGCTGCTGTGAATTGTTCATACCTTCTTCAGCATGACATTTTGCATTGCCTCCCTCCCTCATCCCCAGCACACTAATACGTTAGTAGTTATCACCACCCGAATCTTACGCAGGTTCATGTTAGGACTCCCTAAATACCGTGAAACACAGAAACTTAACACCTACCAGAGCTGGGAGAAAAAATTCAGAAAATTTTTTTTTGGCTACTGAACTAGCTCATATTCTTCTATACTTATGGTGCTATTTGGTTCAGCAGATGGAGAATGAAAAGGAAGGTCCCTTTTGCCAACAATTTATACTACCTCACGTGAGAGATGTTAACTACACTCGGGCCCCACGTGACAAAGTCATTCTGGACCTGACAGTGGGTAAACTGTAAGGGAAGAGCAGACTTCGCACTTGGATGGCCAAGCCACAGACCTGAAATATTAACATTCAAAAGTCAGGGTTTAAGAGAGAACCAAAATGGGCCAGCAGTGTTGAAAAGAACAGTAGCTCAACATTGCAAAAAGCCCAGTCCTTCAGGGAGACAGGCTCCACAGAGGGGGGAAATTTAACCCAGATGACCAGTACCTGGGACTTGCTAACTTACTTTTTTCAGAGTAAAACTGGGGGGGGTACCTATCAACCAGAGATGTAGAAGGTAGAACAATCAGGATGGTATGAGCTGCTCTGTAAATCTGCAGGATGGTCAATGGATTAGGTCAGTGCACTATGCACTGGTGGTGTCATCCTTGGCACCAGCCAGGTTAGTGAATGGAGCGGGAGATGGGGTGGGGAGGGGGGAGAAGGAAAAAAACAGAGTTCAGGGTTAAAAGAGAGTCTTCTGGTTAAAAAATGAGACAAAAAATGCTATTATCTGAGATATTTGGAAATCAGGGTCAGCCTTTTAATCTTGTCAAATCAAGACAGAAGACACAAATATGGAAGACAAAGAAGAGGCATTCAGAAGAACATAAAAACCAGAGATGGCTTAACGATATTCACAGATAACCAGCTCTCAAGTACTATAAATATAAACTGAGCAAGTGTAACCAATGTATAACTTGCCTTAAAAAAGCCAAACCATCCGCATTTCACCTCTTCTTGTTAACACACTGTAACAAACGAACAGCCATGTAAAGGCTAAAGCAAACAACAAGGGACCCGAGTTGTGTTAAAAACCTTCTTGTATAACCCCGAGCAACTTCTTTGTGCCTCAGCTTACACACATGTAAAAGCTGTGTATACCGCAATAGGAGTCTGTAAGATGGGTTTAACTAAAAATTGGTGGTTAAAGTACTGTTCAGTGTAAAACTCTGAGAAAAGTTAAGTAATTCTGCTATTTGTGGTTATCTGATACATCATTGCTCCACGGAAAACAGCTTTGTCCAAAGTACAAAGATAATAAAAAGTGCCCTGTGTTTCTGAAACTCAAAGAGCCTCTTGAATCCACTTGTTCAAATCCAGACTTTAAAATGCCATAAGCAACACCCCTAGACTTTCTGAAACACAGACCATCACACTTCGGAGTTACTCTCTGCCGAGAAAGAGCAATCAGCAAGCGGATAGAGAACACAGCTGGTACCTGCCTGCGCCAACTACCCACCAACTCTCCAGGAGAGAACTTCCAATGTACTTTTTTCTAGTGAAGAGCAGATGTCTGAGTAAATACAGGTGTCTCAAAAATCTGTAGCTATTAGGTCTCGGATGAAGAAAAGAAGAAGTTGAAGGAAGACTGAAATGACTATTTCAGATTCACAAGAAAACAGCTAGCTTCTGTTGCCCCAAGTAATTACAATAGTGCTTCATTTGCTTTGATAACGAATTTCAATTTTGTGACACCTATCTTTCTTTGCTTGGCCTCATAATGGCTAGACAACAAATCTGTGCGTGACTGTGCCGCAGTTTTGGTTTCACCTCTTTGACGGAACATGTTTTAATATTATCTGCTGCCGCAATGCTCCATATCAAGATCGGGTTTGTTGTCAGCTTTTGATTTTATTGCTTGCAAAAAAGCTGTAAGTGCAGACACGGAAAGGCAAGACCCGAAGCATCAGCCCAAACAGGAATGGGCCCCAATCCCTGTTCCCAAAAGCAAGCACTTGAGATACTTGGGAAGCCCGGAGAGCACACAGGGTCACCTCCTCCTTAGTTTAACTCCTCCACTTCTGTAACTCTCTTGGCTTCCATTTTAGAGCCTGCTGCGCAGACAGAAGAAGAAATACTTGGGGGATGAATGCCAGGGGAAGACTTCCTTGCAGAACATTTTTGTTTCATTCTTCATTAGCAGGTGGGTGACAGCCGTACATACCGACGTGGGTGAGCACATGGGGGTTTCATGGAAGACAGAGTGCCAGCGTTCATTCCCAGGAGGCTCAGCCTCACTTATGCGATGCCCACGTTCACACTGCAATCACAGCTGCACCAGCTACAGTCTTGTTGGAGCCTCTGCTTGCAGGATGCTGGTTAAAGATATCCTAAATTCCAACCCCATCTCCCATTATCCCAAGTCCTCTGCCAGCAGACTCAAACTCAGGATCCTTTATGGTAACGGAGAGCTTGACCAACAGCTTTACCACTAGCATCATCCACCAAGGAAGTACTTTTCATTATCTGTTTTAAAATATATATTAGCCTGATTACTTATTCCTTACCAACTTCATAAAACAACAGCACTAAAGAAGACCAGCAATACAGGAGCTTTTGATGTTTGCAACGTGCTTACAGGGCCCAAATCTAAAAGACAGCATCGTTGCATCACAAAATGTCACATCAAGGTTTCCAGAAGCTTCAACATTTCCCATTTCATTAAATAAAAAAGGGGGTGGAGAAAGGAGGACACCATGTTTCTGCTCCACTTATTTGATGAATGCAAGAAACTGCGTATAGAAGAGATCATCCGACACAACCTCTCTGAATCTTGCTGAAACACACAAACAAAGCAAGATCAACCCGGGTAACTAGAATTTGCTTCCATGGTTTAGGCAAATGGTTTAAAAACCCGAAAGGTTCTGGATACCTTGGCTGAATGCTTCCAAATAATTAGTACTTGCACGCAAGTATACTCGCCAGTAAATAGCAGGTTTCAGAATTCAGCGCCTATCTATCTACACCACGTCAATCTTTCAACAGATTAACTCCGTATGACAACTTAGCTACAAGTCTCAGCCTGGAAGCACTTGCCTCCCCCCTCCACCGAAATCAGTCAGAAATGCTCTGAAGGAGATTAGGGAGACAATTTTGCAAAGCACAAAGCACTGACCTAAATGTGTTCCTGTGTAAGTAGGTGGAGATTCTAAATTTGACTGAAACAGCAATGTTCGGTCCAGCCCTTTGTGTTTTTCAAGATCTGTGTAAGCTTTTAAAGACTCTCATTTCATTTAAAGCAGGTTTCGCCATTTCTTCATGTTTTCTGCTCTTAGCCTATTTTGCTATAAACATACTGACAAATTGCACATACACACATTCTGCTGAATCCAGAGAAATGAAAGGTTTTGTGCTTCACCTGCTAGCTCTGAAACAGCAACAGTTACACGCGATGCTCTGGCTTGTGCCAGCATGTGGTAGCGGTGCTCCAGCATACAGGAGGAATGGCTGCTTCATTAAACAACGTGCTCTGTAAGCTTTTACGCTAGGCAAGGAGATCCCAAAATGTAGGCCAGCCGCATTTCTTATTTTCATCCATACAACATTGCTAAATCAATGGGATTTGCATGGATTAGCAAAGGAAAAAATTAGCCTATTTTAGTAATGGTAAAATGACATTAAGATTATAACCCATCTCACACTCCCAAGACTAATTACTTCCCAACTCAATGTATCAGAAGGCTCTTTCTGCCTAACAGAGTCATGTCAGATGAAAATAAAATAGTTGGGTTGGTTTTTTTTTTTTTTTAATTTTCTCTCTTTTAGACATGATGTATTTTTAAAACTGAAAGAATTAATCTCTTCATTTTCTTTAAAGAGTGAAAAAGGAGCACAGACTGCTAGGCCGCTTGGTTAATAAAACCAGACTCAGTGGCTGTTGCCAGCTCACTGAACCCTGAGCTATGACATCACAGCTGGCCATGATGTAATAATTCCTTTCGGAAGATGGAGCTCTCTTACACCCCAGTGAGGTTGCTGTTCCACCCCCAACTGCTCCTGAGGTTCTCACATGCGAATAACAGTGCCTGTATGGGAACATGCAGACAAAATGTTACCAAGGTTTTGAAATGATAACCAGAAAATGCACTGTGGTATTAGTTCTGCTAAACATTATAAAAGCTTGAATTTTAGTTTTTATTAGCTTCTGCAAGGCTGAATTTCCCAGAATGAAGTAATTGTTGCCTCAAAGTCATCTAAAAATGGTTTTGTTGTCCTCACACCAAGGATCTACCTCCCCCCAGCTGAGATAAAATAGCTAATCTGAGAGCAGCTCAGTGGTTTTAAAGGGACCCAAATACAGATACAACCCAATACAGGGGTTGAAGCGTACCTAGGACGATGCAGAGAAACACGCTTTGGGGACACAACTGCTTTGGTATTGCATAAGAAATCAGCAGCCTCCAAAGGACCTGCAGCAGCTGCCCATCGGTACGCTGCTCCTGGTGCCTGGCCGCCGCAAGTCAACTCAGCCCAGCTTAGCCTACAGCTAAAGCGGGTTAACTCCATTTTTAACCGCTGACAAATGAAGGGGTTATTTGCTTTTAATGCAGCGAAGATTACGAAGGGCAATGAGTTATTAACACAGAGCCCACGTGGACACTCGTTCAAYGGACGCCCCTCCAAATACTTGGCCTTGAGTGCTGGTCCGGGGCTGTACCTGCAGCTGCGGCAAAGCCCGGTGCAGCTCTGGCTGGGGCGGGGGATCCCAGTGCCGGTCCACACATGGCTTAGCGATCCCAGGGTGGGCAATTCTGACAGCATCCCAAGCTGAACCCCTGGCTGTCGTACATCAAGACCGATGATTTTCATAGCATTTTCCTCCAGAAGGCAGATTATTCTGGCCACTTCATTTCAAGCGGCTTGCATCCATCACTCCTCACATCCTCAGTAAATGCAGGGCTGGTTTACAGCCTCCGTCCCAGGGACTGCATCTCAGCAGGGTTGCATGTGTGCACTACAGTTTAAGTACTCTGGGACTGCTCAGAGTGAAAAGCATAAAATGCTAATGTATTACTAGACTCCTACAATATTTTTAAATAGCATCTCTGGTATATGGAACTATTTTACAAGCAAGTCAGTGTTCTATGACACCAAAGATTTTTATTTTATCTTTTAAAGTTTAAATATCACAGAAAAGTGGGTGTTGATAGGATCTGCCAGCAGCACAAACAAAATGTACGAATCCAGACAGACTAGAAATGAAACGATCTCTCCACAACGGGGAAATTAAGGCAAAACAACAGAAAAAACCCCCACAATACACAGCAGCTTAAAAGTATCAAACAAGCAAGTAGAACAAAGATTTCAAAGCACATTTGGGCATGCCCTTCCTCAGGCAACATGTCAAAACCACTACTTCTCCTCCCCTTCTCCTTGACAGACGGTCTGACTGGGCCCGAAGCCACACCACCAAGCTGTGATCCTGGCAAAACCCACAAGGTAAATAAGGTTGGGCACAAAGCGCGACTGGATGGGAGGCATCGAATGCTGAAGGATGAGATGCTGGTGATTTAGCAAGCAGCACAAACTGCTCAGAAACAATGCTCCAGTGCAATGCCAAGAGCGCTCTGGTGGTAAATGCTACATAGCCAGGGCTGTATCCATCTTCAGTTGAGGCCCTCGTGTGTTTGAAAGGTTAAATGCTTCAAATTTCCTGAGCAAATCTCAATTCTGTTCGTTTTTCCTCAAGCTACTAAAAAAGCCAAACAACAAACTCTCAATTATCCAGTTAACATTTAGTGAATTTTGTTTTCTTCTGTGCTGCTAGCGTGGCATGAAGATGCAAGAAAGTGCTACCATGCTCTTTTGCAAGACAGGATATATTTTGTCGGTACCAAACCACCTATATGCATGCTTTGTAAGAGCAGCTGATTCCCTCAGAGCTAAAAAACACTAAGGAGATGCCAAGTCACATAATTTGGGCATTTTCTTTTTTTTAGCATTGTGTAGCGGGACCATCTGCGCGAGACCCAATCAATAATCAAAGCCAGCCAGAGCCAGATGACAGATCTCTCTGCTTCTGCAGGTTTAAATGTCAAATTACCGGTGCCATTGGAATTCTGGTTCGCTTTTAACTTCAGATCAAAGCTAACATAGCTGGGAAGACAATGCTTTCCACCCTCCGCCTTCCCCCCCTCCTCACTGCTCTGAAATCATCTGTCTCCAAGCCAGAAGTCTAAATGGAGTGTAGGGCGAGTTCAAAACAGAGAAGGTTGATGGGAGTCTACTGCCAATTCCACTCTGCAGTCACAGCTTGCTCCCACAGCTCCATTAGCTGCCTGCAATCAAGGGCGGCCGACTCAGTCCTGCTTGCTGTCCAGGTTTAATAGGTTCAGCTAGTTAATGAGCAACGGCTAGATTGCATTCCAAGACTTCACATCATTCACAAAGCAATTAAGTGTACACTTCTTGGTCTCCTCCAGGAGCCCGAGAGGAGTGCCTCGTTCTACTGAGAGGATAAATGCAAGCCACAATTTTTGAAACTGAATAGTGCGACACAGTGGGAAACCATCAGAATATTCACCTTTTCTAAGTATCAAGCTGAATG
This sequence comes from Phoebastria nigripes, assembly GCA_035582835.1. NCBI lineage: Eukaryota > Metazoa > Chordata > Aves > Procellariiformes > Diomedeidae > Phoebastria > Phoebastria nigripes. The sequence goes on from JAYKAV010001211.1 coordinate 603,323, forward strand.
CATTATTCCTTTTCCACAAGCCTCTGAAGGGCTCCCTTACCTGTACACCCCTGGATTATAGGTTGCACTTGCCAGATGAAACCAAGAGCTGTAAGCCACTGGGAAGCATCTCAGTGAGCTGCTGACAAAGCAGGCTAGGGAGCCATCGTGTTAACGAAACAGAAGATATTTAATTTGAAAGCCACTGCAAAGACAGGGGTACTTTTCACATGTATACTTTTCATACGTTCCCAGCGGAGGACTGAGAGGCACCTTGCAAACAACAAAACACTTATCCCCAGATTTACAAAGCTCAGAAGCTAAGTGACTTGAGCCCTCACAAAACCAGGACCATGTCCCTTGAGGAGGAGGCTACCTCCAAGGGCAGAGCTGGGGGAAAAGCAAGCATTTTCTTTTTCACTCACACATGCCCATTCACCCCCCATGCTCTTGCACTACTTTACTGCCGTTAACGTATGGACCATTACTGCTCCAATGCCCCTTCCAAGCGTTTGTGTCTTCTTAAGCTCTCACTTCCAGGGCAAAGATCCTACTGTTACAGGGAGGCGACTTCTCTGGCGGTACAAAGGATCCTCAGCCTTAAGTGGTTGATTCACAGCTGGACCAAAGCTGGATCCTCAGCATGCTTGGAAAGGACAACTCCTTACGTGTGTGGGCTGCCTTTTCCAGCCTGTGCAGCTGAACCCAAGGGAGAAAGTAGTCCTGCTGGCAAGGACCTGTCTTTTCTCTCTGTGAAGGGACTGAAAAGACATGCTGCTTCTATCTTGCACCAAACGTTAAGAGCCATGATCACAGAGCTAGTGAGTAGATGGCAGCCACATCTAGAGAACAAGAGAGATGCTGGTCATACATTCTTCTCTCCTCATCCCGCGTACAGCACTCACACGAGACTTACAAAAGCCTGGATACTTACTGGTTTATAACATCATTACTAAAAAGAAAAGAACAACAAAAAAAACCCCAAACGCTCAAGATCCCTTCACAACCTATTTCTGTAAAACCAGGAATCAAAGAAATCTATCCTGGACAAAGGGATCTTTTGAATTTTTAAGAATCAGATTACCCAATCACTAAACCCACATTGATTCAGTTTCTCTGAGTGAAGACACACAGAAGTATGCACCATCTAAACTGGAGAAGAGTTTAAGAAAAAAAAAAAAAAATACCCCTTCACTCATTTACCAAAAAACTCATCACTAAACTTTCAAAAAAGACTTCCACAATAACACAGACTGGTTGTTTTACTTTAAATGCAAAACCTTGGTATGGAAAGGAAGCACAGCTGAAGGGTTATATAAGTTTTTTCTTCTATTATTCTCCATTTCCTTCGTGCATGCCAGTCAAAACTATAAAATACTTGTGGGAGAAATGCAGAAGGCACGGTTTCACATTCCAGAATATCTATTTCCATGTGCTGCGTACAAGCCAGGCGACCACCCAGGAAAGTCGGGCAAACACGATTTGGCCCACCAGTGCTGCAATCGCACGCTAGCAGCCCTTCTCCATCAACACTTTGCCCTGTATTTGCTATGAGAGGTAACCACCAAGCCTTATGAGCGGCCAAGCCTGCGGCAGGATCACCTCTACGCCTGCTCTGAAACAATACTAACGAGCAGCCCTGCATTTTCTCCTCTTGAGAAGCTGTGCCAAGTTCAGATGCAGTGCTAAAATAGTTTGAATACACCATCCACAAAAAAGGAAAAGAAAAAGTACATAATCTTAATATAGGAGCCTGTAATATTAACAGCTCTTTACTTCTCAAACCCTTCCATCCCCTGTCCCTTTGCCCTCCATCACAATAGTTTCGCCCTAGTTTTACTGAGCAAAGGAGAGCAAAGGTGGGTCATCTGTAGTCTTGGGAAAGGGTATGACCGGATATTTCCTCTCCTTAGAGCCCACAATTATGTTATTTTCTTTTCATACATTGATCACAGAAAGATTTGGTAACTCTTTCAGAGTCACTAAAAAGGAATCAGTCCCTCGGAGGCCAGGCTGGTTGAGAAACTGCTGGCTGGAGCAACAGAAGTAGGCATGACTTGCCTTTAACAAAGCAGAAGGCATTTGTTTTTAGTTAACTGGGTAAAGGGCAGTAAAACTCGGCCAAGTATTTATTTATTGGTCTGGAGTGCCTGCAGCGAGAGGATGGCGAGATGTGTGTAAGGTTTCTGTAATCCCAACCCTGGAAGGGAGGTAAGTGAACTTTGGTTTCACTGTTGGAATAAGATAGCACAGAAAGCCTGTGGTATGTGATGCAGAAATGCTGATTTATAAAAGGGATGTTCTGGGGGAGCATGGGGGAAAAACGAAAAAAAGGTCTTTAGAGCTTTCCCAAGACGATACCTTTTCTACATCTGTTGGCCATTACCTTCTGCCAGTTCAAGACGGTCGAGAGCACAAGGAGGTAACGAACCGCTAGTGAGATTTTTGCTTTGCAGGAACGATGCTTTCGTTTCAGCAGTGAGGAATGCCAACTGTTCCCTGGGTGTCACTGAAGCGTACCCCTCTGATCTCCCCAGTGGGAACACCAATTAAATTTAACACAAGTAACAAGTACTAACGGAGCCTTACCTAGTCTCGACCCAAACTGACACTCAGCAGTGTTTCTACTTGATGGTACTTCAGTACATACGAATATGTGGCCCCACCAACTGTGACCGAAAGGCTTATTTGGCTCTCAGTTGTGTCGCCCTGCTCGGTCCGAGCGTAACACGAGAGGGGTGGGCAATGAGAGACCCCAACTCTGGATTCGTATCAGCTCTGACAAACATGACTGACTTTCAGATCATGCCAGGGCAAAAACATGGGGAGGTCTTCCACCGGGGATGGTACCACCCGGGGATGCGGCGGGGAGCAAGAAACAAAAATAAAGAGGAAAAACCGGATGACCTTGCAGTGCTTAGCTGGAGCTGTCAGGCAACAGTTAATGCTGAGGAATCTTGCAATTCTGTTTATATTCTTTCACCACAAGCAGGTGTTGGGAAGCCCAGGATGGGAGGGGCATGCAGATAAAAAAAGAAAGAGGAACCACTTTTTTTTTGACGTGTGTGATCTATTCAGATGAATCTTTTTTACCGACAGCCTCTTTTCCTGGAATCAGCACGGACACCCAAGTGTCACTCCTGGGCCCTCCGATAAACAGACAGCGTACCTCAAACATTTAGGCTATGTTAGCTCTTTGTGGTGGAGGATGACATGGTTTTGATGGGAGTTCTGGGGGAATTAAGTAATTTTTAACAGAGACATCATTAAAACCTCCAGGCTTTTTCAAATTTAGATTCGTTTTGCTGGGGTTTTTCTGTTATTTTCGTACTATTATAGTCATGTGCTGTCGTGTTTACCATCTGAAAAGTAAGGAATAAAGGACGGATCTCCATTGACATCCATCTTGTTTCTTCCCTTGGTCACCTTGCATACGGTTTTTACACCAACGGATTTTGTACAGAGAAATGCTTTGACCTGCAGATTTCCCCCACCCGCTGCTGCTCCTTGTCCAGCGCTGCAGCCACCTCGCTCCCTCCTTTCTTCTGCAGCTCTTTGTTGCTGAATGTCAGGGTCATCGGTGCCACCGGCTGACATGATTAGTGTGGCTGACATTACACCACTGCTCTAAAGGAAGCAGGCAGAGGGCAAGGGGAAAAAAAAAAAAAAAAAAAACAACCACCCAAAACAAAACCTGCAGCCATTTTACGTAGAAGGAATGAGGCTCAAATAGACATTAGCAACCTCACTCTTTCCAATTAAAGAGAAGGTCCTTGCACCGCAACGGACGTACGCAGCATTTCAATGCGCTCCTGTGCTCATAAAATCAGTAGACTTCTGCCTGCCCCAAAACATATCCTGGAGGTGCACTCTAGTTCTCAGAGATCAAAGGCAAAGATTGGGGCGGGGGGGAAACAAAATGGTTAAAAAAAACCCCAAAACACAGCATCAGACAGGAGATAAAGCCTGACCTGTGATTCAGCAGAGTACAACAGCCTGTGCACTACTGAAAGACAGCAGCAGTCCATTACACGTATTGATTTGCAGCACTTTGTCAGCACTAATGATGTTACCTCATTAAAAGAGATAAATGCCCTACTGTTCTACCAAAAGCATCTGCTCCTTCCTCCTTCTCGCCTGTTCTCCAGCAGGGCCCTCAGCAGCAGCACAGCAAAATCAAATCAAAATCCAACGCTAAACTCGCTTAGAGGCRCTTGCTAAGGTTGCTTTTTTGTTATTCTTTATTTATTTTAATTTTTTTTTAAATGGGGTTATTCTGTGTTTCCTACCTGGTATCTCTTCTCTTGACACTGAACGGGCACATCAAAGGAAAACAAAGCCCTGTGAACCACCATGGCCCTCCTGCCAGCAAAGGACCTCCTGCCAGCAAAGGACTTCCCAGGAAATAAACTAATGTCTACCTCAGATAATTCATTGACTGTTAGGTAAAATGATACGGGCTGCAACTTTGATCAAAACAAGTGAAGCGATAGGTAAGGCAGCGATAATGACTTCTGTCCGTTAATGCCCAACGACGTGTTGCCACACACAACATACCGGTTTTGTTTCGACAAGATTCCTCGTTAGATGCAAAGGTAGCAGTTTACCATAATGAATGTTTTATGCATAATTCCTTTGTGTATAGGGTCTCCAAAGTACACATTATTAAAGTCTATTAAACTCTCTATTTAGCAGAATTACCAATGTGCCTTTGGGGAAATTATTACAATGAAGCCGTACCAGTATTTAAATTCCAGTTGTTTAACAATCTTTTCCTAATCACCAATCCAGGTATCTACATTAAAGTGCAGTCAGACTTCTTCCAGCACAGCACAAACCTGTCTATGAGCTGCTTATGGAAATTCATTAAAAAAATGAGTATTTCAACTTGGCATGTTTTTCATAATTACCCTCAGACAGCTACTGCTTTAAAATAATAGGAACTACTTCCTGATCCTCTTCACCAAGCAGAGCACTCCACAGTTAAGCCTGGTTACAGAAACAATTAACTATTTGCAGCCATACTCTTTATATCAACATATCAGTAACTGCAAGATACCAGCCTACTTAAGGAAAAATTGGCCAACAAGGTCCCATTCTTTACAAATGGCTTTTCTATGAGAAAGGACCTGTCCTTGCACGGGACCGCATGGCTTCACAGATGGAACAGCCCAAGAGCTGCTCAAACTCGGTGTATGCCCAGGTCCCTCCTCTGGTCCAGCTGCTAAACTCTCTGAATTGTGTGTAAGCAACAACTGAGCAGCTACTAACTGTTGGTCGTGCCCCTCAGACCATTTCCCCTTGAAATACTGCACGCTACGGCTATAGCTAGCTATTCTCTAAATGTGCTGTTTTTTGTGGCAATGAGTCTTAAACTTAATTCCCAAGTTGTAAACGTGTGCCCACGCCTCCTGTGATAAGAACAGCTATTTTAGCAATGGGAAGAGTCTCACGTTTCTCAGGGGAAAGGAAGCAAACTTCATCATACCAGAAATCACAGGATTCAGCTTCCCGGGGTGGGGTGGAGGAGACCTAGATCCTAACCTTTCTGATTTCCTCCATGACCTTCAATAAATCACCGTGTTCCTGCCTCCATTTCTCATCGGTGTGAGGGTGATATTTCATCCTCTTTTAGATGCCCAGACATGCTCAGGTTCTATCTATGGGGTAGTCAGGCTCTCCAGCAAAGACAACCGAGCAAGTACCTGAACAGATGTCTTGTCCTTGCCACTACATCACACTGACAGTTTTACAACTTCAACACCAGTTCAATCCTCAGTAAACTTCAACAACAAAACCAACATTAATATAGTGAAAAAATGCTGACAAAAATCTTATTAAACCAGTGGGCACAGAAACAGAATATAAGTAATGAAGCAGAGTTGCTCAACAGGGCTTCGCATCAAATGAAAATGCAGAATTTAGGCCATCATACAACTGCATGTTTTGATATGCCAGAATCAAAGTTTATGTCCAAGTACAGATAAAAGGAGGCCTAAAGTCATCATTGGAAGCTGGTATGTATAGTAAAGGTTCCTCTGACAAGTATGAATCAAATACTGTCTGCTCTTTTTGGCTCTAAGGCAAATTCAATACTCTCTGGCAGGCCTACACAATGAAGCTGTTCCCATCATGACCAAAAGCCCTTCAGAGAACAATTCTTGGGAAAAAAGCACAGCAAACAATTGGGCCTATTTTAGCCATACGCTAATTCCCTATAAATCAATGGACATAAGTGCTTCCTTTCTCCAGTTACAAACCCTGAGCCAAATCACCTTCTCTGTTTTACAAACTCAACCTCATTGACTTTGCTTGAGTTGCACATGCACTAGAGCAGATTTTGTCCTTGCGTGCAATGGGAKGCCGAATCTCCCATGAATAAGAAAGGAAACAATCTGCTCAACTGAAGTGGGATGAGGAACATGCCTTTCGCCTTTAAAAAGGAGACATACTTCTAAGAGACAGAAGGGAAAACACCACTCATTTCACTCCTTCAGTTTGCCTCTCCATTAGGAAAGACTCTTGCATGCTTAGAAAGGTCATGTTTTCCAGGCTTTTAAGGTTACTTTATCCCACTGTAGATCAGAAGTCCAAGAATATCAGATGTTGGCTTAGAAAAGTCTCCAGCATCTACTTCACTATCCATTAAAKAAGCACCTCTTCCATCCAGTTTGATGGGGTGGTAGGTCAAGGGTGCAACTCTACTGCAGCCTGAAGCTGTCAGTTCCTTTTCCCTATCACTTGCTCCTTTGCCTCAACCCTAGTTTCACGAGCACGAGGTGAGATGGTTCTGCCGAGTTACCCAAAATCCAACCACGTCTTTAGTTAGCTGTTAGCTGGATTCACCCCATCAAGCAGCTCATGGTGCAGCCTCATAAGCACCAAAGCAGGTGGCAAGAGGGAAGGGAGGGAGGTCCTGGCCAAGGACACTGTGGGGAGAGAAAGAGGATGAACAGCCGTAACTGGGACTGGCCTAGGCTGCCACGAAACCTTTAGTCCCTGACGCCTACCAGAAGACATTGTAGAAACACAAGACATAGTGAGCATTGCAATACATGTGGCTAACGTTCCCATCTTTTTACGTCCTCATGTTTATCACACCAGATGACAGACCTCACAAAAGCACCTGGCAATACGGCATCACTTTTTTCCCAGGGTATTGGGTGTAGACTTGGTGCGGCCTTCATTTATTATTGTGGCATGTGGACAAGCAGCTGCCTCAGCCAAGCTGTCGCTTTGTCTCTCCTGCCACCTACTGTACTGAAAATCAAAATATGTGTCATCAACTCGYGTGTGTCTCCACTTCTGTTTGGAAATACCAACCTTTAGTTCTTCTAGAAGTACCACTGCGTGCATGTGGGAACTCCCTCCTGTCACAATTCCTCCAGCGATGCTATCCAGCGTTTCCTGATGAAGGCTAAATGCAGCACTTTGAGCTCTACTTAACTCACTCATGCTTCAGGGTTAAAATTAGCATTAAATACTAAAAGTTCTCCAGAGTTCAGGGCACGAACTCCTCTCCCCCTTTGCCCCACAGAGAATTAATCACAGAAGATTTATTTGAAACGGTGAACAGGCCATGATGCCCCATAAGCCTCCGTCCCTTTATTTGCTGTTATTTCCGATGACAACACTCACAAGGGGCAAAACCCAGCAGAAAAATAACTTCCCATTGGGCGTGTGACTGTCAGCCCGTGGGCAGGGGTGAAACTCTCGCTGCACTTGAGCTGCGTAACCAAATGAGCGTCACCCAAGAACAGACCCGCCAGATGCAAGAGTCTGCTTCAGACCGTGGTTTACCCTTGTCCTTTTAACCTCTCGCTCTCAAAAAGCGCAGCTGAACGAGTCTGGCTGTGCCATGCATACCCTCGGCAGTGCAGTGCTATCCATGCAAGATGTCCTCCCCAGGAGCAGCACGTGGTCCCGCTGCCTCCAACGTCACCGGCTGCAGAAGGGCCTTCACTGAYGCTTGTGTCCAAGTGGCGCATCCGAGGAGAAGAAAATTATTTTGTCATATCCTACTGGGTTCTGCCATCCATGTAGACACCATTAATCACAGTGAAATGGCATCGAGAAGAGCAGCAACAAGTCTGAGCTGGTCCGGTACAGTTCAAGCCCACCACAGGGGCTTCAAACCCATTCATGGTACTATGTGGAAGCCAATAAGCAATCAACCCGAAAACGAGTAGACAGATATCCCATGTTAATTATTTATGCCATCCTCCCAGAAGGCATGACAACTTTATTTTTTAGTATTTTATTATTGACTTCGAGAAAGTACTCAAATAGAAAACAACAAGCTGAAGTTGCTAAAAGAAATCTCATTATTTTCTACTAAGAAGCTACCTTGGGGTGCTGGTTTCTTTTCCCATATATGGCATTCCCTTTTACCTAATCAACAGCTTGGGGCTCTATGACAGCAGATACCTTCGATAAAAGGAGTATTCTGATGAAGGAGAAAGACATTCAACATTTGCATGATCAAGTAAGCTATCAAATGTATTTATTTATGCTGTGACCAAACTAATCAAGAGGTATTAAACATGGAACTGAGTATCAGTTAAATGCATTTTAAATCTGATTTTTCACTGGTTGCAGTAAGGAAATCGTTGACTAGCAGGACTCTTTAGGGTCTTTACAGGCTGCAATTAGAGAAGCGGATACAGAAGATAAATTGCTCTACTCCTGCAAAAGCAAGTCTTACTTTTGCAAGCAATAGTGGGCCTTTCATCTTAGCACTTAGAATTTGATCAACTGAGAAAAAAAAACCATTAATATAATTCCACTCACTCACAGATAAACATCTCTGAAAAATGAGGACACCTCTTTTCCTTAAACAAATCTGACAAGGCTATAACTAAAAATCATAGAATCATAGAATAGTTTGGGTTGGAAGCGACCTTTAAAGGTCATCTAGTCCAACCTCCCTGCTGTGGGCACGGACAATCTTCAACTAGATCAGGTTGCTCAGAGCCCCCTCCAACCTGACCTTGAATGTTTCCAGGGATGGGGCATCTACCACTTCTCTGGGCAACCTGTTCCAGTCTTTCACCACCCTCAGCATAAAAAATTTCTTCCTTATATCTAGTCTAAATCTACCCTCTTTTAGTTTAAAGCCATTCCCCCTTGTCCTGTCACAACAGGCCCTGCTAAGAAGTTTGCCGCCCTCTTTATTATAAGCCCCCTTTAAATACTGATAGGCTGCAATAAGGTCTTCCCGAAGCCTTCTCTTCTCCAGGCTGAACAACCCCAACTCTCTCAGCCTTTCATATATTTCACAAATACTCGTGTAACACACAGAGTTCAGTATGGACACAGGAAAACAACTGGCACGAGTAACAGGAGTGTCTAATCCCAGCTATTTAGCCACCAAAATGCCTCAAGAGCTGTGATACATCCACTTAAAGCCACATATGGCTCACAAATATCTATTAAACATGAATGAATTTATCAAGGAGGAACAGTATGTTCCCATTAATTGCACAAAGGCTGCAAACAGGTTAAAAAAGATCTTTTTACAGCATGTGATCAGAAGCGGCTTTTGCCAACACCAATTTAATTTATAACAGAATCAAGGCAAAAAACTAAAGGATCACGTTAGCAGTTCATAACGCTACAGGAGCTATCAGYGAAAAGCTAATGGAGTGAACAGAGTCTTAAAACAACTGGATATCTTTTAACACAAACTTGAAAAACCTGCTACTGCAAGGGCAATGTCAGAGGGTGCTCGCACCTCCTCACTACAAACTCTCAAACAACTCTCAAGGATCCCTAGRGATGACCCAAGGGAATTAAAGAAGCCAATTTTATACATGCTGTGCTGTCTGGATTGATGTCTCACTAAACCAACAAGCGAAGTTTAATCTCCAAAAGGACTTCTACCTCTGCTGCGCTTGACGAAACGGAAGGGAAAGAGATTTAAGCTCGTTTGGTCTACAGCCGATGGAGACTTTCTAGCAGAAATGGAAGTCAGCCGATGAGCAGGTGATAAGCTGCTCCCAGAGTTTCCCTTGCTTTGAGAGGAGCGGAGTGGCTGGGAGATTTTCGGAGCAGATTCTCCAAACAAGCTGTTAAGAGAAGCCACTATCCAGAAAGCTCGACAGGAGGAAAAAGGAAGCAGGGAAATCACAGCTAATGGGATTTGGCCGCAACCAGAAAATGGCTAGGTTTCCGAATACATTACAAACAGTCCTGCGCTTCACCGCTGCACCAGTTCATTGCTGGATGAGAAAAATTTACATAGATTTAATGCCTTAAAAAGCTCCACGGAAATTTAGATTAATCTGTTTAGAACAAATCTCGCCTCTCCCCTGGGATGCCCTGTAGATGCATACATGAAGAAGAGGAAATTGCCACCAGTACACCATAACTTCTATGATTTTCTGTAAGGGGGAAGCTGTCAAGCTAGAGATTTATTTATTTTGAGGTTATTTCGTAAGTCCCATAAACGAACATTTGTGATACGGGGAGGTCACCACCCCGCTCATCTTAGATATCACTGCAGAGAATTATAAAGTTTGCCCAAGTTTTCTGTGGGATGGAATTGCTATCCRATCCTGTCAAGCAGGATAATTTGAGCTCGAAAGTAGAGGGTTACCTCGCTCCCAGAGCTTCTCTCCTTGGCACAACTTCAGATCGAGGAAGGTTACACAATTAGGGCACAGAATAAGGTCTTTGGAAGGAAACATAGTGCTCTCATGCCTGGAGGAAAGCAAGCAAACCCCCGGCTACGGGTTGCATAGCTTTGGAAAGAGCAACCTCAGCAGGAGGTCCTCAGTGCCTCCCTCACCAAGGCAGCAGACCTCCTGCTCATCCTCCAACCTAGTTGGAGAGAGAGTTGGTTGCTTAAGGCGGCAATGAAAGAAAAATTACCATAGACGATGCCCTCTACTCGTGCAAACTGAAGCCAAGCGCGGGACATGACACAACACGTATGAACTCCAAACTCATCCTTCAGATCCCAAAGGAGGCAGCGCCACAGTACGTGCAAGGAGGGAAGATGCCAGCAGCAGAGAAATTTCTGGTCTAATTGTGAGATAGAGGAAGAGGCAGTCGGAGCAGAAGAATGGAAACGATAGGAGAAGTGAGATAAAAGAATTACAGGGCTGATAGCATCTTATAGACAACACACTTTTAGAAGAGGAGGAAGAAGTTGAGCGGCTGTGAAAGAGGGGGAAGGAAAAGTAAGACTGATATTCCCGATAGTCAGGTCATGAACAGTTCCCAAAACCTGTCTAGTCGGGCTGGCTGTCCGACGCAAAGATGCAAAAAGCAACACATGCGGCATCTTCGGAGCGGAAAAAGGAGATATTGGGGAGTGGGGCATTCTGCAGGGGAATTAAAAAAACTACAAGTCGTCTAAGTGCCATAAATAGAGATGAAGCTATTGAGCTCTCAACCGATAATAAACGTGAATAGTTAGCAGAGGAGTTATGCAGAATTGTCCACTAAGACAAAAATCTTAAAAACTTTGGGTCCTTGCAAATGTCTTTTCTTTTGGAAATCCCACAGCACTGCTGGGAGATTAGCTTTATAAAGTGAGAATTTAACTGGAATTGCAGCTCTGGGTAACTACAGGAAATGGTGCTCACAGCAACAGAAAATGTAGGATAATTAGGTATTTTGGGGAAGAGGGGAAAGAAAGTTACAGTAACTATGCAAACAGAATAAATAACAACGCTGTCCTTCTCTGGGACCTTTCCGAGGATCTCAGAGCAACCTACAGCCATTCCTTGTTAAAAGCTGCTGTGCTACAGCCACAGCTTATTGCACGGTCTGGGTCCCAAGCCTGGCCATACTTCTCATCCTTATGCTCTTAACCCCCTACTGATCCTCYCCCCGGACATCAGCTGTAAGCTGAGGGGCAGGGACCCCGTCGTGGGTTTGTGCAGTGCGGGCCCCCAGCCAGGACTCAGGGTGCTGCCAAGTGCTCCTTCGATATAATTAATGAGGCGGCCCGATCAAGAGACACAGAAGACAAAAGGTTTCCACCAAGTGAGAAATCTTAAGCGCAGGAAGTGAAGGCTTTCCCCATGCTGAATGTGCTCAGTGGCACAGCCCGGCAGGGCAAGTGGGCTGGGAAAGCCAACCGTCTTTCAGACAAAAGTGTGAAAAAGAAGCAGGAGGAGAAAAAAGGGAAGATGAGGTCAAGCAGAGGGAGGCAGGCTCCAGACAAACCCTCCCCTCCTCAGAGGAAAGCACCTTAGCGGACACCGCTGTGGAGTCTGCAGACGATGCTGCTCAGTGGGGGAGAGGGTCACGTTAAAATACAAAGTCACGTCTACACACTCCCATGAGTTCCGTAACTCCAGCTGAGAATTTAATGATATGCTTTGCATGGGACTTGTTTGATTGCACATGTTTTCCACCAATTTCCAGTTCCAGTTTCTGCTCCTACTCTGATTTTTAATCATCATTGGGACAAAACACTAATATTCAGATATTGCCTTGCTAAGAAATCTGGAGAAACCGGGAGTTATATTAACAATATTTAAATACTGTCCATGTCTATTTAAAGGCTTGAACACATCTCGTTAGAACACTGCATAAATTAACCCAACCTAATTCTCCAGGATGCATCAAGATCTAAAAAGCCCTAAGTTTGATGTTCTCTCTTACCACCCACTTAAAAAAAACAAACCCAACATGCTGGGGTTAGCTTAGGTTGCAAACGGTAACAAAATCAACATTCAACTGAATAAATGCAATTTACTCCCTGATGTAATGAAGATCATGCCATAACCAGTTCAAAACCAAAACAAGAAGAGGCTCTCCCCCGCCCCCTCCATGCACACCCCCCCCCATTTTTGCTGTTAACGACGCCCCAGCGCAGCCTGCCCGCTCAGGATCCTGCATCGCTCCCTCCATCCCTCCCCACTGCCTGAAACCATCCCTGGACGGAGCGCCGGGCTCCCCGTCCCCGCCGCCCCGCTCGCGCTGGCAGCCAGACAAAGCAAACTCCGGTTGCATCACGGAGCAAACTCATTTTCCAGCAACCTCCCAGCCCGGAGTTTACCGCTACTGTAATCCGGTGCTGTCAACAACGCCGCCTTTGTTGCACGCCTGTGCGCGCGGCTTGCTTGTCGGTTGGTTTGTTGGGTTTTTTTATTATTATTATTATTTATTTTAAGGAGAATTTTTGTTTTAAATGAGTAATCTATTTTCGAGTGATTTCTCCTCCACGCTGGCTCCACCCTGCACTGTAAACGAGACATTACCTTATACAAGAATGAATCTGCTGCATTCCTCTGTCTAGCTGCCTCGCAGCACATTTCCTACGCTCGCAGCAGCCCCGGCAGCGCACGCTCTCCCACCCCTTCCCCCCACACCACCTTTTTTTCTTTCTTTTTTTTTTTTTTTTTTTTTTCTTCCCTCCCCTCCTTCTTCTCCTTTTCACTGCCTCGCTGTGTTTTTGTGTAAATGATCTCACATGACTCAACAAATCCATCTGCCTGGAGCAGGCCAAGTTTGGAGCCTTCCCAGGAGGGAGGAGAAGAATTGCTTTGTGGAAAGGACCTGGAGCTTTGCCCTTTCTCTGGCTCAAATTACCCGCCTGTCAGGCCTGACGGATTTGGCTAAAAATAAAAGGAAGCGGGCCGTGAAAAGGAGATGAATGAGCTCAGCAGTTCCTTAGATAACATGGGCCTGGTGTCGCCCAAAGCTCCCAGCGCAGGAACTTCGGATGCCGGGCATGTGAGCGCGGTGCTGCAGCCTAGGTGAACTTGGCTGCTCGGGGACCCAAAAAAAAAAAAAAAAAAAAAAAAAAAATCAAAACCAAACCAAACCAAAACTACAAGAAAAAAAAAAAAAGGCGGAAAAAAAAAAAGGGCAAAAAAAAAAAAGGGCAAAACCAGCCATATGCTGTTGGAAATAAATGGATTAAAGACACGCAGAACGGGAAAACTGCCTGCTGTAGGTTTTGAGCTTGTAAAAGGGGAGATTTACGGTGTTTCCAGTGGGGAAAGGGGGCGTGGGGGGGTGTGGCGGGGACACACACGTGATGTCAGCCTCCCGCCCTGCCCGGGGAGCCTCAGCATCCTCCCTGCAAATGCCTGCCCAGCGCCCGCAGCGGGTATTAAGCACTTAGTTTGGCAATGTAATGACACACTGCAACAATCTGTAATGCGAGGCAGTCAGCAAAGCCCTGGCTCGCAAAGCTCTTTCTCCTAACCATTAACCATATGTTTGGCTCCGCTGCCGCCCGAGCAAGCGGGTGTTCCAGCGCACCATCTGGTTTCTATCCACACAAGCAACTGCAAAGCACAGAGTATTTCCCTCCGGAGCCGCGTCTTCCTCCCCAGCTCCCCCTCCCCGCCTGGCCCCCCACTCCTCCGCTCCCCGTCTTCCTCCTTCGCCCCCTTTCAAGCAGCAGCCTTGCCTCCCCGCCACGATGCTCGAAGCACTGGGGACCGCGGCCGCCCCACCGAGGATGTGGCAGAAGAGCGGGGATGCTGAGGTGTGCCGCACCCCRTGAGCTCGCACCCYTGCACACACACACGCAGGGATCGCATCCCTCAGCGTTGATGCTTGGGGTACCACGTWAAAAATAGGTGTGTTCTTGACCGGTCCAGGAGCCGCTGCAGTGCCCATCGCATCTCACTCACACACACATGCGCACAGGGAGCGTTCAGTTTGGATTACATCAACTCCATCCCGACACTGCAGAAGGACTTCAAGAATGAACCTAACAACAGGAGGACAATTAGCGGTGTTATCTCCTGCCCCCAAACAGGGCTTTCTAGGCACATCGGGTGTTGGGGGAAAAAAGGTAAAAAAAAAAAGGAGAAAGAGARAAAAAGAAAGAGGATTGGAGTGAGAGCGAGCTGAAGAAAAAGGAATGAAAATATTTACTTTTCCTGTGATAACTAAACAAGCTCTTTCTGAAACTATAAAAAAAGCTTTCAAGTGTTATATTTTAGAAGACCTTGTACCATATGTTTGCTTTATGATTTTATGAATTCTAACTACTATTTATGTTTTTAAAGCACTTCCATCCTTCTGTTTATTTCTGAAGTCACCTATGGGAGATCAGCAGTAACTTTCCTCTCAGGTTGGCCAATTTAAGATTAATCATGACCTAATGCAAGTATTCAGGGATGCAAGCAATAGGATATTCGGCAAATCCCACACTTGCTCCTTTAAAATAAGTTTATACTTTGCAATGAGTCACACATACAGTGTTTATCCAAGTTACCAGTGCTACAAGAAAAAAAAGCCCATTACATTTGCAAATACATACAAATCGCAGCTGTAAGCACCCAACTGCTTACACCAGGACTCGTTTCTATGACTGGGTATTGATTTTTTAATAATGTGTCATTATACCAATGTTGATACAGCAACTATCTTCCCGGAGTATGCAATTTAATATTAAAAAGAAGCTGGCTCTAGGAAATATCAAATCCACACCCATTCACATSCTATTTAAACGTCCTTCTTGGTCATGAATATAGCAATGCAAAGTCACAACTGCGTTTTTCCCACCTAGCACCTAACAAAGAAAACGCAAAGGACTTGCCAGTTAAAAACAGCTCAGTCTAAGGCAACAAGCTCTGCTGATCTCCTTCTCAATAAAATACTGCAGAACCTCTTCAATCGGCACTGGAAACCAAGAGGCTACGTAGAAAAAGATGCAATGTTGTTTGACTCTCTTCATACATGTGAGAAATCAGTGCACGAAAAAGCATGCTGCAGGCCCTTATCCTGGAATCAAATACACATGGGGAAAACCCATATGCTTGTGAAAAGCCTGATGACTTCACTGGGGTTGCCTAAGAAGTCTGAGGGTAGGATCTGGCCCCAATTACGAACGTGGAGTGCAATTAGCACTGTAAACTCCCCCGCTTCATCTTCCACTCCCCCTCAGTGAGGGAAATAATTAAAATGATTAAAAACATAAGAGATGCATTTTAGCTAGCAACTTACATTTCCTACAAAATAGGATCTAAATATGTTGAAGTCCATTATTTTAAGATAAGATTGTTGCAAACGTATTAGTAGCACGCTTAAAAAAATCACTCATTAGGTTTCCTACAGCCACACAACAAGAAATTGTCTTCATTCACACACAGAAAACAACCAGCGGTAGTCCTCTAAAGCAATAAAGGTCTAGGTCTGGGTCTTTTAGCAGATAATGATCTCTGATCCTAAAATCTTTTAAAAGGGGGAATTCAAGGGAAATATTCATAGATTCAGAGTTGTGCAGTCTGAAGGGACAGCTAATCATTTGACCTTCTTCCATAAAACAGGCATGGAGCTTCCCCGCCTACATCGACACAGCTGTAAGAGGTTGAATTAGAGAATCTCTTAGGGTATAAAAACCCATAAAAAAACCAAAAAAAATAACAGCCTCAGATTTAACAGCCTGACATAAGGAAGGAAGCTACTGCAGCCCCAGCAATGTTGTGCTATTCAGCAATCACCCGTACTGCGGGAACACTCACACCCTCTYGCCTGGTCTGAATTAATTTAACAGCCAGCCATCGGGTCTTGTTATACCTTGTCACCTTTCTCTACTCCTCAGTCCCTGACAAAGGGCCACTGTCAGCTTGAAACCCAGCCAGTTTTTAAAGCATAATAAAAAGCAGTGTCACATTATTACCTGAATCCACCGAGTCCTCCTGCCAACAATGATGTTTTTGCAATCACATTTTTCTGTTTTTAAAAACTTCTCTCTTGCCTCATCGCTCTGTGTGAAAAACAACACAAAAGAGAAAATTGATTAACTGCACGTAATTATCTATTATTTGCATTACAGCAGTTGGCTTTCCCAGCAGATATTTAGGTCTTTTTTTTTTTTCTGCCATGTGTCATAAAGATATTAAACAAGAAAAAGTCCTTTCCCCAGAATTGCTCACTGACCAAACAGAAGCGACAGAGAACAATTTGGAGGGGTGGCCGAGGTACCACAGCCCATCACTTGTAGAGCTGGACAGGAGAACRCAGCTCTCCTGAGCCCAAATCCTCTGCCCTCTCCCCGGGGCATCCTGCCTGGCAGCGCCGGGACCAATGCCAAGCAGATACTCAGTGCCACCAAAAGCAGAAATATGGGGGAAGAGAGAGCTGCTTAAGTTTCTTTCAGTTTCAACAGTAAATACGTGCCACTAATAACCACAGCAGCAATGTAAAAATAATACTTGCAAAATTACATCGACAGTAACTTACTTAATCGTACAGTTTCCCTGAACTTTGCACCTACAACATTATTTAAGTAGTGACTCGAAAGGGTCTTTTAGCGCCTGTGTCTACTCCCCACTTCACATATTAGCAACTTTAAGCTTCAGTGTCAAATTCTCCTGCCAATGCCCCAATGAACCAAAGTGTACACTTCATATAAGAATTTCCACACTTAAATGAGGAAGAAAAAAGCCCATATGGTAGAAACTCAACTGAAGTTACAACCTCAAAAAACCCCACCAGCCTCTCTGAATGGCCAGAAGACAAATCATAAGTAAAGAAAAAATGCAACTGGATTTTCAGTACTGGAAATGCCATTAACATCAGTATTTCATTGCTTTCTCTGAAAGCAAACAAAACAAAATCCTTCACTTAAGGAGATGCAGCTCAATCATCTGTACGCGATCCCTTGCCTACCTCCACAGGGGCACATGGAGTAAACACAGCCAYGCAGCACAGGGTGGGGAATATGGCTGTGATACCCTTCCTGCAATTTCAGGGCTTGGGCATTTGGCATACTCTGTCCATCGTCGACATGGATGTCCGCCAGAAAGTTCTGCTGCAAGGTTTCGGTTGCAGTGGTCTGATTGAGCCATTCCCAAAAAAGTGGCTGGAAAGACTCAACAAATTCTGGCAACCTCTGGAACAGAGAGTTCAAACCTGGGACTATCCGGGTGCCACACAAAGCAAAGAGCATGGTCTAGTCCAGGGCTGAGGAGGAGAGAGGTGGCCTTTGCCTCTGGCATCTCCTCCCGACTGGGCAGGGCCACCTCCCGAGCAAGGACAGGGATCAACCCTCTCCCCTGCTCCAGGTGACCTCCCTGCTGCAGCCCCGGCAGTGTGGAGCCATCTACGCTCAACGCGGAGCAGCCAAGAGCTGGGCCAGGGGAGGGAGGGAAGGGGAAAATATGTCAGAATGAGAAATTTCACTTAATGGGGACGGAAAATTGGGGGTAGGATGGGGAGAGAGCAACAACCTGGTTAGGCACGTAGGGCTGCACGGTGGCTGTGCAGCTGCAGCACTGCCCATGAATYGCGTTCAAGCCTCTACGAAGCCAGTGGATGCCGTTTGCCATTTGTTTGCTTCCTGCCTTTTTTCTTTGGTGCACCAAAGCTACGTTGTAAGAGGGAGCACTGACGAGTTGAAGCACTGAAAAGGGAGGGAAACGTGGCGGGCAAGCCTCATCCCCTGCCGCGCTCAGCACATGGGTCGTACCTGAGCTGTGCATCAGGGCTACGGGATAAGCACAGGACAACTCTGACAGTTGTTGGCAGTGAAGCCGGCAGCCACCCCGCCGCTCCCTGCCACCCCTCTCAGCACTCAGGCAGATGAGCCGTGCCTTGGAGAGCTGCCATGCAGCTCCGACGCAGCGCCGCTCCAGTCATTTAAACCCAGCATTTCCCAAGTGGCCATTAATGGCGAGTTCCTAACCAACCTGAAACCCTGGCTTCTCTCAAGCAAAACTAATGAACACTCGTAGCAAAAGGGAACCGTATTTCCAGTACATGAAATACTACGTAGTATGGAGACATCTCAGCAGCAAGGCTGTGAGAGCCTCAAGATCCTTTGTCCTCTTGTTTTAACTCTCTTCCTGTAAAGAAGCGGGAACGCTTCCCGAATCATTTGTCAAACCCTCAAGCCTGACACTGATAAACAGAAAAAGTTCGTGAGGAAATGACAAACTTCTTCAGTAGGATTTGAGTTAGTGTGCCATAAATAAAAGCCCGGGGCCAAACACGGAACAGCAGGGAAAAACCAAGATGCTGAATAGGGCGTTCACCCAGGGCTTGCAGCTACAGCTGTATGCTCGGCGCTAGGCAGGGGACTCGCGCAAAGAGGAGGGTGCCATCACATAATTGAAAACTGTCCATGCATTCACAAGACTTAAAATTAGGGCTTCACAAATCCTTTCTATATCTCACTGAGTTGCATTCTGACCTTAGTTATAATATTGTAACGTATTTGTGTATGGAAATAAAATTAACGGCAAATAGCTGAAACCGCCCTAGATATTATGCTGCCTTAGACATTCATAGCTCGTAACAGAGCATAGGTCTACAGTCAACCAAATGCTCAATGCAGGAAGACAGACCTTAAAGGTAAATAATTCAAGGCTTGAATTCTTTAAGGTAAATAATTTAGGGGTCTAATGAACTCGCTGACTGTAAATAGGGAGTTCCAGTGCTAGGAACCCTCCAAACTGCCCTACATCCAATCCTCGGGAGTGCAGGGCAGAAAACTGTCAGCAAAACCATGCCTCAAATATTCCTGGCTATAGCAACAAGGACTCTGTCTAACACAAAAGGAGTCTCRGATAGGAAAAGGCAGCTTCACAGACTGGTTCCAGTGCTCCGTACTGTACCCATGAGCTGCTGAAAAGGAGGTGCAAATTCAGAAATATCACTTGGGCAAGCAGTGAAGTGGTCTGTGAAGCAAGGTAGTTGACCCATGTTGTGTCCCATGGAAGCATCGGAAAAACACTTCAAGGATAGCCAACACAGCAGTTTGGTCCAGAGGTGCTAAAACCACATATGACTATGGGTGAGGCTGTAAGCTCTTTGCTAAATAAGATAGCCCGTAGATGAAAAGGAACCAGACAAACCCCCGACTCCTCTTCACTTCACAATCTCTCTTTGCTATCCTCTTACAAAATTGGCTATGGTCAAGTGCTTTTATCAACACCCGGGAATTCCTGTGCATCTGTCAAAAAGCACCTCAGCCAGACAAAATCCATCAGCAAACCACGGTATCAATCCTCATCAATTCTTAAATTACCAGCAAGTCTCAGCCTTCCCAGCCTGCATCCTCTAGTTCCTCTAGTTCTAGGAGTTGTTCACAAGCAGCAACTATTCCTGACCAAGCAAAGAAACTGTATGAAAATGGAGATACAGTGAATTGTCAGTTATACAGTGTTGTTGCTGCTAAAAAAACTCCAAGGGTTTTTATGCTGTCTCACACATACATAAAGTAGTATGTAAAACCACCCTGGAGTTGCCTCACACCCTCTTACGAGACCTACATGAAACCAGACCGTGGAAGAAAACCCCGCCTTTCGCCACCAGACATGATCACGTCAGCAGCAATAGCCAAGGCGCTGCAAGGCTGCTGATGAGCCTGGAAACACCGTATGGGAACATGCCTGCGGATCAGCAGTCGAAAACRCAACTGCTGTTCTCGCTCCGTGCTCAGTGGAGATGAGATCTCATCGCCAGCAGAGATCTGGGTCACTAGCAGGCAGCTGGAGTTATCCCAGCACCATCTTCTAGGTAATGCTCCCAAAAGGGGAAACAAATCTGCAGCGAGGTTGCATCTGACAAGATCCTGGGTGTAAAACAAAACCAACCACCGGCAGTTTCTTTGCTCCCTGGTGATACCATCCAATTGAAAAAAAAAAACAAAAACAACATATCGTATGATGCATGCAAACTACTTTGCAGAAAGAGTTTGTTGTCAATGCAAGGTTCAGACTGCAGTGTCCCAAGAGCTGGCAAATGCATCTCAATTGCCAAAGTCCGCCTCCTAAATGCCAGGCTAAAAAGTACTTGTTTGCCTATCCTGTACTTCAAAAATGAAAACCCAAACGTGGGGAAGGAGAAAGCAAGAAAGACAAGGAAGTATCAATTTTAAACCTATGATGTTTGTGAAAAATAAATGCGCTGAGTCTCCACGCAATCAAGTAGCTGATACCTATCCAGGCGCAGGACTGAAAACTGAACCAGCTTTCCAATCTCTGCTAAGCAAAGCTTTTGCAATCTTCCTGTACACCATTTCCTTATTTACGTCTCATGGTACTGGAGTTCAACTTTTGGAGAAACACGAATGGCAAACCTAGAAAGTGAAATGTGATATTATTTACAGAATAAGAGAGCATGCTGTTCGCAAGAATTCGTAGCTGCACACATCCCAGTCCTGTTCCTCAGTCCAACACCCACTCCTGAAATCCTGTACCAACCAGATTAGCCAATGTGCACATGCTTGTGCTCTTGCGGAAACAATAGTCTCTTTCAGTCCGTACAATCTTCTGAAGAACCAGGCGAAAACGTCATGGGAAAAGTTAGGAAATATCTGCAGAAAACAGTCCGCAAGATGAAAGGCAGAACAAGCCTTTTAACTTGTATAAAGTACATAACATGGAGGAGAAACGCATAGCTTTGTTACCTAGCCCCTCTTCCAAAGGGCTTTTTTTTTTTTTCTTTTTTTTCAAGGATGGAAAAGGGAGTTGAAACAACTTTAGGAAAAAAAACACTCCGGCAGTGGAACAGCTCCCTTATAAACAGAGTGCTGCAGGCAAAATCCAGCTCGGGGAGCTGCACGGCAGATCTGGGAGCCGATACCCACTCCCCCTACAYGCAGGGATCTCCTGCTGACGGCAGGGATCTTGGCAGGCAGGGATGCTGGCAGGCAGGATGAGTCCTCCTGCCCGCCGTGCACAGTGCTCCTCCCTTCGCTCCCCTCCCAAACAACGCTCTGCTGCTGTGGAGGGCATAGCGCTATTTTTTAATTAATCCAGCACAAGGTTGGAGCTGCCTCAGGGTTAAGCTAAATATTTTCTGTCTTTAACCAGCATGGCAGAAGTACCTACAGAGAAAAATACTCTGCCATAAGGCTAGGGAATTGAGGACAGAAAAGAAGCTGCAACAGAGCCACCCTTGACCTTGCGAAATTTTGCCTCCAGAAGACTCAAATATAAGAAACCAAATTTTTCATCAGCAAGGAAATGGGGTAGGGAGACTGGCTCTCAGTAACATTGCGGTTGGGAATATCACATAAAAGTCCTTACGGAGTTGTACCATCCATCTTCTGTTCCAAACTGTAGGTCTCCAAAAATGCTATCACAAAAAAATTTCCCCCCGCTATCAGGACGGCACTAAGCACTCAGAGAGATTTAAAACAAATACAGTTCTACAAATCTTTGTCTCTCCTCTCACAAGGGGCTACATAACTCCAGCAGGAAACAAACGGTCCCATACCAAAGCAGATTTTCTCTGCRTGCACTCATGCTGCCTATTCTTTTTTAATCATCTGGTATGCATCGTCCTATAGGATTGCTTAGGGACATACCAACATTCGCTCTGCAAAAGATACCGACTCCTGCTCTGCACAAACGCCGCAAAGGTTAATAGCGGCAATCGCGGCTTCAGCTCTGCCTTTGTCTTGCGCRGAGCAGACCATATAACCACTGGCATCTTACCTCTCACGTGCGCTTCCCTCAACTCACGCTCACTCTCTGCAGGATTTTACTAAGCCGTTCATCTAAACCCGACGGTAAGTATTTTTCAAACTGTAGGAGCGAGTCAAAGTACTAATTTGATGTGTCTGATTGCACAGACACCATATGAGAACGTGAGAGCTGATCACAGAAGAATATAAGTTGCTTTTTCATTTCACAGCTCCAAGAGTCAAAAAGGGTGTGTAGGACCCTGATATATACCAGATGTTTTTAAAGTAAGGTGGAAAAACTGGTGTGGACACATTTGTCCATCGTGAAAGCTTTCCGATGGCTACCAACTGGCCGTGCTGTAGTGAGCAGGCTTGCTCTGCCTGAGAAAGATTACAAGCCTAATGGAACGGGGGTATTCACAGCTTTCACGCATACGTATAATCCTGCTCTCAATCCTGCTCACTTTTCCAGAAAATAAATTTGACAAGTCCATCGGTATGATGTGAGAAAGCCTCGAAACAGAACTCATTGTTACATATATTCTTGTACCTATTTAAGAAAAATGGATTATTTTAAAGAAAAAAAGTTTGGGCTGCAACACATCTGTGGTTTCACCAAGTTCCACATTCAACCCAAGAAATGAAAGAGCAAAATTTTTTCAGTTGTTTGTAGCAAGTCTTGCATCCGTTTCATTCAGAAATTTCTTTCTCAGAATTTGTGTTTGGATTTAAAAAAAACAAAACAAAACAAAAACGCTTTCACCTCAGCTCCCAGGGGCCTCAGCCACTACTCTCCCTGCACTAGGCACTCTACAAATGCATAGAGACTTCATGCCTCTGTCCTGAAAACCCAAGTTTCATCTTGTAGTTACAAAACTGGAGGTTGTTTGCTTTTCTTAAAAAAAAAAAAAAAAAAAAAAAAGGCAAGCAGCCCAGAAGAAAAATGTCATTTATATTAGCCTCTTGGGTGAAGCTCATTGCAGAGAGAAGTCGTCTTTCCATGAACTTGGGATGAAGTCTGGAGAGTTCAAAATACTGCTGAGAGTGGACATCGCTGTCCTCGACTGCGTGGCATGGGSGTGTGTGGAGGGAAGACTCCTCCATCACCCATACGCTTCCCAGGGTGAGAAGCCAGGGTGTTGCTGGAGGCACCCTTGTACCACGGGAGCGCCCACTCACAAGAGCTTTCAGACAGCACGGTGATATGAATCACATAAGATGGAGAGAGACTTTGATAACTTTCTCGTTGGTGACTTTGCAGCTCCTATTTCCACAACCCATGCTGGTTCAAAGAACGCCACAGGACATGCATGAAAGAAAAAGGAGTATCTCAGGGTAGGGACAAGTAAACACATACACAGGTGAAGCAAGCTAAGGGCTGGGATCTCGCAAGCCTCCTATATCCAACCCAAAGCAACTTCTTCACCGAACGCTGCCTCAATTCTTTTTCTACATGTTTGCAATCGTAAAAGGAGGTTTTGGAGATTTACCTAGGGCTTGTGAGGTGACAGGATATTTTGCTCACAGGCCCGTTGAATATATTTATGCCTATTGTTTTGTTTTGACGTTTACTTGTGCACATACTCTGCCCCCTTCTTTCAGCCTAGCTCTGTCTGTGGAGCAGAACTGCCAAATCTTCTGGCTCTTGGAGCAAAGCGCTGCCTACGCCAGCCTYGAGCTCGGCACTGAGATCACTCATTCCCGCACAGGACCGTGGAGATAATCCTTTGGCCATTACATATCCCACTTTCTTCCTTATTGCTCCAGGAGGATACGACTGAATGAACTGCACTTTTTCTGAACACCACTGTCTGCTTTTATTGAGTACTTCAGTTACTGGTTCCAGCTGCACCTCCCTGCCCTTCGAGGCACCAGTTATGGTTGCTGGGTCTGATTTCCAAGTCCCCAGCTATAAGTCTCTTCGAGGGAAAAAGGTTGGATGCTATTAGCCCTATGAGAAAACATGCATTTAGTCCATAACCATGGGCTCCTGAAACACAGCTGTTAAGCGCAAATCTCAGTTTCTGAAATTTTCTTTCTGTTGCCTCATTGTCTTTACTACATCCCAGCAGAAGCCAGAGTCCCTGCAGGTGGAGGGTGGAAGCCTTTATGCTTCCAGCTGCATCTAATGCTGGCTAGTCAACCAGAAGCAAAATGTTGCATCAACCTGATGTTTCACTTCAAAGTCTCAAAATTTTTCTCTTACTGCTGGGACTAGGTGCTTGCGGTTTCAGTTACCACTGGGGAAATGGAAACTTGCAGCCAACACTTCAAATTACTTCCCAACACTGCCGGGCTGCCCTCAAAAGAAAAACAACCAGAAGATGTCAGACACAAAATGGCTTAAATCAGATACCTAGAAAATACTCTGTAATAAACAAAAAGTTAAGTGCAATTAATCGAAATGAAGGCTGAAGCTCCCAGTAAGTCATCATTTTAATCTTAAGAGTAGGATCCCTAAGAAGTAGCTCTGGCCAAGAGGTCCTGACCACTAAATTTAATCCTGCAGGTGCTGACTTCATGCCGTTGTTGTCTTCCAGCCAGACCGTTCCAGTTAAGCAGCCGTTAATATTTTCAGCAGAATCCATAGACTGAAACTCCATTTTTTAAGTCTAGTCATGCACAGAAAAAAAAAAAAAAAAAAAAAAAAAAAATTCAACTTGCCAATGAAGAACAAAAATACCAGATCAATGAGCATACAGTCTTAGAAATATAACTCTAATCCCTCAACTGCTAAGAAATCTCTTTCAAAGAAATGTTTATGTTAAAATTTAAAGTTATGTTCAACATTAATCTTAAGGAATTTTACAACAGAACGTACCAATTTTAAAAGGATTCTACAGTTTTAATGAATTCCTAGAACCCATAGACAGAAATTAAATGGGGGGGGGACCTACAGTGTTGGCTAGACATATTTCAATATTTGTTACCATAGAAACAAGCCAGCAGATTTAGGTTTTGGAGTTATCCTTGCTATAAAATATTAAACTTCCTACAGTTTTTGCATATGTATATTATGGCAAGAACACTGTCAATCCTGATAAAGCCCCAAGCATCTTAATTATTTAACAGGATTTTAGCTTTTTTTCCTCTTTTTTTTAACAGAGTATCTTTTAACTTTTTTTTCCTTAATAGACTGTATTTTAAAATCTTCCAATACTTCCAGAATACCAAAGAGACACTTCTGGCTGACAGAATAATATACAGGAGATGCACCGGAGATAAAGACTTATTTTTCCATGATGCTGTGAAGAAGTGGTAGATAAAAGGAACACAAATACATTTTGATAAAGAAGATTCAACAGTAATGATAAAAATTATACCAATTAGCAACTGTAATAATTTTACCAGCTAGAAGTACATTAAATCTTAYATTTCATTTGAAAGAGAGTTCATACTTCAAATTTGGTGTTTTTGTTTTCAACCCTAGCAATGGAGAAATGCTGAAGTACAGAATWTAAGTGATTGGGATAACATCTTGACACTTCAACGCTATCAGATACTTCTGGCAGATGCCCGAGAAACGCATCGTCCTTTCATGCTTCAGAAGAGCATCGACAGTTGTGTTCAACCCACAGCGCACCCAGCACGCGAAAGGATCAGCAGTTCAAACGAAGAGGAAGGACAGATGTTTACTCCAGCAATGCTCCTTCAAAAAGGAAGGAGAAAAAGCTTGTTCAGACAACTCGAACGGCGGAGGGGACTGACAGCTCAGCTTGCCATCCAGAGGAGTCCTGAGCGTCACTCGTTGTTGGGACGCGAGCTCAGCCGGAAGCAGTGGGGAAGATCAACCCTTGGGCAAGCCCGAGCTCACCGCCGCTGGGACTGGATGTGTGCAAGTGGCTTTGACCCCGATTTCACAGCCAAAACTGGTTGCATGTCGCAGCCCTTGCTTTTTGTTTGGATTCAAGAAAATATGTTTACTGGAGGCTCAACATGAGGCTTCCACATGATGAAAAAAAAGGAAAAAGTTGGGAGTCAAAGCCATAAACCACACAGTTATTTCAATACTATATTCCAGCACTGAAGGGGACCCGGAAAAACACCAACAGAAGCAAAGCAAACCAGAACAAAGGAAAAAAAACTGAGYAAGACTGAAACACCCTCTTCTTCCAAGAATCAAACAATGCTTTTTATGAAGTGTAAAGATAAGCAGTGGGACTACCATTTCCTAATGCTTCTGAGGTCAGTCCTCTAACACAGGTTCTCAAATAGCCAATTAAATGTACGCAGTCCTCATTAAGCTGTTACGCTCACATGTATACCATCATCTTAAAAAAGCTCAATAGCTCCAGCCTCTTAAAAAAGAAAAAAAAAAAAAAAAGGAAAAACTTATTCTTGAAGGCTTGCAAGACAACCCTTTAACTAATGGAAAATCTTCAACACTTTAAAAGAGGAAAATGGTAAGACGGCTTAATTTTAAATGAGTAAGAATTTAAATGTCACTTCCTGCATGTGACATYGATTTGAAGAACCTTGCATTTTTGTTTTCTTTGGTGTGGTTAACGGTGGAATCTTTGTAGAGTACATTTCTATGGCATTTACTGTTCCATGTTTATGTTCAGCAACTGCTTTGCATAATTCTGAACATAAGAAAAGCAGAAAGTGATTTTTCCTCCGTAAAGAAGGAGAGAGAGATTTAAAAAGTAGCATGCTACTAGGGCTTTCAAAGAAAGAAAGACTGGAAAAAACCTATCCCAACACTCAAGGGAAAAACACACAATTTCCTTTCACTGACAGCTGCAGCGAGGTACAATGAATTTATTTTATCTGAGCAGTAATGTATACATGTTAAAGGCAGAGCAACGCTATGTACTATAGAGAATTTACCCACACGAGTCCACAAAGGACACCGCTACCACCCTGCAGTTGAGAGGTGGGAAGTTATTCAGATGTCTGAATAAGTCCTGGAATGATAAGAGACGCAGGCAGCACATGTTGTCAAAGATACGGCATCGCATACACGCATTCAAATGCAGAGCTATAAACCCCCTCGACATACCCTCTTGTACGCTCTCTGGGCCAGGTTTGTTCCTTAGGGAGCTGCACACCGCTGGACACGGGGCTCCGGGACTTTCATTCCCAACTGCTGCTGCAGGTGTCAACACCTCAGCACATCCCCTCCTCGTTCTCGCCAAGCGTTTGTAAGTCAGGGGCTGGTTTGAAGAATCACTTAAGAAACACAGTGTAGCTTTTATAAAGTTTTCTGTAGAATTCATATATACAAGTAAAATAAAGCAGAGAGGAGTCTACGTATGCGCTGCAGGTGTATCTTGGAACAAAAGAGCTATCGTTCAATCAGACCGCTCAGCTGACAGACACCTCTCCTGTGCTTTGTCACCCCCCAGCCCCCCCAAGAAACCCATGCACACAGTGATGGCTTTTAAATCATTTGACAAACACCTCTCCAATTTAAGCGACAGTTTGCGGCGCCATTGGGGATGGCTTGGGTCGCCCTCCTGGGGTGGCCGGACAGCACAGGGCCAGCACCCGGCTACCCCACGCCCGGGCTCTGAACAGGGGCACCCCAGCACCGAGTGGCAAAAAGAACAAGGAAACAGCAAAACCCTTGCAGCAGCGCTGCTGAGCAGGAGGAGGGTGCGCTCCGGTTCTGGATGACATGCTCGATTTGGTCTGCTTAAAATATATGTTTTAGAAAATAAACTGGGAAGATAAAACAAGAGATTGTGTTTCTCCATCTCGTAACACAAGAAGAAAATAAATTTCAACCAAATAAAACCTCAACACATGTAAAAGAAAATACTCTCTATACAACATGCAATTTACCCAATAGTAATTCATTCCCCTTTATAGCAGGGAGGCCAAGAGTCCAGTTGGGTTCAAAAAGGGACCGGACACGAGTTTCCCACCTCAGCAAAACTTTGGAAAAGAACATAAACGTCTCATGCTTCAGACTTGACCCAATAATTAAAGGGTAAAGCCTAGACCACCGTAGGCTGTCGGGATGTTATAGCTGCCGTTGAAGGTGGAGCAGGAGTACCGCTCTTTCCTCTGGAGCACCTTGTTGCTGGTCACCAAAATAAAGAGAGGAAATTGGGGTGCACAGACAGGGATCTGAACTGGCACAGAAATGCATAGAACTCCTCTATTACTGGAAGATTAACATGCAGGAGAGTTGATGAATGGGAAGGATTAAATATAGAACCAAAAAAATAAGCGAAATGATTAATTGCTAGGAAAGGGGACTGATGATTTATGGAAACGAAAATTAGTAAGATTTAGGAAACTGAAGGGAATAAGCAGCGAGCGAGCTGCGGGGCAGAACCACCTGGTGCATACGAGGCACGGCAGTACAGGGCACGTGCCCCCAGCTTCGGCTGCCCCTCTCTCCTCCTCCCAGCCTTGGCGTGTGCTGAGCAGTCACAGCCGAAACAGGCAGCGTTTAGAGGTTACTGGCTGAAAATAACCAACTTTAAAAACAACAAGCTGCAATCGGTTTTAAATAATATCCTATAATCTGAAACAAAAGAAACTGGTCTCTTCACTCAATTAAATGCTTCCATGCGGTCTCGCAGCGGGCTGGTAGCACTGTCGTGCTCATGTCCTCGTATTCCTGTGCTTTCTAGAAACTTCTAAAAATAAATGGATACTTGTTTAACGCTGTTTTCATTTATTTTAAGAAGGGATAAGTAGGAATGGAAACGGAAGGCATTTTTAGCATATTTATTTTTAATTTTTGGGTTATAACATCTCAACAGTAACCCATGCTTTTGGTCCTACGCTTCTTTGCTTTGCAATTATTAAGATAATCGAACTCTTTTGCAGGCGGCACACAACCAACAGGCACCCCAAAGCAGCATAAACCTGAGCAATAATCTAGCACCTTAAAGTCTGTTATGATCAGCCGTTTGCTTGGTGTCCTCAATCCATTTGCTTTTGTGGGGAATGATAATACAGAGGGAAAAAACCCAGATATGCTGTGAAACCATAAAAGCACTTCACATTTCAGCATAACACCTGCTTGATTTTGGTTTTTTTTTAACTTAATGCCATTTTTAAATCACTTACAAAAACACTTTTTTCAGTTAAGGGGGGGGGGAAGATACAACCGACTACATCCTCTTTGGGTTACACTCATGAATGAGCTACTGTCTGCATTAGAAACAAGCACCTGGATCAATTCATGGGCATCCAGCGAAGCCCGTTGGTTTCCTTTCCAAACACTAATTTACAAAAGACACCGTCAAATCCCAGCCTGCGAGCAGCCTCGCTATTAAATACAAAGTCTCAGGGGTGGAAGCGATGACGCGCAGGAGGCAGAGGGGCTGCTCACCGCGGTGGAGCCCGAGGCTCCAGCTCGCAGCAGCCGTGCACGGGAAAGAGACCGCTCCCTCCCCCGGAGAGGTTATTAAGACACCAAGGCAAATACTTTTCATACTTTTCCGAAGGTCCATTATGAAATACCGTACTGAAGACTCATTAAGAAACAATTTTGTGCTATCTTTGGGAGATCTTGCATTTCCTCACACAAGTCTGTATATGGGCTCATCCCCTTTACAGCCAAATACTTTCTGCACGGGGTAAACAGCAGGACCTGGATTCGCACAGCCAGCCAGCCACGAAAGAAGYGGTCTGAGACCGTAGGGAAGCATCAGCATGTTTCGGTTCAAGCACAGTTGTCTTATTAAACAAAACACCCAACATTTCAGTGGGGACCCTTCCCACCACCCTTCATTTCACCCGGTCCRGCTCCCACATGTCCTAGGTAGAAGTTTCCCATCCTTTGCTACCCAGAGGAAAAGAYAGGCTCAGTAAGAGGGTTGAGATAAACCTCACCACCATCTATGCAGCTTTCTGTGCCTGTCACTCCCATCTCAGGGTGCCTCGCAACTTCTAAATTTTGCACCGTTCTCTCTCCCCCTCCATCCTCCAGAAGGAGTTTTCTTTTGGGCATGAGGACACTCAGCACTGTTTCAGAAGGACTCCAGCAGTTCCTCCTCAGCTTCCACTGAAGGAAGATCTGCATAAACTTCAGAGACAGGGTTTAAGGGACACATTACCTTGATGCATTTTTCTTGCTGAGGTCCAGTTTTACTCATTAGCCTTTTGAAGGAGCACATTTTCATTCAAGATGAATATGGAGAACTCTATACCCTTTCCCCTACACATAGGCTAAGATCTAGGGGAATAGCACATGTCATCTGCCGTGACGAAATTCTGCATGAAGAGCAGCAATAAAATTTTTTGAGAACCTGATATATATAAGAATCAACACACAAACGTCAAGTTTCAAGAAATGCACCATTCTCAGTTTAATGCTGTAGGCTACAACAGAGTGTATTTTCCACTCAGTAGTGCTATACAGTCTCCCTATTAACTAAATAAACTCCCATAGTTGATTTAATGGGAATCTGTTGTTCTAAACAAAATATATAAGGCAAGAAGGTTTACTTAAGCTGCCATGTACTTAAATGAAACTGAAAAGAAAAATCAGAACAGGTGTAACACATTTCACAAAAGGGCAGCTATAACAGTCATTTAAGTTGAAGCGGCCAAGAGATGAAGCAATAGAAAATTGGAAGCAATTAACATATAATATTCAAGAAATATTAAATCCATACTGAAGACTCAACACAGCATTCACACAAAAAGACGTGGTGATGAAAAGCAGATACTTTGCATAATCAGCAACAAGATATTTCAAACGTAGCCATCAAAACAGGAGAGCAGTAATGCCACACTGAGAAGAGCCGGTTGCAGAACAGCAGCGCTGGTAGCGTAGGCAGGGAGGGACAGGGCGCAAGTGCCTGTGCATCACCCCCACCACCAGAAGAGGAGGTGACAGCTACACACAGCCCTTCAGCTCTGCCCAGGCAGCAACAGCATCTGCTTGCTGCCAGCCCGATGGGCACTTACAGCTTTGTTAAGTACCTTCCCCCCGAAGAAACACCGCTTGGTAAAACCAGGAGAACCGCAACCTGTGCAACCAGCAGAATCACAGCGCCTGATCGGTGCCCACTCTCGCCGCCCTGGGGAGCCAACTTCACCCTCTAGGTTTGTCTTGACCCAAGTAGGCACCAACACTGGCCTCTCTTCTGGCACCTCCTGAGGTCACCCTCCCCATTGGCTTCCTTCAAAATGGGACATCACACTCCAGCTCCCCTCTGTCCCCAGACCAGCACCAYCCTCTCAGGCTCCCAGCAGGATTAAGCACATGCTTAGCCAGAATTCATACCTAACTCCAGGTCCACAAATTTACTTCTTCCAAGGCACAGAGGAATAACTCAGACATATGGATGGATTTTATGTGGGCTCTAGAAACCAACTTTTACTTCAACAAGTACCAGACATGTGCATAGCCAGACAAAACAGAGGTTCCCTACATGCTCTACCCTTTCTTTCAGCTGATGCAGAGGGGGATACAGTACGTACTCTTTGGACATCACTCGCTGGTCCAGAATCACAGGGCTCACCCTCTATGTCAGGGACCAACACTGCCTGCCCTTCATGCCCTACTTCTCGCTGCAACAAGCCCCTGGGCTCAAGTGAGCCCGTTTACTACAGAACCACACCTCGCAGCCCCTCTCTGGACTAATGCAGTTGCTTACACATTCTCCCAGAGCCTCTGCGAGCTGGTGACTCCCTGTTCATGCCACAAGGGAAAAGTAAGGAGCTTGCTGACCGCATTTGAAAAAGATGGCAAGAAGCTTGATGATAATGAAGTGCCAGGGTTTTCTGTCTCAGCTTTAGGTAGAACTTCAAGATGACAAAGAAATCATCTGTCCCATTGCAGATGCAGATGCCAAGAGAGCCTTTTCCTTTTATTTTCTCCGATGTTAATATTTCAAGAGGATGAAATAATTTTTTTTTTTTTAAAACTGAATTGTCATAGGCTTTAAAGTACCACCACGCCTACAGTGTGGGGCCTGGCAAACTCCGATGAAAATAGCTGATAAATTTCACATCTTTTTGTTCTGTTGTTCTTATGTTTGATGTTCACACTTTGAAACCTGAAAATGTTGGAATGCAACTGCTATTCTTGCATGACAGAGGCTGTTTCTATCACAGCCCTGAAATACTGCAGGGGTTACACACAACATGCACAGCTCTATTTACTTTATTGTATCAAGCCCACAAAGTTGTTACCTGCAGAAAACCAATTCCTACATGGTAGTTATTACAGAATTTTACTTTAATTTGCACACAGAAAAAGTATGTTCTCCCCGGACTTATAAAATTATCTTTTAATTTTACAGCTTTTTGTCTTCTTGGGAGGCATGGGGAACATCAAAAAAAAAAAAGAAAAAAAAAAAAAAAACAAAACCAAACAGAAATCTGAGGTAGTGTGAGAAACCAGCTGATTTTTAACCAATGGATGCAGAGTCTTCTGGAAGGCAGGAATGCGCTTGGGCATCCCCTCAGTCTGCACAGTGCAGGAGCTCTCTGCACCCCAATTTCAGACCCTGTGTTATCCAGCCCAACTATGCAGAGTTAAATCCCAGAGGCTGTGGAGGGGAACAGGTTGGGGGATAAGCCCCTGCTGGAGGCACCACCAGGACCCTTGAGCAGAGCAGACGATGGGGAAGCTATTAATTGGGAGGGTGGCGTGGGGCTGCGCCCCCGCACTGCRGAGGCAACAGGGACTAACGGGAACGACACAGAGCTCACGAGGAAAGAAACATGCTCAGCTAAGTGGGAAGAGGCAGGCAAGCATTTACACCACTGACTCTGCTACGTGAGGGTAACCTGTCCTGAATCAGGTTTTGAATTTCTCTGGAAGCAGGCACTGAGCATGGTTTTCCAGGTGAACACCAAGTTTGTGCCCGATCATACTAAGTGGCAAGGCTTTCCTTTTCTGGCAGGCTTTTCGGGGGAGGCCCGGGCCAGGTGGGCACAAGCCGGAGTGACGGAGCCCAAAGGCAGCATCCCCCACCCCAGATCGCATGCCCAGGGAGGACGCAGGGACGTGCACACGCGCACGCCCGAACCAGAGCTCGCCCTGCAAGCCCGACACGTGCAGGTCCCAGGCGCAGTTCATTTCTCATAAGCTGATTAAAGCCAACAGGTCTGTGCTTGTATTTACTGAAACGCTCTTAGTATTTTGCCTCCGCCTGTCTCGCTCTGCTTGCTTTAAAGAGCAGGCTGCAGGTGTCCCAGAAGAGCCAGCCGGCCCCACGCAGCCCTGGTCTCCCTGTTGCCGCCGGTGGCCTTCCCTCCACCCCCACGCACCCACGCAAGGGCTCTCCTGACCCCGTCCTCACCGGCTAACGCTCCTCCCTCTCCAGGAGCACCCCGGTGCCTCCTCCCTTCCCACCTCCATCAGAACACGTCACACCGCCCTGCTTAGTGCTTCTCCTCTCCAAAGCCAGCCGTAAGGAGTAACTAATCCTCTCTAAGCCCTGGGAAGGCAGGTAGCCTCCACTTTACACGTACAGAAATGGAAGAAGGGGTGAAGAAGTTCAGCCTGTTTCTTTCAGTAGATCACCAAAGGTCAAGCACAGCATTGGTAAGCGTTTTAACTTAAGCTCTTAGGCAACACAGGGTAACCTACCAAATAAACCTAACAAGCAGGCACTGAATGTTTATGATACATTTGTTTACGTGACACACAAAAAATTTACTCTGGGCAATTTCTCTGGGTACATTCATTGCTCTGTAAGCTTGTGCGTGCGCGCTTGTGGCTGTACCCTCTCCTCTAATCTTCAAGCTAATTTCAGCCAAAGAATTGACTGGAGGCAACAGCAGCGATCCATGCAGCCTTGTGAGCTTCCTTCAGAAATCTTTGCATGGACTACACGAGCCACACTTCCCATTCTCCCAGCCTAATTGCTATACAAGAAAGGCAGGAGGACAAACAAAAGCCAGAGAATGCCATCTGCAGAAGCCACGAGGTAGCCAGCCACGGAGCCCTCCCGCCGCACCCAGACCTCTCCAGTGCAGGAAGTCGCCAGCCCGCTGCCGGCATCACCGCTGGACATCCCAGGGATTACCTGCCCTCTGGGCTTCTCACAGACGTGGTTATTACATAAGGTTATACGGTCCGACACATGTACTCCTAGAAGTGATGGGCTCCCTGGACTCCATCCAGAGGATCAAGGAGAGCTTTGAAGGAACGCTGCTGTTCGGTCGGTTGTATCCTGTTTGGACAGTTAAGGAGGATGACCCTACTCCTCTAGGAGGTCTGAGACCTCTGTGGAATTAATTAATTAACACAGTGGAACTCCACACCCGCATTACATGTTACGGGAGAATGACCTCCAGTACCAACGCTGATAGGTGTTACCCAGATAGAATATAAAAGTTGCTTTAAAAAGACATAAACCTTTTAAAACCACTTCATAATGTTAAGATTTTAAAGTGACTGAAATAAATGCTATCTGCTAACAACAACATTTAAAGTGGGTGGCAGTCCTGGTTCTAGCGTACTTAAGCTTTGCATCAGAACAAAACTATCGTAAATTGGTTAAAAACCACAGTGATATGCAGTTGACATCCATGTATGTTATACTGGTGCCCAAGAACAAATGTTATGTGTATAATATATCTCAGTATGCTCCATGTATTATTGCTGTTAAGAATAATGCAAAGTACTTAAAATCTAAAAAAAAGTCTAATGCAGTTGGAAGAAAAAAAAAAAAAAGATGTAAGCCTCTCTTGCATACATACCTATTCCTCTACATTCTCTATAAAATTGGTATTGTTTACTAAAACATTCTTTGTATAGCTAGCAAAAGATCAACAAGAGATCATAAAATAAAAGAATATAAATGAAAGCATATTTATAACTATGATGTCCTCCAGTCCTTTTCCCTATGTTCTTATTGTAATACATACACTGAAAAAGAAAAATAAACATTATTTATAAATATGATACATGGACATGCAAATACCACCTGAAACACAAAATATTAAGCTGCCAGATGTGGCCTCTGAATAACAGCGATTCCTTTGGATATTCCAAGTAACTGCAGTAACAGGAAACCAACTAACAACGTCACCTTGATCAGGCGCAACTGTGCTCAGTGGCAATACTACTGGTGTGAAAGAGTGGTACATCATAAAAATCTTCCCTCTGTTTTTTGCAAAGAATGAAGTGCTATCTGACTCCTCACCTGTAGCTCTACAATACCATTATTCTGACTGACACACTCATCTATTTCCAATCTAAAGTTTGCTTTATCTCAGTCTGCAGAACTGCACAGATGCTTCTCCCATGAAAAATGAAATCCAGCCTGCTGCTGACACTTAGCTAGTAAGCCCAAAAGCAAGAACTGTGGACCCTTTGCAGTTTAGAAAATTATGCTTTCCTGCTAAAACCCAGATACCAGTTCTGACCAAGTCCTACATGAAATCATCCACCTTGCTTGACGAAGAAAAGCTCTGCAGGCTTTACCTAGCACGCACCCCGCAGAGTGGCTGAGCAGCCCCTCACCTGCTGAAGCAAGGAATCTGCTAGGGGAGGGGTTCTCTGCTCTCACCTGCGTGCCAAGAGTCTGCAGCGCACCGGCTGCTTCCTTCAGGACCGATGAATGGTCCTTCAGCAGAAAGTGCAAGTRAACCAACAGCCATATCCCTCCTTCATTATTTGCTTTCCTTCTGTAAAACATACTCCAGCAGGTGATGCTGCCACTAAATTTCTCAGCATTTTAACTACTTGCAAACGCATCAGCAAAATAAACGAAGGTGAAACAGCATTGCAAATGTCGGTTTCCCTGGGGTTCTTTCTGCCACAGAGGAAAATTTCACTAGGAAAAAGAACTCTGCATCAGTGTTTGGAACTAAACACTTGGACTAAACACCTTGGAAATAAACTTGGACAGGAAAACTGAAATCTTTCAGTTTATGAAGGGAATTGATTATTAGCTTGCATAATCCCAAATTCTCCTCAGGTTAAACAAGACATTCAAGACAGAGCATAGACAAAAACCGGATACCTACTGGGACAAAAAAAGGAAAGGAAGAAAAAGAATCTTTAAAGAAGACTGTCTTAAATGCACACAAACCCCCTTTTCTCAAAGCCTAATTTATTTTCCCTGCATTTATTTTCCCACATTTAGCAGATAATTTCCCTAACACCCTTGAAAAGACAAACATGAATTCTAGGCATTATTAATGATCACAGACTACATCTCCTAACTGCAATCGTTCTAGGCTGAACTTCACGTAGTAAACGCTGCATTCCACGGACTGACGAGCCAGCTTTCAGATAAACATGCTTGCTTAAATATCAAGTATTAACACCCTATGGCAATCTGAGTCCATGCACAGTGACTCAGTGCAATTATTCCGAGTGTAACAATAGGTGGGCAGTCATGCAGATTTGTAACTTACTGGTTTAAGCATGAAATTAAACAAGCAAGAAAAATTAATGAAAGCTATTGAATTTTAGACCAGACTGAGTACAAAATATGAGTATTATAAACATGACATAATCTCATTTAAAGAGACTGTATAATACATAGGTTTTACAAATGTTTACAGACGTTAATCTTGTTAAGTTGATTTCCAGAGTTTTATTTAGTAACAGGATTGATTGGCTGGAGAAACACAGGCTCAGACAAAAAAAATAGCTGAAAGCTCTATTTTTGTCAAAATGATGGATTCTTTTCTTAAATAACTTGTTTTGTTGTCTTTTGTTCCAAGACTATAAACATCATTAGCAGTTCTCCAACTGGCAAGAGAGGCTGAGATGTTTCGTCTTCATCATTCTGGATTGCTTTTTGTTTTCTTACACAGTCCAAGAGTCAGGGAAGAGGCAACAACTTCGATTTCCCTTCCCTGTAAGATCACCTTTCTTTTGCCCACAACTGGATCTTGCCTCTGAAGCAGTGCGTATACATCTGTTCCACAGGCTCACGCTTGCTCTGATAAGAGATGGGTTGCGGATCCTGATAAGCAGAACTATTGCAACCCACACGAGTTTACATATCTGACACAACCAACATTAACATCCAGTTCCCTGTTGTTTATTTGCTTCCCATCGTCGCTGACTTCCCACAGCCAAGCCTCCATACGGCTTTCATGTGGCCACAGTTATTTCTGTTTGCACCGAGAGGTCATTTCGTACGCTGCTAGCAGAAGGGATACTGCTTTCTTCTGTGACTTCAGGCAGCTTTTAGGAAACACAGATTTCCTGCCCCCTTTCCAACTAAAGGCAAAGGTCAGCGAGTCTAACAATGAAGCACAGTGTTGCAGCTCGATATTTTAGCGCTAGAAAATTTACCCACAAAAGCAAAGAGGACAATTGCTATGTAAAATTCCATGTGCAGCGCCCAAAACACGTCCTGTCCAGAACATGTGCTTGTAGCCCAAGCAAGGATTTGTGCCCACTAAAACAATGCTATTATGTATAGGTTTTCCCAGAAAGGTGATATGTTACTAAGCAAAGATCCAGTACATTAAAATTGGTACATTTGTTTTTCTGTAAGAAATGAGAAGTACAATATATGCAATATGAACAAAATAGGGTACATTCCTTGCTGGACTCAACAGCTAATGGTCACATTCACACTTCACTTCGAAGTCATGACCTGCCCCAACCTCTCTGCCATCCCCTTGACCTATGAAAAGCATTACACTGAAGTGGTGATTTTTTTACATCACTACTGCTAGCCCAATTATCCTCCTCTCTTCACTAACAGGGCTACATCTGATGTACCATCCTACCTCTATGGTATTCCTCATATTCAGGATCCAAGAGGAAACATACTGGAACAGCTTAGCTTTTAAGTTTTTCAGAGCAGTACAATACTGTCCAGAGCACCAAGACCTCACTACATATTTATGAGCAACCAATTTTTAAACAACGCCCTTCCCAGGCAAAGAAAATAATCACCAAAAAACCACATTGAAAATTGTTTCATTATTTGGGTCAGAGCTTGAAAGCATGGTCTTAGCTGTCCCATACATCAATGTCAGCTTTTGTGCTCATGTTCACTGTAGCTCTTCTACTCCACTTGGAGGAGATAGGGGCCTAAATCTGCACAGGTCAATGTGGTGTATCTATGACCCTGTCATAGATAATGGCAAGATAATGGCATAGATAATGGCAAGACCCTTATCTGTTTCACTGGATACAGCCTAGTGGTCTGCCGGATGTAATACACTGCATTTAGTTTTGCTAATTTTCATTTCTGTAGAAGCTAAGTGTTCCCCACACAGTGGTACTTTTTATTTACACACTTTTTTGTAAGACTTCCAAATGCATCACTCAGAGGAAATACTGGCAATGTTTAGTAGTAACTGTATGATAGTAGTTTATACCATACACAAGAAAATGCCTTCTCAGATCACACTCATGGTTCACCCCACCATCAGCTTCAGGCAGCAGAGCTACAGAAGCTTCAGGGCAAGGCTCAAGAAAACCAACACTGGTCAATCACAGGAAAACCTACCCCATCCTGTCTCTTCTGTTCCCCTCACTCTGCTGGAAACCAAGCTCTTAGGAGGATGCTTAAGCCCCAAAGCACCAGGCTGCCAGCTAGTAACTCTCTCCAGTAGCTTCTGTCCTGGAAGGCCTCGCTCCTTTGGGTTACTCACCAGCATGCAGAAAAGGCAAACCTCTAAGGCTTCTTCTGTAAAAACGAAGCTGAGCCACTTTCTCTGCCCCAGATGTTTAGGCACGCTTCATTCTGCAGCCTCTGTGATGAGCATCCAGCCACTCACGCACGTGACAAAACTCACCGTGCCGGGTGCTCACCACAGCACTTCCCAAACTCGTCAAGCGTGGGGTAGAATAAGGACGCATGCAGAATAGAAATGCAGCTGCTTTTCCTGAATGGCTTCAGTGAAATTAAAACCCTCCATCTACTTGCTGACTTCCTCCATTTAAGCACAATTAGTTAAATGGCATGCATCACTATAGAAAACAGGTGTGTTGTACCCAGGGGTTAGAGAAAGACAAAAAATATTTACTACACGGATAGACTGCCCGTACGCGAGGAAAACAGACCGGTATAGACTGAACTCGCTCGGGCATCAACAGCCAAGAAAGAGGAGTTAGGAATGAATGGGGAAACTTTCAGGGTTGCCTCTTCAGCTGGGCAGAAGCAAGAAGAAAGGCCTCCGGCAGGTTGATCAGATGACTTCTCTTTTGACTACTCTCCAAGTAAGGAGAGAGGCAGGAAAGGAAGCGTAAGCCCTACTACCAGCAGAGTAAAAGCATGCTCTTCTCATGCTCCGGTTCCTGGAGAGCTGCCACCTGACCTGCAGCACACCATTTTTTTTCAGTAGTCCTTCATCTCCCTGCTCTTGCACTACAGAGGCACCTGTTCACGCTCCAGCCCTCCGCCCCCATGTTTCTTGTCCAGCCCCTCCACACCTTGGTTGAAGTGGCAGAGGAAACGATGCAAATGGTTGTGTAGCAGTTGTAAAGCACCTAGGACTCCTTCAGTGGGACCTGGCAACTGGGAGGCCCTTCTCCAGCCCAGGTGAGCCACCAGCAGAGTGGTGGCATGGGTTCCCGCTACCCCTGAAGCGCCGGAGGGCCTGCCAAACTCAGCCTCCGCTCCAGCACGCCGTTCCTCTGCCCAAGGGAAATCATTTCCCCTACACTGATTCACTGATTTGCAGCTGGTTAAATACTACCTCCCCGCCTCCTTGGTGAGCGCRCACACATACACATACACAAGCACATGGTCTGCAGCTGCGGGGAGAAACCCCAGGGGAGGCAGAGCTATTGATGTGCCATATATGGCCTGCCACCAGTTGAGAAAGCTCCCATCTAAAAGGATAAATTGCTTATCTTCAGTATCAGATGTTCTTCGCGCTGTCCTAGATGAAGGATCAGTCCCGTGTCCTAAGCCAAACCCCTCCCCATCCATAAAAATCACACAGATCTATAAAGGAAAAAAACCCTGATTGCAACAGACTGTGCTGCTTGGTCCACACAGCGCTTTTTCCCCCCTTGCCGCCTTCCACACGCAAGTGCCAGGAACCATGTGTTGTTATCCTGGGTTTCTCCTCTTTTGAGGACGGAGAAAGGCAGCTGAAGAGTGCTTCTTCCTATGGCCTGTTTTGGCGCGGGCCAGGTCTACACTGCTGTCACGGCAGCCACAGCAGCCAGGACCACCGGAGCGCTGTGCATGGGGGCCAGCCCGGGCTGCAAACCTGACTCCCACTGAACGGCAGGTATCACAGCTAGACTCCTGCGGTACCCAAATTAACCTGTTCTTGGTTAGGCCGGCAATTTCAGTGTAATGCTGCTCCCATCTTAACTGGATCCTGTTTTCAAGGTGAGGGCGATGGCTTTATGTGTTGTAGGAATTGTTTTGTACCGAAGCAGAAGACAAAAGAAGTGACGGTAGGAATGGGACAGAAACACTAACCTACTTGACCAGTGGAATCCAAGGACAGCAAACTGGCCCACATCCTCACAGCCAAGAAGGGACCCGCTGGTTGAGGGTGGATTCTTGCACCTCAGGAGACTACTAATGAGAATGCCAACAAGAGAAAAATGAAATAAAAAGCTAGGTCACTGAGACTACTAAATGCCAAGAGGCATGAGAAACATATGCAGAAAGGCTCATTAATCATAAAATACCCTCATCGCTTCCTCCCGCTCCTTGCATTGGGGATCCAGGATAAACATTGGAGTTTTAATCTCTTTTCAAGAAATTACACCAAACGAAATGAATTCTTGATTTCTCTATGTTTGGGTTTCTAGGCAATAAGACTTTAGTACAACTCTATTCCACGCCAGGTACTAGTTTTAAAATGGAAGTCAGACCTCCTTGACATCTGATGGTGGGAGGTCTGAGATACTGCACATGACCAGAGAAGTCTACTTCTCTGCAGACACTGTGGGATTCCCCCCCCCCCGATTATATGAGAAGTGGCTGATTCTTTTTGTTGTTGTTGGTTGTGTGTTTTTAATGTAAATGCATTTCCCCTTCTCCAGAAAGTGTTCCCAGGGTATTGTGACACCCTGAGAGTAAGCCTTGTGTGGCATCTTGCTTGAAGGTAAAACCAAAGGTTCTTCCTCAAGAGAACTGAGGAGAATCCACAGCCAGGGTCCTCCCAGAGACGACCAGCAACACACTCCCAGGGGAAAGCAGAGGCCAGGAGCTCAGGACTGACCTCAGGATTTTCAGTCTTCCTACCTAATAACAACTGTTATGCTAGCACAGTACAAGCCTGAAAGTCTGAGATGTAAAAATAAGGTCCCTACAATTAAATATGAAAGTAAGCTACGGTGAACAATCCAAAAAGAAGGACCTAACTACGTCAGATTTTTGGACAACTGCTCAAAGTAGGCAGTTCCTTACATAAGCCTAATTTTAAGGTATGACTGTCATACAAGGACATAAATACAGTTTTCTCTCTCGCTTTTGCCCTGAATGGAGACTCCACATAGAATATCATTTTCCCCAGGGAGCAAATGGCATTGCTGCAGACTAAGAAGAGAAAACAACACTGAAGGGTGCAGGCCCCACGGCGTGTATCTGCAGCAATGCCAGCTCAACACATTTCCATCTTCCCCTGTCTGCTGGATCCCATTTCTCCTCTACCACAATTCACCGACCCCTTACTTTTTCCACGTTAAATTTCTGTAGGCTTGCTTATGAGCAACACAGYGAAATGGCTGAGTTTGAAACATCTTTAAAAAAAGTTTTTGGGTTTTTTGTTTGGTGTGTGGTTTTTTTTTTCCCCCTAACCTGAATGTTTCATTGATACGGGTTTTATTA
This sequence comes from Phoebastria nigripes, assembly GCA_035582835.1. Lineage (NCBI taxonomy): Eukaryota > Metazoa > Chordata > Aves > Procellariiformes > Diomedeidae > Phoebastria > Phoebastria nigripes. The sequence continues at coordinate 645,284 of JAYKAV010001211.1, forward strand.
ATAGCTATTCTAGTGCAAGTGGATGCATAGTGAATGGTTGCAGAGAGGAGAGGGTGAAACAGGAGCCTTGAGATGGTAAACTTCAGTCCACTGGAGAAGCCCCATGTGAACCCACACTTTCAGCTAAAGTTACCAGCTATAGACGACTGCAGAGCCATGAGATTTTGGCTTAGCCGAACATGAATACGGCTGCCCTACCTATGGCTTTACAGCAGCAGGTACGACAGTGACACGCTCTAACGCAAGGCACGTTAAGGTGCCACCAGAAGAGCAAGGTGTGTGATGCTCTTACCTCTGGCTGCTGCCCGTAGTAAGGCATGGACCAGCATCGTCTGACCAAAGACACACAGAGCAAAGAGGTGGAAGGGCCTTTCTTTCCCCGCTGGAATCCTACCGGAACGATAACCACCTCATGAAGGGTACCACAGAAACTTTGCATGCTCACTGCTGATGTCTGCACTGTCACGCTTCTGGCTCCCGATGCCTGTCCATGCATATTTCAGACAGGGCAAAGGGGATACTCCTATTTCAGTGACTAGTTCAGTTATCGATACAAGCACGTTCTCTGTGCATCATAAGCCTCCTCTGTATCTGCTGAGCACAACTGGGAGGGGAGGGAGTAAAGGGAGGAAGATATTCTGCATTTATGTTTCCGTTAATTCAGCAAGAGAAATAGATCAAACGTTCATTTATTCTGTGTTCCAGGACACTTCTCCTAGACACTATATATAGTTTCTCAGATACCAGCGTCTCCCTCACCTACATATTCATACTAATCCATATAAAACTATGAGTCATTACACAAAGTTCCATCCAGAAGAGTAAGCCATTCATCCTTTGGGGGAGGAGGAGGAGAGGGGAAATTAAGAGCTGTTTCCAATTTAATTGGCAGACTTTACATTTTTGTTCTGCTTCCTCTGGAAAGTGTGGTGCTGATTTTTCTGCCACAGCTTGCAAGCACAGTGACATCTCGATCCGCTTCATTTATGTCTACCAGTAGGACCTCTAAAAACAATTAAAATAAATTAGAATTGTATTTTAATTAGAATGCAATTTCCATGTGCTGAACTAAATACTTGTGTCGTTTTGGGGATTTAAATGTTTTAAAACTTCCTGCAACTGTTAGGTCCCTTTTTCACCAAATCAATGGTAAAATGGCAGAGTTTAAATGGCACACTGTAACTCTCACACCAACTGCTCAAACCACCGTGTCGTATCTTGAGAGCATGGTACTTTCTGAACTAATTTTGAAAAAGGGAGAGAAATAACATGGATTCACTTACGATGCTCTACAGCATACCGTCTCCTTTTGCTTTTATACAATAAAGCACATGTATGCCCCACCCTGTCTTTTTACTGTATCTTCTAGTCAAAAACATGGTTTCCTGTATGCAAGCAGCTCTTTTTTGGGGTAGAGTTAATTTTGAAGTGAGGTTGCACAGAAAGCAGCAACTTGGAACAGGTATGTGTTTTAATTCCTACATCACCCACTCCGACACGGGAGTTTTAATTATATGTTCCCCTTTCCAATGTGACAGAGGACAGGGTTTTGATTGTCTTCCCATTTTTTACTCTTTGTGTAATTTCTGATTTTTTTTTCAGCTGTTTCTTGGCTTTGCACCACCTTCCCTCTCATTTTCTAATCCAACGATTCCAGCCTGGCAGCTGCACACAACATTTATAGCTATTTCAACTCAACCTCCCTCATCTTGTTCCTTTTTGCAAACAGCCCCTAAACCAGGGTGGCCAGTCTTTGTTTCCTGAGCAATTCAGGGGCCGTTCCCATGGACTGCGTCACCCGAGAGGCACGAGGGCTCTGCTGGTGCTGGCACCGGCAGTCACCCTGCTGGTGTCGAGATGGGGGAAGTCCACAGGAGCTGCTGAGCCCCGAGGACCACCAGCAAGGCAGCCCCAAGGCAGCACTGAGCAGCGAATCCTCCCGAGAAGGACCGGCACCTTCTAATTGAGCTGCTCCCAGAGCTCCTGCAGCGCTCAAGGAGGGATGCCCAGGAGACCTGATCTATACAAGGATTTTGGCAAGCAGACTGCAGGGTTACAAAGACTGGCCACCTCAAGTCCAAAGCAAGTAATACACAAGAAACAACAGCTGGGCAGTCTTTCTGCGGGAGACGAACTTAAGCCAAAGTGCCACAAGACTTTCAACGCCTTTTCCCAAATTAAATCAATTTAATTCTGTATGACTTTGCCAACGATTCACATATCTCGCTACATCTTTCTGGTGCATTAGACTTCCCTGAAGTTACTCCTTTTCAAATCATGTATCAAGCCCTAACACCTCCACAAAGGTTGCGTATCAACGTTTTCAAAAGTGTCAAACACACAGTCTAGAACTACTGTTGGGTCCTTTAGTTGCAGTCTCAATTAACAACAAGATACGAGGTGGCACAAACATCAAAAGACTGCTCTACACCTCTGCTTGATATCTAATAGCCACATTTGACAGTTCAACTCGCTCAAGCTTCCCTGGAGCACAGTGTTTGGAGCTTGTGTCAACCACAAGCTGATGCCAGATGTTCCAGGTACCTCCATGGGGAAAACACCCTTTTCTTCAGTAAGAGAGGAATAAGAATAGGTAAACTCTATCCTGCTCCACAGCAGAACACGACATGAACTGAAAAAAAGGGTAATCAGTAGGCACTAAAGCTGCACAATCTGCTAAGAAAGAAGGGTGTTATATTAATCAGATGTGCGTGTAAGTCGGCTCCCTTCCATTCCCACCTCCTCCCCAAGCCAGCATGTGCAATTTTTTCTTCACCGTTAGCATGACGGCAGTGTAGCTTGCTAGGCTATAGCATTTCAACTGAAACATAAGGCAATATGAGTACACATGCAATACACTCCACAAATATCCAAGGCATTAAGCAGCACCTGAACAGTTAAGGAAAATTACAGGCCCTCAAGTAAAGATTTCAAAATTACAAGGAAACGAATCTGTACTTGCAAATGTTAACACCAAGCTTCTTGGGGTTCGGCTGCAGAAGAAAGGCATCTCATCTAAAGAGAGACAGTCTCCTTGCAAATTCCAGGTATTCAAGCTTTCTTTTTATTTAGTTTTAAGGCTCCCCAACAGTTTGTATTAGATATTTAAACCTTAAAGGCTATGAAATTATTTAATCTCAAAAACCAATCTTTGAAAGGCAAAAAATGCATACTCGTAGCTGACGAGCAACAAATCGGGGAAAACTTCTTTTAAAATAAAGTTATGCTTCTTGCCTTCTAAAAGTTGTGGAAACTTCTAAAGGTAGAAAAGGCCATGACAAAAAAAAAAAAAAAAAAAAAAAAAAAAAAAAAAAAAAAAAAAAAAAAAAGAAAAAAGAAGAAATGCAACACTAGATAATTTTAAACACTTCGCATACCTAAAAAGGGCATATTAAACCACAACCTTAGTCATAAACCTACAACAGCAAATCAGTAAGAGCAAAGATGAAGCACCGCAGGCACGACCTGCAGCCACCCGGCTGTCGGCGAGGCGGCGGGTTCAAGCGCACGACAACACGCGCCAGAGGAAGTGGGTGTCATACCTCGCCCCCAGCATCTCCTCCTCCACCCCCCACCCTCCTCTGACCACCTGTAGCAGCCTCAGAGGAAGCAGACGCGCTCCCACATACTTTCCAGCCATGCTGCGCCAGCCGCAAAGTACGCACGCAGCCATCGGCACACATGTGAATACACATACGTGGAGCACCAGCGTCGAGTCTTTCTGCAACAATTAACCTACTTTGCAGGCAGTCGGACTTTCTTTCTTTTCTCTTTTTTTAATTTAAAAAACTAACCAGAAAAGCAGCCCAAGGGGCTAAGAGAGACCCCTCCATCCCATTCGTGCCCTTTCCCTTTCCCCCCTCCCACGCACACCTACCCACACCTACGCAGTGCTGGAAAAAGGCTGTAAGCAGGGCATTACCACTAGCACGTCCTGGGTATTGGGAGCTGTGGTTTCGAGATTAAATACCCAGCAAAGAAATTTCACTCTTTTGACCAGAATTTTCCATAAGCTATTGAACACAGGTTAGGAAAATAAAATAAAAAAATAAAAAAAAAAAAAAGAGAGAGAAATGTCTAAATTTCCTCTCGTGCTCAGATGCGGCAATACGGTTGAGATCACTTCTCCGTGATAAGCTAAAATTAGGGCAAAAAGGGCACACGCGAAGTGCCTGAGAGAAGGTGCCTGGCCACGGGGACGGCGCTGCTGRGGTCTCCGGGAGCCGGTGCCCGGGCAGCAGGTCCTGGGTCAGGGGYTCTCCTCGCAGGTGCCAGAAGGACACCCTGCCTCCACCGGCTTCAAATACGTTGCCATCGGTATCTTTTCATCAGTTGTCTAGCCCTTAAAAAAAACCCCATGCAATCCCCCCCCCCCCCCCCAAAAAAACCCTAAACCCAAACAATAAAACCCAAAACCTGTAACTACA
>JAYKAV010001211.1:649724-662844 GCA_035582835.1 Phoebastria nigripes
CCCCAAAAAAACCCTAGCAGCCACAGAAAAACAAGTTTTATCCCCATAAGCCCCAAATAAGAAAGGAGCAGAAGGGAACAAGTGGGGCTCGGGGAAGGAAGAGGTGCAGGATCTCTGGCGTTAGGAAAGCAATTCACTTTCCGAGGGTCCTCTGGAAACTCCTGGGGTGCTTTGCATATTCTGCAACAACGATTTTCCCTCCTTGAGCTGTTTCAGCCTCGCCAATATGCTGGGGGAGGGGCCCATGGGTGGGGAAGGAGTTAAAAACAAACACTGAAAAGCTATTTGTAAACTGTTTCACCCCGACGATCATTTCAACTCGCGGTTTCTTTAACTGACTGAGCAGCGCACCTGCAGAGCGGGTCGGGGTGGGAGACACCCCTCTATAAATACCCGGGAGAACCCTCGCTCGGCTGCGCCTCCTCAGACACCTCTCTGCGCAGAAGGATGACACCGGTGTGCCCATCTTCATGGGAATGTCCTAAACTTTACAGTCACGAAACAAATGGAAGGTGGGCGGGGAAAAAAAAAAAGGAGGGGGGGAAAAAAAAGATTTCCTCAGATAAAAATGCCCTGAATATGATTTCAGCTTTGCAACAGTCAACACTGCCCTTATCTGGGTTTCAACAACTACAAGGTCTCGGGCGCCTGGTCCTCTCTCCTTCACCCCACAGCCTCTTAACCAGCCAAAAAAAGCAGCTGTGCCAGGTCTTAGACCAAGTACAGCCGTAAATCCTGCAGCCTCCTCTGCCCCGTCCAGGTGACCTGAAACCCAAAGTGCCAAACCCGGCGATTAAGCGATCCCCCGAACGCTGCACACCCCTGTGAAAGGCAGGTGCCCGTCTCCTCTGGCATCAGTTCAGCGCCCAAGGTCTGTCACCCGGCGTTGACTGCTGGAGGTCAGGAGCAAAAGGCTGGAAGCAAAGGCATTCCTCGCAGTTTTGGTTTACTCATAATCCAACGAAACGGCACCAATTCTTACCTCTGGGCGGATTACTTCCGTAAAAAAAAAAAAAGCAAAACCAAAAACCAAACCAACTGCAGGCAGTGAATCAGCCATTGCTTGAGTCACACATGCACAGAGCGCACCGAACCCAACTGAGAGCTGCACTGCCGACCTCAGCCCTTGCTCTTCTCTCCCCCCCGGCAAAACTAGCAAGGAGGCAAGCTTCTTTGTAATGCTCTGAAGGTTTAAATCAGAAACCTAAAAGCAATGCTGGTGTGAGCACAGACATCCTATGTGGGGTGGGGGAGAGTGGAGGGCGTTTGGCAGCCAATGGCTCCGCCGACCGGGCGCCCATCGGCAGCTCCCTCTCCGCTGAGCGCAGGAGAGCCACAGGCACGGTCGCCTGCACCACCAACTGCACGGGGCTGCAGCAGGCAGCAGAGCCGCCTCCGCTGGTTCAGTGCCTCCTCGGAAGGTGGAAATTTTGATTTTGGAAAACAAGGGAGCAATTTCATAATATGCTAATCTTACAGAGAGAGTTTCTCAGGCTATTCTGGTACAGCTTTTGGATCCTTCCATATGCAATCCTACGTGATTTAATTTTTTTGTTTGAAATCAGGCAGGGGAGCAGCACTCGTACAGGTTGGCTCCTGGATGCCTTTCAACCAAAGCAGGTGAAAGCTCCGCTCACACTTGAGCCAACTGAGAAGCAGACATATCCAAGAAATTTTCAAATTCCGATCCAGCATCACTCCTGAAAAGTAAAGCTCAACAGCTGAAACTAAGACCGAACCAGAAACAAGTAATTTTTGAAATACGATAGTTGCAATCAGTCCAAAGAAGCAAGTGCATTAACTAACACTGCTGATGTTGGAAAATCTGCAGGTCATCAGGATGGGCAAATCTCAAAGGCTGATGTTCAAATAAGCATCCCCAGTATGGCTGTTTGTCCAAAGCTTAACCAAACTATTCAAACACGCTGGTGTGCAAAGTCAGACTGCAAGGAAAAACCTTTCAGAAGCCATAATTCTTCACACTGGAACATGGCTACCAGGACATTTCGGGTATTTACATGGACTGGAATTGGATTCTAGGAACAGGGAAATGGATCTTCCCCTACCTTTTCCTCAAGACCAAATCATTTTTTTCTTATTCTCACAATAGCAGAGCACGACAGACTTCTGCTTTGACTCTGTTACGCTGTGGCAGGAGGCGGCCACGGGCTGCCTACAGACCCTATAACCAAAGGCTATTCTTCCCATCCACTGGCTTTTGCATGGCCTGTTTACAGAACTGTGGCACCAGGGACACCCTAAAACCATCTGCACCACAGGATAATTACGCACAGAGATGACGACGTCGCTGCAAGAAATGGACTGAAGTTGTGGGGGAGGACGACAGGCTCCTGCAGAAGGAACAAGGAAAGTGTCGGGCCAAGCGAACCACTTTTGGTACCCATGTTTACCACCCCCACCTCCCCCTGCCCCCCATGCACACACACCCTCCCCACAGCACTCAAGTCTCTCCTGCACTTTGAATTCCTTTGCTGCTGAGTGCGGAAGTCAGCCCTTTCATGTTATTTTAGAGCAGATGGTAAAGACTTCAGTCCTATAAAGTTCTCCTGTGACATTACTGACCTTGTTACTCTTTATGCTACTCCAGTTTCCATAAGAAAGAAAAAAAGTAGTTAAAAAATTCTCAAGTGATTCAAACAAGTACTGTGCTCATCTTCAGAAATGACTGGCATCACCTTGAGATCAAAATATCTACCCGATCGCCACAGGAAGGCTTTTGTGCTGGTTTTGGCTGGGATAGAGTTAATTTTCTTCACAGCAGCTAGTATGGGGCTATGGTTTGGATTTGTGCTGAAAACAGTGTTGATAACACAGGGATGTTTTAGTTACTGCTGAGCAGTGCTTACACAGAGTCAAGGCCTTTTCTGCTTCTCACACCACCCCACCAGCGGGTGGGCTGGGGGTGCACAAGAAGTTGGGAGGGGACACGGCTGGGACAGCTGACCCCAACTGACCAAAGGGATATTCCATACCATATGACGTCATGCTCAGCATATAAAGCTGGGGGAAGAAGAAGGAAAGTGGGGACGTTCGGAGTGATGGYGCTTGTCTTCCCAAGTGACCAAGTAACCGTTCCACGTGATGGAGCCCTGCTTTCCTGGAGATGGCTGAACACCTGCCTGCCGATGGGAAGTAGTGGATGAATTCCTTGTTTTGCTTTGCTTRCGTGCGTGGCTTTTGCTTTACCTATTAAACTGTCTTTATCTCAACCCATGAGTCTTCCTACTTTCACCCTTCTGATTCTCTCCCCCATCCCATTGTGGGGGGAGTGAGCGAGCGGCTGTGTGGTGCTTAGTTGCTGGCTGGAGTTAAACCACGACAGCTTTATAGCTTCAAGTTCTATATAGATAACACTTCAACAGCACAATCTTTTTTTTTCCACCAAAGAGAATCATGAAAAGCACCAGAAATATTTGCAGCAGGCAGCTAATACCAATTCCAGCTTTCCTTGCAAGCTATTTTCACTAAATTAGTCTTGATAGCATCACAATATGTTGAGGTAGGGAACAATATAAATTAACAAAGTCGTGCCAGTCTGGGGAGGGAGGGAGGGAAGGAGGGAGAGAAATAAGGAGGCAATATTTATCCGTTGAAAGTAGGAGTTGCGAAGAAAAACAAGAAGCATTACACTGATTAAGTAATACACGTGTTGGTACACAACAGAACTTGTGCATTACATTTGCAACCTTGTGTTTTGCTTTAATAACTGGGGCTAGACAAAACAATCAGACTGTAGCTGTACCACACTGCATGCCAGACCTTACCTGCTTTGATCTTACAGAATGGTAAAAGTTTTGAAGAGAAAGTTTAGAGACGATTTGAATGATGCTCACAGCTTTTTAAGCTTGGAATTTGGTGGTTAGTGCATTAAGCATTACTCACTTTCTGAACAAAGTGGAAAGTTAACACAAATTGGCAGATGACTAACTGTCCAAGAAACAGATTACTGAATGAATCACTGATTCTACTTTTAGTCTAATAATAAGACAAATGAAGAGGAGCAAGAAGGGGAAAAAGACAAACAAAAAATTTCCTTGCAGAGTGTTTATATTTGCACTGCCCGTGAACTTCTAGCTACGACAAACTACACAACAATTTTATAATTTACTGAGAGTTTTACATTGGGGTTAGCTCACTGACATGCCTCACGATTACTTCACACCATCAATTAATTTGGATTTCTGTAAAAAGAATTCTGCACCACACTTCCCCTCAGTACACATTTAATAACAGTCACAGGAATAAATGAAGGGATTGGAAATGAAGGTAAATCGCTGAGTAGAGTCGGAAGCGTTAAGCAGGTTACAGGTTCAACACACAGAAGTACCTCAGGCACAGCAGATACCTGAAGTTGACCTGAAGCAGAACTTGGGTTTCCCAGCTCAAGAGCAGGACCTAACCAAAAGTCTGCAGACACTTTGATTTTTGCTAGTCAAGTTCTGGCCAAAAGTTTGCCTAATATGCGTGGCCAGCATTCAGCTTTGCATAAAATCACCACTGGTGCTGCTCAGGAAAACAGGAGGACTGCGGCAGCGCCATCCCCCTCCCAAACAACGGCCGACCGGCCCCAGCAGCCATGCAGGGTGAAGCTACGCGTGACAGCTCAAGGGGATCTGGGTTTGCCTCTCAAAGGCAAAGGCCCTGCACCCCCACTGCTCCCCCTGTCTCCCCTGCTTTAGCTCTGCTGCTCTTTGGACCTGTGGTCTTACTCATCAAATTCTCTAGAAAATTAGCCAGGGCTCAGAAAATGGTAAATTGACATGTGCTAGGTTGGAAAGCTGAATCAGCTCAGCAAAGTCCAACAAGCAGGACCTCCTGTTTTCACCCAGCAGCACAAGGGGTTACCAGCTCCTGACTTCACCCTCTTGTTATGAAGGATGAGGTTAGACTCCCTCCTTCACCTGAGCAAATTCAAGCTGCTCTGATCATCTGCTGAACCCATTACTCAACATCCCTAAGTGCACATGCTTGCCATCATCCCCAGAGTGATAAAAGGTTGCGAGGAAGACCTGAGGGTCAAGGATTGCAGCCACCTGCTTCAAAAAACTCTCCACAGTCACCAGGTCTGTTCATCTCCTCAGCTATAACTTAGGTTTAAAACCTAAATTCACAAGAGCTCATCACAGCTAGAAGACAGGTGACACAACCAGGTCACATCAGGCCAGGAGCAACCAGAATCAGGTGGTAATAACAACAGTTATTTGAATATTTGCAAAAGATAGTACTTTTGCATTTTGTTAACGTAGAAGACTTGCTTGATTGAGTTCTGTTTTCCTCTAACGTTTCTTTCAATTGTCTGTTGCAAACACAAGCCAAAATTAAACGGTCCAAACCTCTCATCATGCCCTGGCAGCAAGCTCTTACTGCCAAGCTACAGGTTAGGCTGGGCACAGGCTGCTAATGGTTTTCTGCAGTCCACCGCATTGCAAAGGCAAGACAAGAGTGACCTTCAGGAGATGGGGCATGATGCTGTGATGGTCATTGCGCTTTGGGGGCCAGGTGTCCCATGGTCAGCTCTAGGTCTTTTAACAAATTTTGGTTTAATTTGATCCCTCACCCAGGTCCTTGCCAGACCCTGCAGTAAACTCAACCAGCAGAAAACTAACCCAACACATACAGCGAATAATCTTCTGCCAATTTAGCCCGCAGGGCTGGCCCACTGTGGGATGAGACAGGTGCCAGGGCAAGCGCAACAAAAGGAGAGGAGATGATGCAGAGCAGAATCACAGTCTCAAAATTCAGTAGCGACAGTGTCTGTTGCCCTTCACAGGTCCAGCCCTCAGTGATTTTGGACACGTGTCCTGTTTCCGAGTCAGCAGAGCTCAGAACATGGATGAGATTTAGACATGTTATTCATTCGTCATGACCCAACCCTCATGACACTTGTCTTTAGAAAATCTTGCCATCACAAGCTGAAATCAGAGCGCTGAACCTATGTCCTCTTGAATTCTGAACCACTGACACCGTATTTTGCAGTCCTTACCGATTATTCTTCTGTGAACTTCAGTAAGAACTGTCCATAAATAAATCCCTTACGTTGGAAGTTGGCCTTTTCTGCTATACTGATCTGAAAATAGTAAAATCCCTCTTATTGTTGCCATGTAACAAACAACTGGATTTTCACATGTTTCAAAGTTGTATCTCCACAGGCTTCTGCGCCTCTATTTTTAGTGCGCCTCTCCCAGTAAGAAGCTACAAGACAAAGATTCTCCATCACAGTCTGGTTATACAAGAAACTAACAAAGGTATTTCAGCACAATCCAAATTAACTAGATAAATATATTTAAATATTTAGTGGTAAAAGATGCCCACTGACACTGAGGGAGCTGGGATAGGTCTAGATTTACTGAGGATCTGCCCCAGAACGGATTTTGTAAAAAGCATACTCTGCTTTTAAAATAGAATAATAAGAAACAAAGAACCATCACATCCTAATAAGGAATAACTTACTAGTATAAATATTGCAACAACAGAGATAGTAAACACAGAGGTTTCATAAATGTTGGAAATTTCACTCTAACAGGGAAGAAAAGACTAGCTCTGCCTCATTTATAGTCTTTAAATCTTGTAACAACACATGCAACTTGAAAGCAGGCAGCAACACTATATATTAATGCAGCAGATCAGGAGACACTGATTGGACTACCATCAAAAGTAGAATACCTTGCATAAAAGAATTAAAATTCGATATACTGTAACAGCATGGAGGGCATGCTCTGCTTATATGAAAACAAAATAACCTCACGTTCTACGCAGTACGGTTTCAAACAAAATGCAGCACGCGCTAGGGGGTTGCTTTGTTGCACTGAACACCGGGCAGAGTCTTTACAAAAATATTTCAGCCTCATAGGTAAGCAGCTAAAAGGATGCCAGCACATTTGTTTTTTTTGTTTAAGTAATAGTTTTCAAAAAAAAAAAAAGGGGGGGGAAAGAGAAGAATTTAATAGATCACTTTCTGATTTGCCCTTTTTTCAGTATCACTTTCAGTACTGGAAGACATGCATTTCCTCCTAGGTAATGACAGACACATCCTGCAGTTATTGTTTATTCTTCAACTCCTATTTTCTGTTTACTTTCCTCTCTGGATCCTCGGATCCCAGCTCAAACAGCAATACAGGTCACTCAGCAATCTTACTGTCCTCTCTTTACCGGAGTGGGAGAGCGGTGGAGAACAGCAGCTTGGCAAGACGAGGTAGTGTGCCAAGTCTTCCCCCACTCGACATAAATAGATTATATTTTCCAGATGCGCATCTCTGACACYGAGGCTAAGCATCGGCAATACTCACTGCGGTGAAACGTGAAACACTGAGGAGACAGGAGAGGGGAAGATTTTAGCACCGCAAGCAGGGGTACGATTAGGGTTTTTTTGGAGGGTAGGAAATCTTTCACTGTTGCACAGCAAATCACTAAAGCTTCCATAAGTTTTTTTTTTTAAAAAAAAGGCAGCTCAAAGTAATATTTTCCAACCTTTCACTAAGAGTAGGGGCCAAAACCACACTTTTTAAAGGTCTTCCACAGTTTTATTATTAGAAGTAGAAACCCTACTGATACTGATGAGTCATTTGTATTGGCGGAAACCAAGAACACCCATTTTCTTCATGTGTTACAAAGCTCTCAATGTGGTTTTCTATTCATTACTGGTCGAAGTAGTTGACTAAAAACAAAACAAGTGATAAGAACTCACCTTATTGTTATTAAAGCCTGTTTTATACCAGCTGATTTTCTTTATCACACTTTTAGAGATTGCTTATTTTTCACCCCTTTCCACAAAAAGAAGAAAAATACACTAAAGACAACTACGAATCTAAACTCTGTGACAGTAAATCCAGAACTGCAGATGGGTAATTCACTCCCCTTCTGCAAAGGCTTTTGTGATCGACTAAGAAAGGAAAAAGAAAGGAGGGAAGGAAAGAAAAACCACAACAAGAAGCTCAGTTAAAACATCATCAGTCAGCAGGAGCTATCATTTTAGGATCCTTATGAGTAATCAGAATAGAGTCAGTAAATAAAGAAGCAGTTGTACAAGAGCGTAAGTTTTCATCTTCATGCAAATGAAGGAATCCTTTCACGCTAGCGGCCAGCGTTATTGCCAGACAGGAGATAAAAACCAGACTAAGAAAYAGCAGAACTCTGAAAATTAAAGATAGCTAAAACCAGGTTTTTAAAGTTTAATCAGAATTCCTTGCTGGCTTGGAAGAAGATTTCTGCCATAGAAGGGGGTGGAGGGTAGGAGAACGTACAGCTTGCAATTCACAAGGGAAAATACAATTCATACGCTGGGCTTGCCATATCCAAATTAGGAACAATGCTCGGGAGGATTTTTTTTTGTAATGTCCCATTCACAAAAAGAGAAACAAAATAAACCCCAGAGGTTTAGTCCTGCTGAACATCCGTAGCATCCAGATGCACTTTGAGCACAACCTCCACAGCGGTGCAATGAATTTCTACTTTACACTATGCACCTAGCAGAATAGCAGCCTGGCAAAATGACAGCGTATTTTGGTATTACTGGGGAAGAAAACCACAGCAAAGCAGTGACCGGAGAACTGAAAATAACCTTTGAACAACGGCTCAGCACTGATGGTCTCTCTGCCTGCGCCTCCTATTGTGGATAGTTTATAGCAAGGGTAGCTCCAAGCTGCACCAGACACGTGAGTCAGCAAGAGCAGCTTGTAGGAAACTGCTGACATGTTCAATTGCTCTCACATACACTGAACACACCTACCCACTAAATAAAAAACAGGCTGCATGCAAATCGGGCTAAAGGAACACCTCCACACCTACAGTTCCTGTTTTCCTAGTTCAGGTTTAAATTTTAAAGCGATCACTAATAAAGAAAAAAAAAAACCACTCAGTGGATGTCAGCTATAATAAGTAGCTATGATTAAGTCTCAAGGGTCATTTTGTTTATTTAAACAGACATAACTGCTTTTCCTCTTTTCAAAAAAACAGCCCAGAAGCCCTGCGCAACGACAAGCAGTAAACAGTTCCTGTTTTTCTTAGCAGGGAGACTCCTTTTCAACCTATGCACCAAGACCCATCTACCCATCACAGCCCGGCTGAGTGTTTTCAAAGCTCAGGAGCAAAAAAAAAATAAGCTTCCAGCTTCCATTTCAACTCCTACTGGGGGTAAATTGGAAATTCCCAGGTTTTTCCTTCCTAACAGCTTTTCAAGCATCTGTTCCGTTGATACAATAGCAGAGAAAGTTATCGGTCAAGCTGTATGCAAATTACAGGTCTTGGGAATAAACGTGTGAGGATCTGACCCTTTTAGGTCACCTTTCAAACTAAAAAGAAGAAGAAAACGGCATACCTCAGGTCCCGGTGCCTCTTGCCCCTGCAGCCACCACCACCTCCTTCTCTTCTTCTTTTGAGGCACTGAATCTAAAGTGTCCCAGCTTGCTCTGAGGCCAGGTTTGCACCAAGCAGGTGTAAACAGCGAAGGGGGAGCAGAGGCAGAGCAGATAGGGGAGGGATGAGGGGCTTTGCACGGAGGGGCTGCATGCCTGGCAGCCACCTCACCCACACAGGAGCTGCAGTTCAGCCCCCCACCGCATTAGGAGCTTTTTGCAGGCAACCTGTTTCAAGCCAAACGGGGACACGACTATCGATCTGCTGAGATGCCAGTGCAGCACAGCTGGTGTTCTTCAGGTTGTTGCTGTGGCTTTTTCTGCATAAAGATCAATACAATCAAGCAGAGGAGTCTTCTGAGCCCGATTTTTGACGGATCGAAGTTCTGCCGTACATGTAAACTTTCAGCATAAAGGTTTTTCCGAACTTATTCCCTTGTTCCTTTTTATTTACCTGTTCTGAACATGTGGTTGCTCTTTGATCAATACCATTAGTTCTAGTAACTCAGGAGCTTCGAGTCCATCACTGGCCACAAAGGCATTTGTATGCATTCCACTGCTTGCCTGCTTTAAAATTGCAATTCATAGTCCAAGAGTAGCACAGTAAGTAGTGCTCTTTTCAATCCACCACAGAGATGCTTCTGCCTAACTAAAAAGCAAAACTAACCCATTGCAACTCAGCTGGCTATATTCATACATTTTACATCTTCTTGATGGAAGCTTCAAATGGATGCGTAATATTCAGGCAGCTGCCAAGGTTAATGTCTTTTGGCTGTATTTAAAGGAATGATGACCATTTTTTGTAAAAAGCTGAATAAGCATTTTGAGCACTATTCTGGAAAACCTTAGGGAGTTACTGGGGGTAGAAATCTACTGTCCATTCAGCTACTACAACAAAATCATTTAGGCACCTCCTCAAAGATCAGTAAAGGACTGCAGTATCAGAAAGACTCTCTTCCACATTCTCTTGAAGCATTTGTAGTCAGGAGGGACACTGAAAGCTGCAGGACTAACTCGGACTTAGAGAAAGCTTTAAGTTTAAATCCRAATTTTCTTCAACACGTTAATGGAATGACTGGTGTATTTCCCCTAACATAGTTCAACCCAGAAACCACTAATATACGACCATCACACCCAAAATGAGCCGAGCTGGAAATTCAGACCCATTGAAAGATGGAAGCATTCATGCCTTCAAACGTTAAGTCAGATCTGCTAAAGACTACAGGTATGTTCATGCAACTTGTAAACTGAGAAGCCATTCAGAGAGCATTCCTTCAAGTAAAAAGGCACGTACTTTTTGATTTGAATATATAAGCCACGTTCATACTACCTAAATTAAAATCACAAGAGACTTTGTTCACGTCACACAATAAATGCTATTCAATTTACACCAACAGTTTATTACATAAAAATGTCATTACTACCGACATGATTACTTTGCATATATTACACATCTCATTTTTCAGCTTGGTGCCATAAACAACTCTTAGCTACACTCTAAGAGGTCTCCTCTTTACCTGTGCGTATGTGAAGTCCTAACCAAAAAGAATATCACAGGCACACAATGAGAAAACATCTCTTTTTATTCTTCTTGGATTTTTAAAACAAAAAAAAAAAAAAAAGTGATCGCTGATTTGTTTTTTTTCATGGCTGGTAATATTTTTAGAGAAAACCTTAAGGAAAATAACTAATTGACAATCACACTGCAGCCTCATTAAGAAAAATAGCTATTACACTTCAGAACAGAAAATCAAGCAATGAAAATTTTAAAATAAGCAAAGGCAAGCAACTTCTGTCACATATTCCACACTACACATCATCTATACAGGGCTTTATTTTCAGCTCTCTTTGTCATTAATTACACGCATACAGGAAGACACATGCAAGATTGCTATACAGTACGGGGATTTTATTAAACTCATTGATTTCAATGAGTCTCTGAGGCCTTCTACAATGTCGAAGATTTACCACAATCTCCTCGTATTAGGAGCGCCATGTCAACCAACGCCTATTTATTGGGATTTGGACCGTTATTCTCAGCTAGCAATTTGGGTGCTATCTCTAACTTTCCTTCATGCCCAGCACAGAAGAGCGAACAGCTAATGTTTTCTTGCTGCAAAATGAACGACAGAAAGCAAAGAGGGAAGGAGAGGAGGGTGTCCCACCTACACCACCGGCGCATCCTGCCAGTGTGCATGACATTAATACCAAYACATGTTCGAGATGTGCCTCCAGGTCAGAAAAGGACTAGGAATACCTGTCCTAGCACTGTTTCCCAGTGTGAGATATCTGGGCATAAACAATTGATGATGATTAACCAGTTGGGATCTGTCAGCATGTGCATCTGTCATGCACCTTCTGTGTGCACCTTTCCCATCCAATCCTCACAAYTGTAAAAGTTTTCAAAAAATTTAGTTGTTTAAGCACAAATTACACAGCAGAGTTGCCCAGCATTGCCCAGAAATGCACATTCTGCTTCTGTGGAGCATTTCTGCAAAAGAGCTCTAAATATCTTGACAACCACCCTATCTGCAAAATCACCAGGGACCTTTCTTGCCCATTTGAAAGCTCAGTGTACTGGCGTACATCTGTTTGAACCGCTCATCCAGCATTACAGAGCAAACTAACAGGAAAACTAGACCTATGACCCTTATCTTTCAATCCTCTACTTTTCCAATTAGTCACGGCTTCCTTCCATTTCTTGCAGAGCACCTTCAGAACAGCCTTTGAAGCTGGGGAGTCAAATGTGAAAAACGATGCTGAAAGCACAGGTTCAATACACTGCAGGGAAGTACAACGCCAGTCCATTTTGCTGCACAAGTGCCCAGATCCCAGTGATGGGGGGGGTGGGGGGGGGTGGCGCAGACGGGTGGATAGAAAAGGTGACACAGGCTTTTAAAAGAACAAGCTTACATGTAAAGTGGAATTTTATTTTTATCTGTCAGATGTAAAGACTCMTAAAACACCGGTTTCAGGCTGTTGCTACAATAGCCCCTTAGACAACAGCTTAACACATCCACATTATTCTATCCATCTCATCAAACGCAATTATCTCAAATTTCAGTATTTACATACCTGAAGAAGTCAATTTACCCAAGCACCACCACCCTCTTCAAACTGCAGAGCATTCCACCATCTACAGCAGAATCCCAGACAATTCCCAGCCTGAAAAAACCGACTTCTTTCTAGCTCAAGCCCCAGAATACCCAATTAAAATATGCACAAGTTTAGTGACAGTTCCAAAGTCTTCGAAAATAGGCTTTCATCACGAAAACACTGACACGGCTTCAACTAGAGCAAACAGCAACACTGTGATTTTCCAATCTTTCCAACATCCTAAAGAGTAATTCTAGTAAGATGTCACTCCTGCTTCACGTTTATTATTAAAGAATGAAAAACGCGGTTTACTCCGGAGCTGCCGGGGCTTCAGCAGCAAGGGCACGACGATCTCACGATAGCTGAAGCGTTTTAAGCAAGACACCCGCTGCATTACAAAAATAGCCCGCTCCACAAAAGGAGAGGCATGATTTCACACTTTGCGTCTTTCATGACAGCCAGCGTCTTCGCGGCGCGCTGCCTTGCCGACACGCTACGTTTCAATGATCCAAGAAACTGTTATCGGAGTTCACATCTCCAAACCCACGAAGGCGGGGGTGGGGGACACGGAGGGGTCGCACGCCCGGCCGGGCGGCGCGCTGCCCG
The DNA here is from genome assembly GCA_035582835.1 of Phoebastria nigripes. Taxonomy (NCBI): domain Eukaryota; kingdom Metazoa; phylum Chordata; class Aves; order Procellariiformes; family Diomedeidae; genus Phoebastria; species Phoebastria nigripes. Next base: position 662,798 of record JAYKAV010001211.1, read on the forward strand.
CTTGCCCCGAGCGGCTGCAGGTGGCCGCGGCGGCGGCGGGGCCGGGG
>JAYKAV010001211.1:663809-918090 GCA_035582835.1 Phoebastria nigripes
GCCCCGGCCCAGCGCCGCCCCCGCCCCTCAATCGCTACATTGTTGACATTCGCAGGCTGACATCATCCTCCCCGCCCCGCCGCCTGCTCCATTCACAATAACCCTACGCCAACGGCGCAGCGCCCGCTCCCTCGCCTGCCCCGGCCCCTACGCACAGAAAGCGGCGTACGGCCGCTCCGCGAATAGCGGCGCCGCTGACATTCCACCCGCCCCGCCCCTCCGGCCGGGAGCGGGCGGCGCATGCGCAGAGCGGACTCGCTCCCTCCCTCCCTCCCGCTCTTCCCGGGGGGGGGGTGTGTGTGTGTGTCTGCCTGCGTGCCTCTGTGTGTGCGCGCGCGCGCGCCGCCGCTGGCGCCGGACCCCGTGTTTGGGCTCGCGCCGGCGGCCGCAGGGGTCTCTGGGAGCCGTAGTCCAGCGCGAGGGCTCGCCGGCCGCCATGGCGGCGGCGGTGGTGGTGGCGGCGGCGCCGGCCTCGGCGGCGGCCCGAGGGGGGCCCACCGGCGCGGCCCGTCCCCGCCGCGATGGCGATGGCGAGGAGTGGTGTGCACCGCCCCGGGTGGCACGCGTGGGGGAGGCCGGGGCCCGCCACCGCCGCCAGGCCTGGCCGCACAGAGGGCGAGCGAGGGCGCGTCGCCCAGGGGCGCGGCTGTGGGCAGAGTGTGATGGGCAGGGCAAAAAATACCCACCCGGTCACCCCTCACGGCCGGCGGAGCCGCGGCGTTGATCCTGGTGATATTTTATGCACTCCGCCCCCGGAGAAACCTCATCCTACTTATATTGCCGACCGCAAGCGTCCAAGAGTCGTGAGTCAGCCCTGCCGCACATCGCAAGAATAGATAAGTGCTCCCGAGACTAAAAACAAAAACAAAACCCCATCCAGTGTTCCCAGCGTGAGAGGGTTGGTTGTTCTTCCCCTCGTCCCAGCGGGTGCAAGGTGCCTGCTCTCGAGCCCTTTCCCGCCCCGAGGCTTGGCGCCGTGGTTCCTTTTACCGAGAGGAAAGCTGCGATTCCTGCAAATGATCCCGGTGCCGGCAGCCAGCGCTTCTGAGCGAGACCCCAAATGTCATCAGACATGAAATGCAATTGGGAGAACCGGTAAATGAATAAACTGCATTCTACAAGTACCCGAGTTATTCAGCCGGGCTAGGGCAGAAAAACATAAAGATGAAAGACGGCTGATAAAAAGGAAAGTTAGGAAATACAGGGTTCACAATAGGGGCCGTGAGTGAGATTCTCTCTGGAGACATCTCTAATTAAAGGGCGTTGGATAACTAGAGGGTTACATTTTCCTGGGTCAGTGGTCTTGAAAAAGAAATGGCAGTTGCAGTAAATGTCAATAAAGAACGATGGTGACCTACTGATAACAAAAGCACGTTCAGTAATTAACATCTGCATGTTTGTTATTTTTTCTGGGTTTATGTCAGGGTTTTTTGTACATTTTCATCCTCTTTCCCCCTTTCACTACAGACAGATGATTAATATAGTGTTTTCCATATCTTTTAGAGAGGAGCGATTTCTGTGAAGTTATTTCACTGATGCCTTCTCCTGAAATCGCAGCAGCTGCATCGAGCTACCTGCGTTTTCAAAGTCTACTAAACTACAGAAAACTATGCAAATACTGTGTGCCAACACAAAATCAACTCTTTGTATGTAACAACAAATATATCGTCACTCGTCAAAAGCATACTTCTCCCCTGGCTTGCATTTTGCACGGTTGTCCACTTGTGTAAAGCGAAAAGCATTTTAGTTCAGTAACGCTGAAGCTACTTGTCCTAGCTACATGTGGCTGCAGAATAGCACCCCACTGGAGAATTTGACTCATAAACTTCACGTTCCACATAATGTTCATATAAAGGCTTGCTCACAAGTGCCATTTAGGTTCTGGTTCTGCAGATCTACATAGTGTTGAGCATGTGAAAAATCCCACAGTGTGTAAGGGGACTTGTCATGTGTTTAAATGCTAGCAGGACTGAGTCTCCTTGTTGCCTTGTTTTTCCTAGAGACACAAAAATAATTTTGTATTGGCGTGAGAGATAAAAATACTATATTGAGAAGGACAGAGAGATAAAAATAAGCCATGCAGCATTTGTAATGCTTTAGTTAGCACGCTACGTGCCCATTATGCCACTGCATTCAAAGTGCATGTATTCTGTTATTTACAACACACTACAGGAGATACGGTTCCAGGTAGCCAAAGCCGGCCAAATAGAAAACTCAACAAAGCACTCTGCATACACCTCTGCCCATAGCGCACATTTCTGAAAGGCACAATAATTGCCATTTATCTTACTGGCCGACATTTTAAAATGAATGTTACTATTTGGCTTAAAGGAAGCATAAAGTGAAAACGTCCATTTTAGATTTTATTATTCTGTTTACCCTGTGATAAAATTTGCGGTGACTTCAGTGTGAACCTGATCATGCTTGTGCAGGACAGAGATTGGCAGAGAGTGAAAGAAGCTAGAGCCAAGCGGGGATTGGGCACGCAGGCTTTTTGAAAACTCACCAAGCACCTCTATGCAGCTTTTGGTAGCCAAATGCTATTAATAATTTTGTGACCAACTCATAATGGAAGACAGAGTTCAGATTCCTCTATATCATTCAGATCGTGATTTTATTATGGTCGTTATATCTCTATATAACACTAGAAAACTGGGGAAAAACTGACAGTTGATTTTCAAAGACAGAAGGAATATTACACGAACTGAATGAAACCTAGTGTTTAAAAATGCTGGTTTTATATCATGTATTTTACATTTTAATGCATTGGCTTCCCAATACATTCCCAAACTGCTTATATTCCAGCAACAAATCCAGTCTGATCCTGTTTCCATTGCAATCCACTATCTCCACGCCTCTTTTTGTATATGTAACTATTTCTGGACCATTTTTCTTGAAGTACAGCCAAACATATATTCCAGACAAATATGAATTATTTGAAGAGATGTCATGTATGGTCTCTCAAAATGATCCACAATTTGTCAAGCAACGACAACAAAATAAGGTAAGAATAAATGTGAAGAGGTATAATTTAAAAGTTATCCCATGAATACTTGAGGCATAACTTGCCGTGAATGCTGCAACGCTATCCTCGAGAAAAGGCTACATCCACACATTCAACAACTGGTTTTAGCTCAACTCTATGGACAAATTTCCTGGTTACACGTTACCTTTACTAATGTCTTAATTAGGTGGTTCCTCCACACAGCTGTGACTTCATCCCTTTAGAGAGGACCGCCTGGTTGAGCTTATGGCACTTGACCTACTTTTCAGTGTTTTCTTTATGGATAACACAAAACTTCCCAGAATATCTGAATTATTAATATCTATTTCAATCATATTTCATATGTAAATTTAAAAGATTTTCAATGGAATCCAATATTGTAAAGCATGTCCCAACATCCCTTTCTGAGATCTCATTTGCATATCAATCTTGTAACTTGAATAGTCTTAATAGTGCCACTTGTTGGAGAGCTCTGTGTATTGCAAGGTATTTCAATCACGTATTTATAAAAACAAATTTCTTTTTCCTGGTGATAGGTAATTCCTAATTTAAAGTGCTACGGGAAGAGATGAAAGTACTGCACAGAACAACTCTTCTTGCAGTCCCAGCTTCCACCACGCTGGCTTGAAGACTACGAATGAGCAACACGTTAGCGAATCTTATGCAATGTCATCTTTACAATGGTAATGAAGGAGTGAAAAAGGGAAAATAAGGACAAGTCTTGCGGTTTTTAATTGAGGAAATTGTCATTTCCTTCCAAAGTACATTTTACCCTGCAGCATTTGGGTGAAAAAGATCAGTTTTCCTGGATAAGCCCTGGTCCTGCGCACAGATCTAAGTCATTATTGATAATTATGCACATATTCTCGGTTGTGCAGGTAGAATTCATGAAATTGCATCATTTTCTTTGCAGTGATTAAGAAATTCACAGTTGATTACTGATTATACTACAGGCACCATATGTCTTTTCGCAACCAGATTCTAACACACCCCAGGTACATTGCGTTTCCAGGAGCACTGACAGTACGAACAGCACGCCCTGAGTCAGTGGCTGTGACAGCTATGAAGAAGACATTGTCATGGTGCGTGATATCAAAGTTCCACAATGTAATGTCTCTGCAGCGTGGCTTGACATCACATCAAAAGCTCCACAAAGGCACATTTGCCATGCACAGAGCATCAGATCTCCAGCATGATATTTTGAGGAGCTGGTGAGATATAATATTTGAAATATATTGAAGTATTAACAAAGCATTGTTGCTGGGACTAAAATTATAGTGTCAGGAAGCAAGGCAGGAAAAAATGGAAGGCACTGACCTTTAAAAAACCAGATGCAGATAACATAATAGAAAGGGAATTTAAGGAGCTGTTGACTTCGTATGTCAAGAAATCGAGGGTCAGGAATCATTAAGGTTTACACATTATGTCCAAAACATGTTCTGTGGTCACTAAGTCACCCTAAGAGTAGGGTCCTCTCTAGTGTTTATCTTTTTCAAAAAAAGAGAAGTAAACTGTTCAGATCGCCTGCTTGCTGGGGTTGCTGGACTTTGGTTTGACATATAGTAATTTGGGAAAAGTCATTGCAACACCTATGCTAGACAGATAGGATGAATGGCCTAAAGATTATTCTTTCCATTGGTTCTACAGGAGGCCAGAATTTGTCAGCCCCAGAGCAAACACAATCCTAACAGCCTTCTGGTGTCCTGAAGTTCGGTGCCGTGAGAGGCGGTCCAAATACAGCCCACAGCAAGTCCTGGAGATAGCCAGCGAGGTTAAGGCTTTGTCCTTGCCCATTTTGTCTTTAAATCAGTGCCGCCTTCTGAGATCTTCATCAACTCTATTACTGCTTTCCATTTTTTTTTTCTTAGTATGTTCATTATTATTTACAATTTGTGAGTAACGTTTTAGAATTTGCATTTAGAATTGTATTTTAAAATATAATGTAAAACTGTATTTTTTTTTTAGTGTTCTAAAGGTCAAATCAGGCAAATTCCCTGATTCTGCAGGTCAGGATGATCCCAGAGTCTGCTTCCAAAAGCAAGGACATCTGTAATGACATATTTAAACCTCAGTTCATATTCCCCTATCACTAAGAATCAGTGCAGGCAAATCAGCTCCAAAAGTCGTTTGAGGGCATTTGTGGACAAAGCTCAACCTTGTTTTAGCTCAGCTTGCTCAAAAGCCTTGTAATCCATTTATCAACAACCCTCTGTCTTCACAGTTATCCCGAAAAGTAAAAATATCTGCAGCAAACCGTGAGAGTGCAGACAAAGCATCTGCCTTGGCAAGGGTGTCCTTCCGCAAATCAAGGGATGCACAAGATAGTTAGAAAAAAGCTGCTTTCTCTTGAGCACTGCTGAGGGAGAGAAAACATATGGGACTGAAGAACAAGGAGGGCACGTGGAGGTTAATCCAGATGTGATGGAGCGGTGTTTGTGCTCTAGACAGTAAGTATCAGGCGGGAGACTTTCCATTCAAGAGCACAGAGATATTTCTGAGCAGTCTAGGTCCCAGTTCTGACATGTTGCAGGACACCAGTAATCTGGCAAGATTTAATACAAAGTCATGATTTTGGGAAGGAACAGAAGATGGGTAAGAAAAAAAAMCACTATTCCCTGGGGAGAAATTACTATTTCTAAGGAGTCTTCTACTCCACATAGTCTTTAACATCAATGAGAGTTTATACACACGCATCAGTGGCTGACTAGACCCAAATCCACTAATTAAGAGTAAAAGCCTTCAGGTAATTACTACTCACAAACAAAGATACTGAGTTGGTAACAGCTTTGACTTTCTAGCACGCGGGATTCTGCTTTCAGTGGATGACTGTAACAGGGCCTTCGTGCAAATAAATTTCTTTCCTTCCAGGCTGGACTGTGCAGCCACAGCAGAGGACATCTTGCTGTTGTCGCAAGGAAGTCGTGAGGAGTTTCTTCAGAACTGGCAGTGGTGCTGGGATGTCCGACTGGGTGCCCGGCTGCCTCGTGTGCCTCTGGTGACCTCTCCCTTGGTCCTCAGCACCGGGCTGTCATTGTGGCAGCTGCGCGCTCCCTTTGCCTCTGCAGGAGGAGACATACTTTGCTGAGCACGCTGCTGCTTCAGCTGAGGAGGTATTTCTGGTGGCAAGTCATGCGGGATGTAGCAGATGGTGGGAAACGCGAAGCCATGAAGACAATGCAATGCTGGTGGGCCTGGGAGAGGAGACTGGGGCACTGGGGGCGGGCTGTGGAGATGGAGGGGAGGAGGAAGCAGAGTGCAAAGCCACCAGCTTCAGCAGAGCCTGGCGGTGGTAGGTGCTGCTGTGTTATGGGGCATGGCCAAGGTGCCCATCAGTGTGCCTTCAGAAGGAGGGCTGGAAAGTGACACGCAGCAACATGTGGGAATGTAAAATTTAAGAGGCAAGTCTGATCGTCGTATAGTTTAATAGTAACGTGTGCTTCATGTAGCTGAAACGTGACTGGAGCATAAGAAGGCTTGTGGAGGTCAGGGATGACTTCTGGCCGGAGAAGGACCGGCGGAAGGGCAGGTGGGGAACACGGAGGATGCAGATGTACTGGCATTCAGCAGGCACACAGTGGCTGTACTGGCACGGTGGCTCCCACTGCCTCTGGTGGCCTTGGAGTAGATGTTGGAGTATTTTGGACTTGTTATTCCAGGCTAAATCCCTGACACTGTGCAGTTCTGAGGGGGGTTTGGAGTGCTTCAGTACGATACTGAAGGCTTTGGCTTTTGCAGGGGCAGTTTATTTTGCTTTTTAGCTCTAATACTAAACAAAGAACTTGGGACCCCAAAGAATCTGTGGGCTTCCACTCACATAACTAACAACAGTTTGATTCATTTACTTCTCACATCCATTGTTTTTGCTTTTTTCAAAAAGGCTGCAGGATGTTCTTGCACTTTAAGCAAGGACTGGGACAGAAAATACATTTCTGTAAGGGTGAAGATAGCTCTTTCCATGCAGAGGGGTTTATAAACTGCATTCATATATTTTTTGATTAATAGATAGTGTTGCTGAAGTGTTAGCACTTAAGGCAGAGGTCAAGTCTCTGTTATTTTTCTGTCTTAGAGGTGAAAGCAGAGTGTACTGGCTTGCAGCGTGTGTGATTTTTTTTTTTGTAGCTGCAGCAAATAATTGTGACCCCTGATTACTGGAGTGATTTAAAACTGTTCTTTGCTATGTTAACTTGAAGTTGTAAACTACAAAGGTCTGCTGTGAATAGCATATGAATAGAAAAGGGACTCTGTTGGAACTCGCTATTATGTTTGAAGTTGGTAGAAACTAGAGATTGAAAAGACCCACTAGTTCACTGAATGAATTCATTGCACATGCAAGACAGAAACGCCTTGCGCAGTGATATCCCTCCTACGTTTCTCAGGAAAAAGAAAACATGTTGAGATGTTTCTGGAGAAAACGCTTTGACACAATGCAGTCCATTAGGATGTCTACATTTTGACCTGGTCTGCCATCTAGGTAATTTTTGCATCAAATTTGCAGTGTCGGTTGCAGAATGACTAAAAAATTAAAGCTTCATGTAGAACAAAGATGATTTATTATGTATTTCTCTCTCTTATACTGAAAGGAAATGCTATTCTGTAGCTGTTGCAGTTCTGGTTTTCTGTGAAGAATTGTCAGTTTAGTCTAAATGTAAATGTTGTGAAAACATAGGTGAAACACAATTTTTTTTTTACTTTTAAGTGTAAGTCCAACAAAACAATTTTAAACAACTGGCAACCTGCAATGTCTGAAATTCAATAACGATATGAGTAAAAGCTTGAAAGCGGTCGGTAAGGAAACAAAAAATTAGTGATATTTGGTGATTATCCCAAGCGAAAAGAAAAAAATATACAAAGGCTGTAACGAATGACAAGCAAATTCTATGAGAAGAAATTTCAGTTGTCTAATAATTGAACTTAATTTAATTTAACTAGACGCGTAGGCCAAGAAACCTTTTTCTTTTTTTTTTTTTTTTTTAATGGACTTTCATGGGGAGTTGATAGAGTTCCTCAAAGGAATAGACTTGCTAGCTGCAATTTATGTATGGTACAGCCTACTTTTGTCTTTAGCTTATGAAATTTGGTCTAGTTTGTCATGACTACTTTCTTTGTTAAAAGGTAAAATGCACATTGGGCAAATGTTCTATGGCAATTTGCATAAAAAGTGATGACAAAGAGCAATTAATTCCTCATTATTATGCAGTGAAATGCTACTTTGCTCCTAAGTGACTGTAGAAGAGGGTTTTTTCTCTGTGTGTAAATCTGTTGCAGCATTGTTCTAAAAATAGTACTTAAGAGCCCTCTGCACTCTTTATAAATCAGGGTCTTTGACACTCTATTCGATTCTCCACAGAGAGATTTTTCTCACACATGCTGAACACTACAAGTATCGCCACAAATGTTCATCACAATAATAAGCATCAGAATTTTGTTAGATAAAGCAAGATAGAGGAATTTAATATTTTGTCAAATTAGATCTCTATCCTTTTTATCTGGAGATCAGTATTCAAAGTACACTCAGATCACACACAAATAGAAACATATTCCTACCACACACAGCTAGTCTGTACAGAACAAAGAGTCAAGATATCGTTTTCTGTGAAGGCTTGATTCCGAGTACAGATTTCATTACCGGCTCACCATAGGATAATGAAATTCCTTCAGGGCAAAGATGAGGTACATCAAAGAGGCAGCGTGGAGAGGCAGACTTTGTTAGTGCATGCTCTGTCACCTGCATTACTGGTCCTTGCCTGCCTTTAATTTGTAAGGAAATGCTAGTAATTCAAACCCTTTTATTGGACCACCTTATATTTATATATATACATGCATACATGTATGTGTATACGCACGCGCACACAGAAATATATATTCTTCAAAATACAAAACCTTCTGGAAGTTGTGTGACTTCTTTGCAGCTGAAATGGAATATAGAAAATAATTAATTTCTTGCTAGCAAAAATGACCCATGCAGGTCCTAAAAGCATCTTTGCATTTAGTAAATGTGTGGTCTGCACCGTGTAGGTAAATAACCCTTCATGCAGCTTTGCCTTTTTATTTCTGTAGCAATTCAAAGTGACTTTAGTGCTTATGGAAATGAGAGGCCAATGTTCGGTAAGACCAGGAGCTGCTGAAGACATGAATCACCAAAGCTTTCCCACAAAGCTTTGCCAATATGGGAACAAAAGGGTTGCCCTACAGAAACACATCATGGGTCTATCTAGTCCAGCATCCCACCTCTGGCAGCGGCCAGTAACTGATGCTTCAGAGCAAATCAAAACCACAGCAAGCACCTAGCTAATTATGAGATGCTATGCGTAGAGGAAAAAAAGGTTGATCCTGACTCACAAGAGAGCAGTTTATGCCCTGAAGCGTGAGGTTTGATTTCCCTTGTATCCGTTTGCTTAACTCACACAGTTGCAAATACTATTTATGCTTAAAAGAGTTTCTAATCCTCTCTTGGATCCTAATCAACAATCTGCCTCAATAACCTGAGTTACCAGGAAGTTCTTGGGGCTGAGCACACACTGCGTGGAAGCTTTGTGCTTTGCTAGTTTAGGGAAAGTTTTCCAGCCTTGGCCTAACACCCACTGCCCTGAGGGTCAGACCTAATTGTCTAGATGAAAAATACCCAAGCTACCACTCCCTTCCCCTTGAGTCCTCCCTAACTGAAGCAGTTAATTCGTTCCCACCCCCCACTTGCAAAACTATTGCTTTGGGTAGATTTCTTTCGCTGGCACAGGGCAGTGGCTCCCGCTTTCTATCCTTCTAGGAGGTTTGGACAGGTTCCTCTGTGCGTCTTGCCTTGGTACAAGAGAGGTCTGCCTGCAGGCAGGGAATGCTGCCTGGCCATGCTGCCTCCCACTGCTGCAAAGGAGAGGGCAGTGACAGGCAGAGGAAGAGGGCAGAGGAGAGGCTTATGGAAGGCAGCAGTGGTGCCAGCTTCTTTCTGCTCTTCCAGCATTTCCTCATGAAGTAGCAGGAACTCCGCTTGGGCCACTCTGTGAAAACATGCAATGCCTTTGAGGCTCCCTCTCCTTCCCAGCTTACTCCAGATTTTCTGCTCTCCTGGGCAAGAATGCAAGCAAAATTTTCAAATCATCCTTTGATGACCTTGAATGACCTTGAGCATCATTGTGGAGTGATCCTGGCTCCATTACAGCGGAGCGATAATCCTCTCTGCGCTCTCCCCATTGAGTGTGGGTTTCTTCTATGTACATCACAAAATGGTTATTTAAATCCAGCGCATGGACCTTAACAGCAATACCAGAAGGTAAAGGAGATCCAAAAAAGGCTTCACTACTGCCCATGGGGCCTAAGTGCTTAAGCCTAAAGGTGTGACCCTGAGCATCTAAATAGAGAGGTGCCTCCTAAAGAAAGAGGTGGCCAAACTCTGCAGGTTTTCGTCTCAAAGCTTCGCCTTCGCGACCTGAGGCTGTCCTTGCCGCGCAGGCGCAGACAAGCCTCAGTTTTGATGGTGGCAAGCAGACTGGTGCCTAAGGGTGTGCTTCCCAGACAGCTCTGAACAGCCCTCATGGGCACTGCTGCCCTCCCATCCTTACCTCTGGCTGTGTTTTCCCACCTCTGTCCCGCCACTTGCCCCTTGGGCAGGCACTGGTGTTTGTTTGGCCTTGCAGTAACCTGATTTGGGAGCTAAAGTGGCTGCACATTTCTTTGCAGGATGAGTTTTCTGTCAGCTTAACTTCGTGAACCAGCTGACCAGGAGATCAGGTGAGACCAGGACTGGCGCAAAGAGAGGAGTGGGAATGGGAGGCTAGGGACAGGGCAGAGCACCCTGGACTTGCGTGGACCCGCAGCCTCTAGAGTCCAGCAATGAGGCACCTCCGCCCCAGCCTGGCGCCCCACAAGAAGGTGCTCTGCCTGCTCGATGCTGCCCAGCGTGGAGGCTCACCAGCACCTGCCGTGGGGCAGAGCTGGCAGCACCTCTGCATTTTAGCGAGGGGCAGTGCTGTAAGTCCAGGGAAGAGCAGCAGGTCGGTGGGGTGGGGAAGGGAGGAGCGGGGGTACAAGGAGGTCGGGCAGCGGGCTCAGACTGCGAAGAAAAAGTGGTGAATCTGGTGGCTCATCGCAGGCTGCGAGCCAGGAAGCTCTCGAGGCCCGTGAGCCCCTTTCGTGTGAGGCAGAGGCACCGGGCAAGTTGGGAGCACAGTGGGAGGGCTGGGAGCAAGCAGCCTGTATGAGCAGTGAGGATGGGCATATGCGTGTTTTGCTGGATAAGGCCCATTTCCTTCCCTTCATGCTTTCGCCATACCTAATGTCACCCATGCCTCTGTTTCCATCAGCTTTCCCAGGATCTCTTCAGCTGTCGCTCCAGCTACAGCAAACAACAGAACAAAACCCAAATCAGAGCCCTTGTTTAGCAATGACCTCCACACAGGGGATACAGCCTGCCAAACACAGAGGTCTGAAACTGCCTGCGGCGTGTCGGTCTGTTTATCTAGCATGGCTCATGCTATTTTATTTGCTTAAGTGTCATTACCTGCGTCCTGGGAGAGGTGGGAGGGATGCCTTCTGCGAGCTATACTGAATTTTCCTGAAACCACCAAGCGAGGAGAATGCCATTTCATGTCAAGAAACTGTTATTTCACCTACGTGCGTGTTATGTTGTATTCTTCAGACTACATTTTACATGCCTGGGGTGTATATGTGTGATCTACTGAAATCGCTCACCATCTTCCATAATTTATGCTGCCCTTCAGTCTTAGCAGCGTGCATAAACTTCAGTGACACGTTGTCACTCCTCTCTAAATCATTGTGAAAAATCATCTGAGGAACAGCACCGGACCCGAGCCATTCTGCATTTTGCCTGCTCTGCTTTCCGGACCAGGCTCCGAGGTGGCAGGATGACACAGCAGAAGAAAAATCACAGCCAGCAAGGTGTGAAATAACGTCCCCGATAGTAAGAAATTAGAACGGATAATGTGTTAGCACGAACCTTGGCATGGCTGTTCAGCCCAGCAGTGTCGTCCTGGGGGTGGCAGAGTCTAGGAGAACCCAGCTTTCCTGAAGGCGAATGTTCCCCCTTTTCTTCAGGCAGCCTCTTCATAAAACCTCACGATGAGCAAACAGATGTGATGGAAATGGGAAGACGTGAGGGTTAACCTTTAAGTCACCAGGGGTTTAGCATTTACCATTGTCACACAGGACTGTACCGAGATTATTTGTTTCCTATCACTTAATCCATTTATAACACAGCCTACTAATCCACAATTTGTGGTTTGACCCATCGCCTCTCCTATGAGGAGCTTTGTCAAAAGCATTTTAAAAACCTGCTGACACTTCCCGCTTCCTTAATTCTCTGGGACTTTTTTGCAGGTTTGAGGGGAGAGCGCTGTAGCCCAGCTGGCCTGATCCTGCATGCCCAAATTAACCTCATCCGTGGTTGCACACAGCGGGCATTCTTGGCCCTGGGGTCAGCATTACCTACATTAATTTCTGACTCATATTTTGGAACAGGGAAATTCTTTAGTCTCGGGAAACACCCTTGTTTTTCAGTCGCATTGCAGGCTCTTGCCAGTYGCTCTGTTCTGAAGTTTAGCTTCTGAACACTCCTGGATTCTTTTAACTTCATCAGCTCGGGTTTTCTCAACTTGCTCCAGTACCTCTTCTTCAGAAATGTTTATCTTTATAATATCACATTCATCATTTCCATAAATTTCCAAATCCCCCACTACAGTGAAGACAAATGTAAATAATAAATTCAGCTTCTTGAAAATGTCTTAATCCCTGTTAATTGCATCCTTAATTCCTTAATGACCCGAGGGCCTACAGAGACACACATGCAGCTTTATTTATGTTTAGTCTATTTGAATAATTATGTATTGTTTATCTTAACATCTTTGGCTATTTGCTCCCTCTCCTCCCTCTGAATTACTGTCTATTTGCGGTTTACTTGTGACTTGTGCTGAGCTGGTTTGGGCAGAATTTCTAACACGTCTGTGTGAAAGCTCCCCTGGTGTTGTCCTGGAGGCAACGTCTCTGAAGTTCACAGCACCATGCTCTTCTTCCACTACAGCAACTCCTGCCTTGAAAGAGCCTTTAAGGCTCTGGAATTTCTTGCAAAGGTTTTGCTTGCCTCGGTTCAGTGTGATAATGCAGTACGATGTGATAAGTCAGTGAGGCGTTTGATTTTTTAAATATTATTATCATTAACAACGATATTAGCCAGGAGAGCAACTTTAACTTAAGGTTGTCAGATACTTTCTTCCTGTCAGCTGCTCATAAACTGCCCCATTTTAACCATTGCAGATGGTTTCTTCTATGCTCCTTGTCAAGCTCATTTATTAAAAATGTGGATTTTTAAGAAGAGGAGTGGGGATTTTTGGAAGGGAAACGGGCTGGGAGGTGAGGGAGGAGGTGAGAGTGGCGCTGAATAAGGAGCTGGTGGGAGATACTGAGACTGTCTGATCCGAGGACCACAGCTGAAATAAAGCACCTGCACCCACCAGCCTTTCTCGGCTGCCCATGTGGGTGACTTACAGCCTACCCTCTTGGAGCTTGTGATTTGTACAAACGAGGCTCAGGACGAGACCGCAAACTTCATTTGTATGTCTGATGTGAACTAGCATTGAGCCAAACCCATAAAGATGCGCGGTTAGTTCACTACCTTACCCAGCCTCTGATTCCAAGCAATTTTCATTTTAACTCATCACTGGGAAGGTCATGAGAGAAAAAACCTTTTGACTAAGTTATCTTTGCCTTCTTTTTATGTCTTTGGTACGAAACGGATTAATTAAAAAGGAGAGAAAAGTAATCTCTTCTCTCGTCATGAAAACCACATGTGCTGCGTAAATTAGAGAGAGAAAAAAAGTGAGTGCGGCAAGTAGTGGATTATTTTATGTACTTCATGGGAAAAAATTGGCCAGCTCAATTCAAAGCAAACTATGCCTACAGTACTTTAAAGGGAAGTAGGAGGAAATAATAATAATTATATCTGAATTGGCTTAGGGCTAAATTCTGTAGATGAATATGGGTGTGACTGGGCAAAATGTTGTCTTGATGTTAACCCGAAGGAAAAATGAACCTATCAAACCCAGATTCAGTTGCAAAAAGTGGTATGTGTGTTATTGTATATCCATGCAAGGATATTTGATTTTTTAATTTTCTTAGCTGAGTATGCAAATTAGCCTACTCCTTATTAGCCTTTGTAGGAGCATATTCATATGAAAAATTATGACAATTCAATTTCAGTATTTCAGTTTAAAGATCCAAAATGGCCAATGTAAATGTTAGCAGAGAAAAGAAAAAAAAAAATTAATGACTTGGGTATTTGTGGGTTTTGCTCTTAAGTAAATGGGAAAGTGAGTAAGGACCAAGGAAGGGAAAGACCAGTAAGCTTATCTTTATCTATGGAGTTAGTGATATCTTTAGGGCAGACGGGATTATGTTATTGATCAAGGCCAATAGCCACAGTCATAAAGAGTAATAAATAAGAAAGTTATTAAAGGGAGCTTATCATAGGAAAACTTTGATAAGTGGGGCATTATAGACAAATCGAGGAAGGACTAAAGGATAAACAGAGTCCAGTCCTATGCGGTGGAAAAGAGAGCTCTGCTGCAGCTCCTAACCGCAGCTGTCCTGGTGTTACTGAGAAGCAATCTTTTTTTCAGCATCCAGAAATGTATGAGTTAAAAATTCTTTCTCAACTGACAAGGGCTCAGCTAAACAGATCAAAAAGAAAAGGAAAACCAAAACACAAGCTCAGAAGTTGCCTTTGCCTTGTACTGGGAGTCAGAAAGTGTCAAAAGATGTGTCATATCTTAAAAGGCTAAATGAAAAGTTATAGTTCCTCAGTACATGAAGAAAGAAAAGCTTTATTGAAATAGTTTCTTTGTTGCATCCTATAAAACTATTATGAGGACAGCGTGTATAAAAGAGGAAGAAAAACAGAGGTTACTGGAAATTCATGTAAAGGCAAGTTTCTCTGTTTTATAGCATAACAAGATAAAGCCATCACTCCCAATACTAGTGTTTCTAATTATCTGGGATTTTTTTTTGGTTATGGTTTCTAGACTTTTCTGCTAAAAACCTGCGGCACTTCCTGACAACAGACTGTTACGGACATTGCCAGAGTAGTTGGATAACCCGTCCATCTTTCCTAACTCTGATTAACAAACAAGAATTTTCATATTCTCCAGAAATGTGTTTTTTGAAGTCAAGGGCTGAGGTTTTCTCTGGTGGATTGGTCATGCTGGTGACGTACCAGCGGCCATTCCTTCAGCATCACCTCCCCTGCCATGGGATGCGGTTGTGGCCGCAGAGCTGCATGGATGCTCATCCACACTGGGGCTGCCACTGCCGATTCTGGACCGGTTTTCTGACAAGCCAGACCTTGAAAAAGGCGGAGAAAACGGGTTGGCTCTGGCATGTGGCGGTCCCCAAGAGTCCTCCTGCCAGCTGCAAAAAGCTGAAGTTTCAGTAGTTCCAGCAGTTCGTCTTTCTGTCCCACTCGCTGAGCTGATTCCTGCTGGGTGCCAGGTCTGGATGAAAGATTGATGGAGTTGGCCTGTACATCACTTCTGTAAATCCTGGAGATTTTCTTACTCCACTCCTTGCCCCACTGGAAGTACATGAGTAGGGCTGAGGGAGCTAAATGAAACCACCTTTGGTGCTTTTTTGGGGGGCAAGCACTGAAATGTTTTCCACTGAGGCACAAGTTACAGGTGGGCTAGAACATCAACACACAAAGTTACCCTCAGATGATTTGAAACTTAGTGAAATTTTGAATGTGTGGTAAACAAGGTGAGTGGGAACCATTTAATCCTAAATATCCCAGTTGAGTCTAAACCTTACTTCAAGAGGTTTTGGATGCTTCTGTTGAGGCCAAATTTGCTGAAGGACTGTGATATTCACCCTGAAAGTCATGGTGAGATGAAAACTGACCAAGGCAAGGAGGTACTCGGGTGCGTTTCTGAGCCTGTTCAGGACTGCACTAACGCTGGTGAGGAGAACGGCCTTCGTCTTTGTGCATGGTGCGGCAGCCTCTGCAGCCATGTTGCACGATCAGAGCTGGGTGGATGAGAAGACTTATGGTGTTTCTTAGAAAGAGCCCAAGATTGCTACTAGAAGGATATGCAGAATTTGTAAGCTGCAGCAGCCTAAATTCAGATTGAATGCAAGCACAGTAAGGATTTGGGGGAGTTAGGACGTGGGCGTCCTCAAGAATCCCAGCTCAGATACAGAATAGACCCTTTTCGTGACCTATGACCGGGTTGAAAATGTCTCAGTTCAGTTAAACAGGGAGAAATTCTGTCTTCAGTTAGATAAATTCTGCCTTCAAATTCTTCACGGCTTTTTGCATTGCTTACTCACTGATACCAGTGCAAATTGGTTGTAAGTCACTTCTGAAATGGGAATGATTTGTACCAGCCATGCACCAGAGAAATGACTTTGCAGCCTACTGGAGACCCTGTCCCACCGACTTCACTAGGAGTTACGTGACTGAGACTGTTGCTGACCCCAGATACCCTGATGGACACCATCCATTTACCCCATTGGCTGCTATGCTTTATTGGTTTTTGCAGTGAGACTAGAAAATGGGATAGGCATCTATAAAGCTATATCCAAAATATTCTGTTTCTCCTCTTTGTCTAAGTAAGTGCTGCAAGCTCTCCTTCCCTTCTTCTTCCCAGCCAAGGAAATACTGCTACAGTGCATAACTGAAACCAGGTATTTCTGCTATTTTTATGCTACAGATATGTACTCTGGGAATAATTGCTACATGTCCTTCTCCCAGCTGAACACCAAGTACAAGCAAACCTTAACCATAATACTGGTAAATAACTAGCTATGATTTCTGTTAACAAAGCTTTTTTTCACACACAGTGGAGAAGCAGCAGACTGGGAGTGTTGTTAGCAATATATTGTCTTCTCACTCATTGTTAGAGTGGCATATCATCACCTCATTTTATTTCTTCCATCTGTTTCATGCCGGGTTTGCTATAATGCTACTTTGAGAATACTGCGATTGTTTGTTTGTGTTGATATCAGAAATAAATATAAAATGTTTTTGAAGGCACCATAAGGATGGAGAGTTTGATGGGATTACAGTAAAAGCAAGCCAGCTGTGAACAGAGACACAGACTGCTGCAAGATACAGAATCCGTGGAAGTAATGAGTTAGAGGTTATTAAGGGAGAAGAAGAAGAAAGATGTACTTGTGACTAAGGCACTGGACTGATACTGAAGAGTTCTGGTCTTTGTTCCTGGATGCATTATTGGATTCCTTTGCGACTTGTGACAAGTCACTTAATCTCTCATTGCCTCAGTTCTTCGCCAGTAAAATGGAAGTAAATAAAATTTCTTTACCTCACCAATCTACTTCAGAGATAAATCCATTCAAAAGTTATGAAATACTCAGCTGTTAAAGTGATGAGCACAGGGGAAAATGAGTAAATCAGTGAATTCTAACTCTCTGCTTGTGATGAGTTTAGCGAGTCATTTCTCTGGCCAGTGAACCTGGTATGAAGACAAACACTGGCTTTCCTAGTCAGAGAAACATCAATGGCCAGTGTTTTGTGTGAAGCCATAACAAGGTCTGAGATACTTTTAATGATAATATATCAGTAAAGAAAAAAAAAAAAAGATTAAACCCCCTTTTTTCTTATTACATCAAGGAAGAAAAGACCCAAGAGAGGGAATGATAGATGTCCTAACTGCATAAAATGAAAGCTTGAATAGAGGAAATGTACAACTTTTCTATCACTGGGAAACTTTTAAAGATTAAAACATACATGAGCTTGACTTTTCACTGCCGGGTACCTTGCACAGTCAATTACATCCACTAATAGTGAGAATAAAATGCTTCACATATAGCTGGTTGCATTTTATATTCCCCTTGCACCCGTATAAATGACCACACAAGGCTCTAGGCATGGAGAATCCATTTCCCATAGATTTCCAGCATATCACAACCTGAGGATGTTGCTTTATTCTTCAGTACTTGTCACCAAAGCTACAGAGGTGTGATGTAAAAGTTATCAGTGAATCACACCCAGAAAGCTYCCTAATCTTAGAAACTACTACGTGATGCTGTATGTGTTTGGAACTGATAAGGAAATCTTTTACATTTCCTATTATCTTCGATTAGATATGGGTTTTGGTTTTGATTTAGTGTTAGGCACCTACTGTGAGGAACAAAGGAGGTGTTACAGATAACAGAGAGATAATTGTTTTAAAAAGTGAGATCCCTAAGAGAATAAAAAGCAGGTTGTTGAATTTCTTCTCATTTTATTGATTATCCTTTCACTACAATTCTCCATCTGCAGAAACGTATGCTTTCAAAGGAGATAATCTTACCTGTGAGATGACTAACATGCATCTAAATTTTCCATTGTTACATACCAGTGACATGTCTTTAAACCAGACTCTTCTCCTGAATGTGACAAACACCAATGACGCTGACTGGTTTTCCTTCAGGATGAGGACAAGTAGTTTTCTTTGAATCACTGTGTTCTTCCTTCATGGCTCACATGTGTTTGAAAATTATTTGCAGGCAGATGCTGACAATTTCCTGAAGAAACTTCATGGTTCATTACCTCCCTTTATGATAGCAGCAAAATAAATTGCTGTAAAGTCAGTTAATGTGATAGAAAATGTTCAAATTTCCAATAATAATAATAATAAAATCTCAATCCTGCTCTCTAAACTCTTCCAAAACACTTTCCAAATCACCTCCCCTTCTGCATTTTCATGCAGATACTGAGTATTACGTTGTGCTAAGTAGAACAAAGGTTGCCTCTGCAATGCAAATACTGCTGGTTTATGATGCTGCTTAAAGAGATTCTTCAGGAAAAACAACGTGCGTAATTTAGTGCGACTGCTGGATGAGTGGAGGAGAAACAAGGAATGGGGCTTGTTGCTTCTGCTGTGTGTTGCTTGCTAGGTCCCTAACGTGAGTTGGAATTACAGCATACAATGGAATATTGGTTAAATACATGCTCATATTTTCCCTAGAGAGGCATGGATGTATATCATATAATAAGCATATAGTTACTATGTATATTCTGGTGATCATAAAATGAGTACAGGCAGTACAGTAAGCAAGAAAGAGCAGACAATCAGGCTTTTCCAAATTCCAGTGTCTTTGCCATACTTGATATTAGCACTATTTGGAAGTAGCTGTGCTGTTTACGTTTTGCTGAATGGCCTGGTGGCCAAGTTTCCAAAGAGGCTTTAACTGAGCTGACTCTTATGTTCAGAGGGAAATCATAACAGGGGTGCTTCGGGCCTTGCTCCTGCCAGTCAGAAGGGGGATTTTCTCCAGGGCTAAGCTTGGATTCTGGACCGTGTTGGCACAGCCCTTGTGTATTATCACAGCTCATGGCTCTCAAAAGGGCAAAATTCAAGAAGGTGAACAAAAATAGGAAGCTGCAAATGGCAGCGGGGGGGGGGGGCGGAGTGGGAGGGGGTTAACTAAAGTGAATTCTCTTGATCAGCATGGGAGATGCTGCACAAACAAAAGGGTGAAGGTGGTATAGCCAAATGTGACCTGACCCAAGACAGGAAAAAGCTTTTGAAAAATCAGTGCTAAAGAGCTTGCATGGGAGTCAAACAGATGATATCCCTCTATTTTGAATGATAAAGTGACAGATTCTGTAAGTAACCGTGGCTGCACCCAGGGCAGGCGGGTGGTTGTGACCTCCGTAATGTCCGTAATGTATGTTTGTGTTGATAAAGCATGCAGGTAGCAAATCATAATCTCATAGCAAGCAAATAGTTCTAAAGAGGATATTTGCATCCTAAAAGCATGCCCTAAGCCTGAAGATAAGTCTTCCAAAGACTGTATTTACCACATGTAGCACATGTTTAACTCTGGGTGATGTGATTTCACTTACAGTTGAAACTAATACCACACCTCAAACTCCAGGGGTACACAGAGATGAGCAGTGTTTCAAAGTGTGTACCACTGGACAGACTAACCATTTCAGATGGAAGAAAGAAATAGGGTTTCTGGGGATTGGATGAAACCAGGGCTTGTATCCTGTTTCTTATTTTTCCATTAAGCCTGATCAGTAAGTAAAGGAATAGAATCGAAATGCAGACCTGTAAGTTCATTGCTGAGATGAAAGAAGACACTCAGCATGAAGGCACAAAGGCACAAGAAAGAAAGACAGAGAAGTAAAAGAGGAAGCAAAAGGCAGAACTTCAGTAGAAAAATCCAAAGCATCAGAATGGCTGATTTCAGCTTCAGAGAGTCGCCCTGAGCATACATTAAACTGGGTTCAGCTGCTCTATGTACCATCAAATATTTCATATTAATAATTAACAAGTCACTGGCTGTCAGAGCAAGATTCAAATGGATGGAAGGGGAGTTTGGGTCACCTTCCCTAGGACTGAGAGTCTTAATGAAGGGATAGCTTTACTGCACTGTTGAGGAATGATGATATACTAGGCAGAAGAATTAAGGGATATACATCTTGAAGGCTCCCTCCATGCTCACTCCCCCATAGGAAAGTATTTCATTTCCTCTTTTTATTCTTCTCCTTGATACACTGCCAACGTGTATACATAAAGGGCTTGATCTTGCCTGCCAATGTGTGATGTACCCCAATGTACATCTCTGGAAAATTAGCTTGCATATATGCAAACTCAACAGCAAAGGTGCTGTGTATCAGGGACATGACTGCATTCAATGACTGTTATAAATCAGAGTGCTTGGTGTGTCTTTGCTGGACACATTCTCATTTATCAAGGTGATTTTTAAACATGTGCCTAATTCCCATGCGTGAGAAATGGGAATTCACTGAAATCTTTTGCAATGCCTTGTTCTGGCTTTAGATTTTCTCCCCAACACTCCTGTTCACCTTCAAACCTACTTGAACATGAACATAAATGATAGACTACAAGGCACTGGGTTTATTGCCTTCCCATCGATCACTGATGGGCTGTTACAACTCATGCCATCACATGAACAGCTCGAAATGGCATAGTCAAACCCCAAGTTTTCCTTGTTTCTCTCATGAAGTGGAGAACGAGTCCAAAGAGACACCAGAAGGCCTTTGCAGCCTTGGCTGCAGGACCACTAGTGATCACAGCCAAAGAGAAGAGCCCCGCCGGAAGCGGCAAGCAGGATTTAAGAGAGAAACTGAGGAAACAACAGTCTCTTCAAGATCAGCTGGAAATGTTTATGAAGTCAGGCTGCCATTTGCATCTGTGGCTTGGGATGAAAAATGAGCATAAAAGCTGTGCAGAATTACGTTTTTTCTAGTCCTACAGAAGGACAGACAGACACACTGACAAACTCTGAAAGCCCAGAAGAAAAAGTGGCACATTTCAAAGAGCTAATTACAATTTCTTTCCCTTGGAGATTAATCCACTGACTGTAATTAAGCTCCCTCTATTTTTGAGATCTTGGCAAGATCTAAGAAAAGCACGAGCGAGCGAGCAAGTGCCCTTGCTAGCCAAGCAGATTTTTTACTAAGCTCTATCAGCCCTAATTAATAGACCTTTGTGTAAGACCAACGAGAAATCAGATTTCCAATAGAGCTGAATCAAATGGCCTTGGCTACCTCTGCACACACAGTTTGTTAGGAGCCAGGCCACAGCCAGGATTTACACATTCAGAGGATGAAAAAGAGGCATAGGGGGGAAGCAGGATGAACAAGCCCCCCCCGCCCCAACTCCTTCTTCTCCTTTGCTGCTGCTTTGTTCTGTTTGTAATCTTACCAGATGGCTAAGGCAGCCTAGAGAAGAGATTGCCTGAAACAGGCAGGTGATGAGGCCAGCAGCAGGGACTCCGGCAGCGATTCAAGAAACTGATACAGCTCTCTAACCCTTGCTGCTAGCAAATTGCTTTGTTATTCTCTTGCTCATGGCTACRTTGCATTTTGTGCCTTTCTGATGGCCAAGAAGGATGCTAGAAGCCAGATCCTCATCTGGCACAAGTGAGGACAGCATCACTAACATCCCTAGAGTGTGGCTGGTCTGTGCTAGCTGCAGATTTAGCCCTTAATTTCTACACACCCCAGCTCTGCTCTTCTCCTTACGGCTTCTCCTATGAGTATGCAGGCATGCTCCTCTCAGAGCAGGGAGGACCTAGCCCTTTCCCACAGCTGTACCTGGCAGACAACATGTTTTTCTTTCCACCCACACCAGGGTAATGCTACGGGCAAACAGTGGTGTAACAGAGACCGAACTGGGTCATGGAGAGCATTCAGAGATCCCCAGAAATCTCTGGAGAGAATATTGACTATGCCAACACCACCCTCAAGAGCAGACTTGACTGTTTTCCATATTGCAAGTCTGTAAGTGCAGCCCCTGCCTGGGTTCAAGGTGCGCTCTCTGCAGCAGCTGCAGGGACCATGCTTGCCTCAGCTTGCTCCGTGGGCTAGGATGCTCCCAGGTGCATTCAAACAGGCCAAGGGCAAGCTATTTGCGAGGCAGCTGTATGGACTGAAAGTGGGTGGGATGTGGGGCAAAATATGCTCACAGCCACTCTGGGGCTGTTTTCAAAGCCACCAGGTCTGTTCATGTTCAGTGATCCTTTGTAATACAGATCAAAACCATGGCACTGCCAGGAAAGGTTGAAGCAGCTCATTCTCCATTTCCATTGGAGCTCCCAGCAATTTGGTGTGAAGAATTAGCCCTTTAAGAAAAAAAAAAAACTGTTGGGTATTTAATTCCATGCAATATATATTCTGACCCTACTCTCATAAAAGTTAATAGTGAAAATCCTGTTGACTTGAATGGGAGCAGAACTGGGTCCTATTACTGCACTGATTAAGCTGTAAGAGCAGAACAAGGCTCACAACGGTTTCCAGTTATTGTACAGTCGAAGACCCAACTTTGTCAGTTCTTTGGTTTGTGGATCATACAACGACATAAATTAAAGTACATTTAAAGTTCTAGTATTCACCCATAATGAACTAAACAACAATAGAAATCTTGTCTTTGTAGTTAAAAAAATAAACTGAAAGCCACAGAACAAAAGCTGAAATACCATAAAAATAAGGTAGGCACATTTTTCATAGCTAAGCTTATATGAAGTATAAATATCTTTTGTCTGATTTTTTATTTCTGGAGAATAAAGCATTGAATAAAAAAATGAAAGAAAAAATATTCTACTATTTCTTTTCTTAATCCTTATTATAATTATCTTTTAATCCTTTTTAAAACTTTTTTTTGGAATAGGACCTTAATAGTATCAATTTCTCACTCTATATCATCATCAAACACTGCTAAGACTTTTAAAAGTGGAAGCACTTCTACTAGAAAAGCAGAAGTGTTCACTTGAACTGATGACTCTTGAAAGAAGATAAAGTTTGAACACAGACATCTCATATAGGAGGTTTTTCTCCAGGAGTTTGAGAGCTTTCTTCTACAAATGCAGTGATCAGGATGGGAAGAGCATTACCAGTTCTTTTGACCTCTACCACATGTCATATTTGCTTCTTACATGTGGTCTCCTTGAAGTGGGAGCTACCAGACCTTCTACAGAGGAAAGTTAAAGGTCTTAAGAAAAAGCTGACCATCTTCCAAAAGGCCAGAAATAAGAAAGCTTTTCTGAAAAGTTTCCTTGATCTGGCCAGTATTATGGCAAATCTTTCAAGCTTTGGCAGTGGAGTTAAGTTGCCCAGGGAACATGAGAAACAAAGAAAGAGGCTGGCAATTTGTCATGACCAGAAGCAGAAGAACTGGAACGTTATCATCACATCTGGAGGTATCGAATCACCACCAGGTGCTGAATCAGACATCTGAATGAAGAACCTGCAAGAACCAACTGGAAGAGAGGACACGCAGGTGGTGGAGTAGGAAACTGAGAAATGCTGCTTGTCTCTAGCCAGTCAAACCTCAGAAAATCCCATAACGGCCTCCCAGCTGGTCTTAGTCAAGACAGATGATGCAGACGGTCGACTCTGCAATGCCAACCCAGAGGGGCTGGCAGTGCATATGACTCTTGGAGGCACAGGTGGATCCCACAGCAGTTTTCTGCTTTCCAGAAGTGAAGGGCACCACAAGCGATAGGACGAGAGGAAATGGCCTCAAGTTGTGCCAGGGGAGGTTTAGATTGGATATTAGGAAAAATTTCTTCACCGAAAGGGTTGTCAAGCATTGGAACAGGCTGCCCAGGGAAGTGGTTGAGTCACCATCCCTGGAGGTATTTAAAAGATGTGTAGATGTGGTGCTTAGGGACATGGTTTAGTGGTGGACTTGGCAGTGCTAGGTTAATGGTTGGACTTGATGGTCTTAAAGGTCTTCTCCAACCTGAATGATTCTATGATTCTATGACACTCATGTGGGGCATCCCAGACTGGTATATTTGGTGGGCATCTACACTGGTGACATTAGTTTCACCCAAGGCACTGTCCATTAAGGACATAGCTACTTTTTAGACTGTTACAGATCATGACCAGGCTCTGTGAAAGGTTATAGGCTACACTTTCAAGTGGTGAATTAAAGAGATGTTGGTGTTGGCAAGCATTTATTAAAGTGCATCTAATCTTACGTGCTCTTAATCTTTCTATATAATGTGCAGTAAAACTGCATTATCATGTGCACCTTTCTCTTGGGACGCACCGACTAGACTTCTCTGGCCAGTAGCAACATTTCCTGAATTTCCAGAAATGACAAATGATTTCTTAATGCAGAAGTGCTGTGGCTTCACTGCAGTCACAAAAGCAGATTAAATTAGTATTGACCTCCATGCTGCAGTAGCCGTGCGGGTATCAGTAGAACATATGACAACTTTGCATACCAGTTCTTACTCTGCTTGAAGAAGATGAGATCATCACTGACCTAAAAATTGGCAGCCGCCCCTGCACCAGTGAAAGCAGCCTGGTTTCATTGACCTTGTAAAGAAAGTACCAACATCTATCACATACATTTGGAACTTCAAAAGGGAGAGTTTTCCAAAAACTCAAACCTTTGCTGACATAACTGATTTGTAATGTGGGAGGATTCAAACTGAGGATTGTTTCATGCTATCCTACTGGCGTCCCTCAGCCTTGGTTCTGCAGTCACATGGGGAAGTTGTGCTGCCGGAAAGATTTCCAGGCTGGAAGGATGGACGGACAGTGAAGCTAACAACTGTAAATAATGCACAATGACGTGGAGAGCTAAAGGAATCACTCACATAGCTTGGGATTAAATGGCTAAAGGCAATAAGAAGGTATTTTTGTCATATTAGGAATAAAAAATTTGTAGGTTAGGTAAGGGTCCATTGCTGCTTGCAAATGGTGGATGTGTAAATCGGGTCTTGAAAAGGCAGACATTTCCAAAGAGCTTTTTGTGCTGTAGGTGGGGTGGAGCAGGAGGATATGCCCAACTCAGATGAAGTTCTAGCCAGAAGTGGAAACCTCTCGTACAGAAAAAAGTGCATGAAGCAGCATCTGCTAAAGATCAAAATTTTCAAATCAGCCTGTTCAGATTACGCATAGACAAGAGGCTGAAAGGAGTGAGTCAGGGTGCTCAGAGCTTGAAAAAACTCGGATACTTAGGCAAGGAGTGAGCAGTGTGATTCAGGGAAGTATAAGACCCTGATGAAGATCTTGGTCAAAATAATAGAACAGTGAATTCAGGACTCTACAAACAATAAACTAAGCTCTAGTTACATCTAAAATTATAGCAAATGTCAGTCAGTATGGTTTCAGGGATGGTATGTCTCAACACACAAACCTGTTGCCCTTTTTTGAGAGGATTACTGGCTTGCAGATCTGCATCAATATATACACTTATACTTCTCAAAGCCATTTGACTTAATACGGCATTATCTTTTGATTGAAAAACTTGCACAGAATGAGAAGCACTTTCTTGGAAAGAGGTACTGAACAGAAGGACGCAGGGGTCATTGCAAATAATTACCCAACCACAAGCACTTAACACAATGCTGTGGGAAAAATTGGCCAATGCAACCCATAGATGTATAATAAGGGAATATGAGGTAAAAGAAGGAAAGTGATTTTGAATTAATGACTGTTATTACGATACTTTGTCCACTTCTCATTTTCATGCTTCAAGAAAGATGTGAAATACTGCAGAGAATTCGAAGGACAGCTACAAAAATGACCCAAGGGCTGGAAGGCAAGCCCCAAAGATAAGGCTTATGCAGGCTGAGAGGTGACTTGATCTGTGTTTATAGATATTTACACAGAGAAATCAGATCTAGGGCAATGTTTTATAATAATGTCATATATAAAAACGTAACAAGATCCAATATCTGTAAGCTGAAGTTAAATGAATTCAACCTTGAATAAAACCCGCTTCCTAGCAGTGGTGGTAAATGAATATTGAAATAGCTTACCACAATGGTGGTGGGCTTGACATTGCTTCATGTCTTTAGGATGAGATCAGTTGCCTTTCTGAATGATGTGTCTTTATCCCACTACTGTCAGAAGGTCTACAGTGATACAACCATTTCTGGCTTTGGGAAGAAGGAGGCTGAGCCCCACACCTGAGATCGACTGGAGCTGTGATGGAGGCAGGGCGAGGAGGGATGCAGCTCTTGGGTGGCACGAAGGGTTGAGAGCCAGGTCGGTAACTCAGGGCTGTGCAGCAGGGGCAGAGGTTTGCTGCTGGGCACATCTGGGCACTACCTCCTGGTTGTTTCCTTTCCACAGTGGTGGCCACAGGCACTGGGGGAAGTCAGTATTTCTCCTACGTTGGGCCTGTGGCTGAGAGTCCCGAGGCTTAATTTAAGTTTTTATGCCTTATCTTGCTCACGTTATTTAGGCTACATGAGGTTTATATATGGGACAAAATTTTTCTTATTATAAGGAGTGTTAAGGAGCTAAATCAAGATAACTTCTAAGTGATGATAAACTTCCTGGGTGGAAGTTTAAAAAAAAAAAAAGTTTGACAACCATCTGTAAAGCACAGACCTGCCTGATTCCGTCCAGGGAGCAAAATGGTTTTCACAGGCTGGCCTGAAGTCCATCCATGCAACAACTAAGCTGATGCAGCCAATGCCTTGAAAATGCCCTGCTATCTCTGGCCCAGGCTTTGCAGTCCCACAGCTCCCTGCACTGCTACTAAGTGCGGTTTGCTGACCTGGCCCTGCAGTGACCTGGCTGGGGCAGAAAGCCAGCAGGAAACAAAACCCAGAAGACAAGGTGAGTTGCTGTGTGCTGGTTCAGCTCCTGTACTGGAGGACCTTGGGTTCATATGAATGCCAGCGCCCTGGAGGAAAGAGGACATGAGTAACTCATGGGGATGACGATGAGGTGGAGGACCACTCATTTTGGCAAAGGTTTGGCTTAGGTGTGATGTCAGGTTATGCTCAAAAGCCACCTGAGTTTACCCATGCCACCTACTAACCTCAGAAGAAGACCTTGCCATCACGAGGAAGATTTTCGAGGCCCACAGTTCAAGGAAGGTTGAGAACAACTGGAATAGGTGATATTGTCATGTCCTTTCCAGTCCCACTTGGCGTGCTTCTGCAGTTATGACAGAAAAACATCAGCTGACAGAAAGACGGTGAGAGCAGAGGCAACAACATGTTAAGTTGGTGTCACATCAAATATGGAAATGTTCAGCCCCAGCTGCTGGAAACAGTACCAAATATGATTTGTCCCAGTCTCCATTGACTGGCGTGTTGTGGACAGTGCTGCCTCGGCTAACTGGGTTCCTTAGGGGTGTCTCCGAACAGCTCTGCTTTCTTCTGTTATTTCTGTGTTTTGATGGTGTTTGTATTCCATACACAACGAAAAAATACCCTTTCTAAATTAAAATAACTATTAAACAGTTTATTATGCAAATGACCTGTGTTTTTACAGTCGACATTTTCTAGTCCTGAGATGCTCAGTCACCAAGTTCAGGATCGATCATGTCTTTGGACAATTCAGGTAAAACACTTTTTCTTCCCCTGTTCAAGGAGTGTGTGTGTGTTTTGAGGATAGGTATGCATATAGATTAGGTCAGGAGAGGACCTAATGGTCCTAGCAGACATATAGGCTATCAGACATAGCCACAGTTGGATCTGCTCTGCTTGTCAGCAGTACTCATATATACATAAATGCACAAAGACACCTTACTTTCAGACATTTTTCTACCGGGATCATAAATTTATATTAGAGTACTTTTATTATAGTCTGCTTCTCTTGGCTTGAAAATACCAGAGTATAATTTAATCCTCCCCTCTCGCTGCCTCTCTTTGCTGTTCCTCCCCTGAAGACAAGGAGCTTGCAGTAAGTAGTGGCCAGAAGATGCCCCGAGGAAAGGATGGTCCCCCATAAATAGGAAATGAAACAGAAAGCTGCAATCATGAAAGAAGGGGCTAGGAAAGATTTTAATAACATTCTTCAAAAGGTGTCTTGTGAACACTCACCACAATTTAATCCTCGAGTGTTTAAGTAAGTGCTCCTGAAACATTACATCTTCTAAAGGGGAAAAAAAACCACCTTTCTTCTCTAGTGTTTCTAAACCCCATGACTTTTTAGCAGTACATTTTCTTGTAAAGACAGTACACAAGAAAGGGAAAACAGTCCACACCCCTTGCAAAAGGTTTGCACCAACACCATCCCATGTGGTTTGCACCAACACCTTCCCATGCTGCTTGCGGTTGTTATTGGTGTCCCCTTCCTAAAGTCAGTCCGAGCAGCCCGTGGGCACTGGCTGCTCTTGTCCAAAGGGCTGACTGGGAGACTGGTACAAAGCAAATGTTGCAGGTTTGGCTGTTTTACAATTTGCTGGTAAAGCTG
This sequence comes from Phoebastria nigripes, assembly GCA_035582835.1. Taxonomy (NCBI): domain Eukaryota; kingdom Metazoa; phylum Chordata; class Aves; order Procellariiformes; family Diomedeidae; genus Phoebastria; species Phoebastria nigripes. Next base: position 692,459 of record JAYKAV010001211.1, read on the forward strand.
CATAGCCGCATTATGCCTCCAGATATGACCAGACTTGCTGAGTAAAGGCTCGCTGTCTGAAAAATTACCTTCTAACCCTGAGCTTGCTGCTCTCCCATGGAGAGCACATGCCAGATTTGAGGTGAGGGAGGCCAGTGCGCTAGGGTGCCTTCCCCAGCCCAGGGATCTGCAGCAGGAATTGCCCTGGGAGCTGGACTCTGGACTCCTCTGGACTCCTCTGGACTCCCAGCCCTGCAACGCTGGGCGCTGCAGGAAAGAAAAACCCTGCAGGAAAGACACGCATTAAAATATCCGAGTGAAGAAAGACACTCTGCAGCGCAGGAAGCAAGCATGTACTGGTCAAGGAATTAGATTACTCAAGGTGGTGACTCACCCAGTAACTATTCAGTGTTTGTAGTTAAAAGAGAAACCTTTGCCAGAGAATGACTAAAATCCATTGGCACAGGCTCTAAAGGAATCATGACTGGGCCTAAATGACTGTGTACGCAAGTGAGTTATTTTTCCGCCCCTTTCCACTGAAGCAAGGCAGAGGATAAAAAAAATACACCATCCCTGTTTACGTAGGTTATTACAGCGCTGGAGTCGCCTCAGGGAGCCTTTCCAGCAGCCGCTGTCGCTGGGGCCAGGTTCAGGCTTACATTTCCCTGTTCAGGCTGGGCTGTGATTTTTGTGTTCATTTTAAAGGCTTGAGTTGGCAGTGTACAGTTAGCTCCGGGGCATTCATTCTTGCTTCGCTGAATGTATATAGGAGGAGAAAGAACAAATTCCAGGATCTTGCAGTTTTGCCACAGAAATGAAAAACAGAATGACTGGTTTTCGCAGGCTGCACCGGGGTAATCTGGGACTAATCTCAGCTTGATCGCTGAGCCTGGCAGTGGCTTGTCGCTCAGCATCTGGCAGGATCAAACCAAAGCCATCTCAAGTAACTCAGAGAAAGTATCACTAATGCATGCAAAAAGCAAGGACATGGCGTGATCGAGAGAGAGACGAGATGCCTATTTTTCTTCCCATTGGTCTCCAAAGTTGTTTTCATGTTACCGTTTTCTTTGTTTAATTCTGAGATCCCCAATGCCCTGATTTTTTTCCTCCCTACAGCCTAGCAAACCATATTTACTGTCTTTGTCAAAGGTCAGTGAAATATTTCAGTGGCACGGGCTGTCAGCAGCCATGCTTAGAAGAACTTGAGAGTATTTGGTTGCTTTTGTCAGTTTTTTGTGGCTGTAAGGGAACTATGCAATAAGGCAATAGCTTGGCATGCACAGATGTGTATTTCCCTCCAGTAAAGGTTAAAGCACAGCCCTGGCATCGTTCAGAAAAGCCTTCCCACACCTGCTTTTCATTTCCTTTTGCTATTTCTGGTAATGAAAATTGGAAGTGTTGCTATAGATTTGGGGTGTAGAAGGCCTTCTACACATTTTGTTTTTTCTTAAAGGCAAGCCTGGGATTAAATGAATGTTTAAGACTCAAAAAGATGAAACCAGAGAATTTCTGGAAGGAGGAGAAGAAAAGGAAAAAAAGCTTGCTCTCGGTTATTATGTTTTACTACCGATCCAGCTGGGAAGCTCAAGTTGCCTTTCGTCCTTTTCAAACCTCCACTGTTTTTGCACCAGAAAATCCGCTGCTTGCTGGAGCTGCCCCTTTCTAGGGTTTAACATGGAAACAACAGAGCTGCAGTCTGTTTTACAACAAGCCATTGAGCTTCCTGTAGAAACAAATTCCTTTCCAGCACTTTCTTCCCCTGCTTGCCAGTCAGCCTTTTGTTTTCTGTCTTTTCAAASCGTGGCTCTGCTGCCTGAAGGAAAGGGGCTAGCCTAGCCAAATGCACTTTTTCGCTGCTCCCCCCCACCCTGACTGCTACTGAGACACCCCCAGTAGATCCTGGCAGCAATTAGGTGCTCTAAGTCCTCAGGGAGATCCTTGTTCATGTTTCCCCCTCCGCTGTCGTCACTTGGCTTCAGCAGGACCTTTGGGTGTGCTCTGTTTTTCTGGGTGGGATTTCTCAACCCCCCCCTGAGGGAGAGCAGTACCAAATTCCCACCGGCCCTGGCAAAAGAAACTGTTGCCTTGATGGCTTTGTAAACAGTGCAGATGAAACCCCCAGAGCAACGCTGCTTGTAAGTTCATATCTCACCTGAGTGTTCGGAGTATTTCCCCAGAACACGCAAAGCCCAGGCTTCACTCTTGTGCTGCCTCATTTGGAGAAACATCTTTGAATGCTTGCCTCCCATGGGATCCCACCTCCCACAACAGCGTATGGGCCATAACAACTGGAATGTCCTTAATGGAGGAGGTTAAGACTCATCCAAAGTGGTCATAGTTTGGCAGCGAGGGCAGCCTGCGAACACGGGGGGTGTCCTGGACTCATAACCTGCTCCCATCAGATGTGCGGGGCTGCAAGCACAGCTGCTCTCCCCAGCCGGTGCCCTGTTTGTGGGCTAATGGGCGTACAAAGCTGGGACAGAGGAGGAAAGCTCTTTGCCTCCTGTAAGAAATGCCTGGGCAAGTTTTGGCAGCCAGCTCCAGGTGAGAATCCCAAACGGAGCAAAGAACGTAGCTGTCTTYGAGGGGCTTTGCCTAGTCTGCTCTCGCCGCTAATGGCCACCCACTTTCACACAGCTGGTTGCTCGCTCCCCACTCACCTTGCCAGCTTTTCAAGAGTCCGCTGTTGGGCTTTTCATCCTCTGCATGCAGCCTGTGGGGAACGTGGGTTTCTGCCCTGGGGCTACGTTTCCTACTGATCTGAACCTCTAAGTCACACAGCACTGAGTCACGAGATTTCGCCTCGGGTGCGCCAACACCCTCAGGCATGTTTGCAGATCTCATCCTATGACTCCAACCTCTTCTTTTCCTGACAATGCTTTTGCTCCTCCAGGCTTTTTGGTCAAATGATAATGTTGTGATGTCTTTGCCTGTAAGTGCCATTTTGAATACACGTGAACGTGCAGATTTGAGTGTTTCGTTTTGAGATATGGATGAGATGATCTCGATCTCCAGAGGTCCCTGCCTACCTCAGCATCTCTGTGTGATTTGGGGTGTGGGATTTTATACACGGAGCGACATTCCTGCCCTTCCCGCTCTCCCCACTTTTAAATCCCTTTTGGTGCCTCTTTATGCTTTTGCACTCCATTATGGTTATTAGCAGATACTTAGGAAGAGTGCAGTTTGGCCTACCCACTCTGAAAGCATCTCATCTAAATGGGAACTTTATAGGCAGGTCTCAAACCTCACAGGTCAGTTTAGTGTTTTCCAGACACTGCACATGCTCTTTTAGCATTCATAAAGCAGACCGACTCCATCACTTTATCTCATGGCTCGGGAAGAGAATGTCTCTGCTTGCTAATATCCTTATTTTAACATGTAAGACAGAATCACATTTGCTGCATACAAAGAGTGAAACTGAAGATGACGGGCCTTGAAAAAATGAGCAGGATCTGGTCCTGAGTTAAGTGCAGCACTGCGCTTAGCTCCAGGGAAAGCAGGAAGGATGCAGAAAAGTGATCTCCACTGAGGCATTCCTTTACTACAGGTTTTGTATCTCATCTGTGTTCTCTGTCAGGTTTCCTCCACCTTCTTTAAACCACTGTGGATCGAGTGTGCTCCTTTGAAAGAAACATGCAGTTGTTAATCAGTATATGTTATGCATAAAGAAATGTAATAGCTGAAGCTTTTCACTTTGGCAGTATCAAATTGTCCTGATTTACCTGTGGTCTCATTTTTTTTTTTGGTAATACATGCAGAAAGTGCTCTAACATCCCCCATTACCATAAGGATTCAGACTTAAAACAACCACCCCATCCTTTCTGCCTTTGGCACTATTTGCTGATTAACCATCTGCTGTCATCAAAGTCCTGGTGAAGAAACGTGTACTCCGCAGTGCTGTCTGAGCGGGTGGTGTTTGGCAACACCAAAACATGGAAATACCCAAAGCAGCGTCCGTGCAAAGACCGGAGCCCCAGGCAGCTTTTTCCCAGAAAGCCAAGGCAAGTGCCCGGAACTCCAGGTGCTGCAAAGGTGATGGGCACCACCACTGTTTGCCTTGGCTGCGCTTCCCAGACGAAACGCTTTCCTTGTGGGGTGCCCCATGCAATTAGTCTTGCTTTGGTTCAAACCTCCTTGAGTATTACTGGTTGTATCACATCAGCTTCCATGTTTGGCCTTTCAAATAAATAACATTCGCAGGAAATAATTGCTGTGAATGTAAATGATGTGCTATCTGCCCTAAATTTTTAGGAGGAAAGATTACTAAACAATCAGGAATGGCACTTGGTCAAGAACTCTCATTTGTGCCAATGAAGAAGCAAAAGTGCTGTGTTTGAAAGAGAGCTGACCTCCTGCAGCAGAGTGTTGCTGCTCCTTTGCTTCAGGTTCTTGTTAGTTTTCATTTGCTGTGGTGCTCTTAACTCATTATTTTCTACAAGGAAATAACTGCCATTTGACTTAGTGATGCTAGTCTAGGCAGAATAATAATAACATCATCACATCCAGTGCACCATGATAATACATTACATAAAGACTCTGTATCCGAAGAGACCCTAAAAAATAACATTTACTTGCTCATTTTTCTGATTATGTACCACGCACTCAACTTTGAAGGGTGGATCTGTGGATGAGCCATATGGATGTTTGACTTGGGCATCTGCATTGGCCCATAGATAAGGAGGGGGGACACTGGTCTGTGCCCCTCTGGCAGGGTGCAGAAGACACCAACTCCTCCTGACTTTGAGTGGGCAATGACTTTTTTTGGTCCCAAATGCATGGCAAGAATATGGCCCACACCTGGGTAGGGCCCCATTTCATGGATCCCCTCTGATGCCAGTGGCCTTTCCCGCTGCAGGATTAAGCAGGGTTTAAGACAGCCTGCTTAAACACCCACATTTCAAGACCAAAGACCCTAAGCCACTTTCTGCCTGAGACTGACTCTGGATGCAACTGGCTTTGGATTGAACTGTGGCAGCAATGTAATGATGTGCAGAAAAATAGTGTAACAAATTGAGACAGAAAGGGGACATTTTCTCCACACCTGAAATTACTGGGAGAATTCTAGGAAAAAGAGTATCACCTTGTGCTTGGAAATCTGGCTCAGGCACAGCATTTAAACCCCCTACTGAAAGTGTATGATGTCCCTTTTTCAGTTTCTGGTTAGGTCTTAAAAAAATGTCAGTTGCACTTGGATCTCTACCTAATTGATAGAGATCTTCTCCCAAAATCAAGAAAACAGAAAGCAAAAGAAACCAACAACGCAACCCCTRTAGGTGGAGAACAGCAAAAAATCTCCATGAAGCTGTTAGCTAGAGACAGAACCCCAGAACACATGATGCGATGAACAAATGCATGGTGAAAACCTAACACGCTTCTTGAAGCTATAGAAACAGGCTCACAAATTTTGAACAATCCTCCAGTGTCCCCAGTGCCCCTACTTGGGACCAGCACTTTATTTTGCTATCTGGTTAAAAAAACATGTTTTGAGGCACGGCTGGGTGACAGTAGGGAAGCCAAGCTGCAGAGACAGCTCCTACATTACTATACACAATAGTTATTGCCATTAGAGGATAAAAGGACGCAGCAATTGCCCTTAATTTAGAAACAAATAGCAGAGGGACGACTAGCAGCTGGGGGAGTCTGCATGCACGTGCACTAACAGAGAATCTATAGCACGGGAGCAAGAGGATGTGTTTTCAAGATGACATGGAAAGAACCCACTTTGAAGTTCCCAGGCTGAGTAAAATCAATATCTAAATGCTTCAGTGAAACGTGTTTGATGTTGTCTACATGTAGAAACCCAATAGAGGCCACTTATTATTGAATAGTACTAGACTGAGCAAAGTAGGTCATATTACAGCTTTGTTTGGGAAGCAGCATTGTACCTGCCAGAACAGCATCCTTAATGCATTGTCTCTGGCACTGGAGAATGGGTAGGATACGCACCCAAACCACCTGCAAGGGTGAGTATGCAGACAAACAGATCTCATCTACGATTGTTTTCTGAAATAATCATTGGTCAAATTGCCAGATTCTGTCAAGTGGCTACTTGAACCCATCTCACGTGCCAGGCATTTGCAAAGGCTATTTATAGAGCAACTGTGACTGCRGTGGTGCTGAAGGTCTGTCAGCATTTCCATTACAGGCTCCTATAACTTGGCAGTACGATACCCACTCCAGGCTACAGCCTGACGTGAAGGGTGGGATTTTGTTTTGAAACAAACAATACTTCTCCTTACCTCTGGGTTCCTTTCCCTAAAATGCATTAAAATTTGTTGGTATCTATTACACTTTTGTGTTCCTGTTGCTTTAAAAAAAAAAGTATAAATCTTCTCAACTTTTTAAACAATTTTTTTTCATGGCCAAAGATCAAGTTATATTTTCCTGTAGGGAAAACAGAGATGTCTAGAGAACTGGAAATGGCAAGTGGCTGCCCCTGTGCATTATAAACACCATCGCTGGCTGATGGCTGTATGTGACACGGGGGGGACACTGCATGGGACACTGGGGAGTGTGCGTGACACGCTCCTCTAGCCACGTGGAGGACTGTCAGGTGTTCCTCACAAGACACAGAGAGCTGCTCTGCTGTTGTGCTTGACACCCTCTGACACTGTCACGTTTTGGGACACAGTGGGTCCCACAGGTGGGTCTGCCCACACTTGCGGCTGGGCACGGCCCCTGCCCGCGTGGACACCTCTCTTTCTGGGGTCAAGGGAAGAGCTTGCCATTGCTTCTCTCGTTGCTCAAGGCCCCTTGGATCTCACATCAGGGAGAGCCCAGGAAGAAGATGACGCAGCTCGCCCGGTCGCTTTGCGCTGGGGCAACTCCACCCACGTGCTGCCCGAATTGTGGGAGACCCCAGCTGCGGCGTGAGGGCTGCGCTCACAGCCAGATGGAAACATCCTACACCCATGCGTTCAGCAGCCGCCCTGCTTGTGTGTTGTGTCTGTACATCAAGTGCGGCTGGGGCCACCTTCTTTACAAACAGGAGGTGGGCTGGCAGGGCAGAGGGTGCACGACGCCCGAGGCACTGCCTCCCTCCCATGCTCCCTGCTATCCGTGGGCACTGAAGGAGATGTTTTGCCGATGTGCCCTTCCTCGCTCACCTCCTCGCTCTCGTCGTCCAGCCCAAGAGGAATTGCAGTGCCTGGCAGCCCCAGCTCCTTGCCCACTCTCATATGGAGTCTGGACGCGCATTGATTTTTCTGCTTTTCTCCGACTGCTCTCATCCGTCATTTTATATTACTGGAGATACCATTAGCAATAAAATAAAGGATGAAAGGTACAGAACCCATTAGAGTGCTTACTTCATGTGTATGAGAGAGTGAGTGAAACAATTAAAAGCACATCAGCTTATAAACATGCTGATACAGTTATTAGCACAGTGAATAACATTCGGAGTATGATACCAGGGGATAGAGATGAAATCTCCCCTTTCCTTTCTCCTTCCCTTCCCGGGAAGCAGAGGGAGGGATCTGATATTTCATAACCATGCTGAATGTATGTAGCCGTAGATATTGTACATGAGCAAGATGAAAAGAAGATTAAATAATAAAATCAAGGGACATTGCACAACAACCAGTCCGCAGTTGGCTTCTACGTGAATGAATTTCAGACCCACAATGATAAAACTAGAGTGACAGAAAGGTTAAACGTAAAAGGAAGAGGTAGCAATACTGTCCTGGAACTAGTTTATAGTAAGCTGGGAAAAGCTTCAGCAAAGAAAAGAACAAGTTTGATTATTCCCATTCACAGAATGATTTAACCAAAATCCTTCTGAGAGCTTGATACCCTGCGAGCATGATATGAATAAGAATAAAATGTGTATAAATATTAGATGATAAGCAGGCACTCACCCACCTTCCTGAATGCTCCAGTGCCATTTGCAAGGAAAAATATCTGCTGTGTATGTTTTGCAACTTTTGTTTTTATTATCTGCCTTTTTCTCTCAGCAACCTTGGGTGACGTGCCTGTCCTCTGGAGCCCCAGGTAACTTCACCCCGATCAGCAGGAGTGAGCGCACCTCGTTGGTGGTGTCAGGTCTCTCCCTCCAGGTTTTAGACCCGCTTACTCCGAAGGGTTGTGTGTTTGGTGCCTCTGTGGGTTAGTGGTCCCCATTGCAGATAGCCTTCTGGCACTTCCAGACAGTGTCCCAGATAGTGTCCCAGGAGGTCGGGCCAGGTGAGGACCAAGGTGTTTTGGAGGCTGACAATGCCTGAGAACTTGCACAGAACAGAAAGTTATTGAAGAGTTGCGCTGCTATTTGGGACAGGAGTTTTTATGAATGGTCTTTTTGATGAGGTCAATGTTGAAAAAGCATGGACTTCCTCTATTTTTGTATTTCTCTTCCCTTTTTGCTCTGTGACGCTGTGTAGAAAAGAGCTCATACTGTGATAATGTACTGGATGATAATGTGCCGAAGTGGGGTGGGTGAGTCAAGCACGACAGGGGTGCGGAGGTGGCACGGTTAGCCCAGCTGACAGCACCACGTGGTGGGCGAACCAGTCTGCAGCTGCTGATGCACCCTCGCCTTTGCACACTTTCCCTGCCCTGGGGCACGATCTCCTCGGTCAGAGTCTATGCGGTCCTTGGTCCTGTTGGTCGCTGTTGCTATGTGCTTGTGGCTAAGAGCTCAAAAGAGCTGGTGAGCCAGCTGAACTCAGTGAAGCATAACCCAATGTTGTCCACAAAGTGCTCTCTGGGGCAACCACCCTCTGTCTTTCTAGAAAATGGTATGTATGAATACGGATCTTAACTCTTCCAGAAAGGTGGTTGCTAGAAGTTAGGGAGTTTGTCCACACCCACAACTCCGTGAGTTTAATTGTATCAGTGCAAATCTCTCTGGACTGATTTAGGATGTGGTTATACTCATTTACCTTGCTATATGTGGAGAAGCTTGAGTTAAATCCTATAAAGGATACCCATGTACAGAAATCTACCCCAGGTTCAGTGACCAGATGTATTCACACTGATCAAAAACTGCTTAATATCTCACCTATAAGCTAAATGAAAACAACAGCATGTTTACATCAGGCTTAATAATTCCCTGTGGAGTAAAACCGTGGCGCTCCGATGCATGAGTTCAGTCATGTTTGTGCTTGACAAGGATACGGATGGCAGAAGTTGAAAGTGAAATAAAAGAGAACAAAAAATGCCCTCAAAGTTATTAGTTTGGTAAAGGGGGATCACTGTGAAAAGAAAAAAGAGGAAAGGGAAATGATCTTCTCATTTTGACCTAGATAGTGTTTTAATCTTGCTTTGAACAACAAGCACTGCAATCCTTCAGCCTCTGATTCAACACAAAGTTTAGAGCGGAGGTAGAAAAGACAAGATGGATCCTGCAAGCCTGAGCACGTTTTGAGAAGACGTATAGTGTCAGGACATTTCCATGGCCCCGGGGCAGACGGCAGGGTTGCAGCACACGTACCAGTGGTGTGAAGGCTCTTGTCTCCCCTGGTGAGCAGGAGGCAAATGTGCACGGGGAGGGCGAAGCACAGCTCTGGTACACACATACCTCGGTTCCTGTCGTGGGATCAGGAAGGAAATGCTGACTAACAGAAGAGTTCTGAACTGTTTTTTTTTTGTCACTGATCCCCTAGCATTAAGCAACAGTGACTTTGCATGGACTGACTCATTTCAGATATCCCAAGTACGAAAAATAACTGAAAGATCCCAAATCTGTCACAAAGCTCATTTTGATTCAGGTATTTGCCTACCCAAATATTTGACCAGATCACATCAGAACAGCTGCATACCCCTTCTGGATGCCTCGGTTTGTGTTCTYAGGGAAACTGCCAAATGCAATTATAATTTCCCTTTCTCGTGTGAAGCAGCAGTGCCCAAACTTTTTAGGTCGCTAGGCCGCATGGCTTATCGTAGTGGCAGGCAAAGCTGTGCCATGCGATGCCTCCGGTTGAGTACAGCCCCGGCGAGCTCCCGGAGGCACTGAGCACGCTCTGCACATCCCACTCGGACCRTGTGTCCCAGGGGAAGGGGCTTCGGGAGCCAGCAGAGCTTGGCCAGAGCAGCTCTTACAGCTAGACCTGAACCGGCTGCTTCCCCGGGTGAGCAACCGGGCAATGGGGTGAGTCAGATAATTTGGGATGGCAAGAACCTGCCTTGTCTCCCTGGGATGTTGGGACCCCTTTCTGCTCCCCTGCCGTGCAGTGATAGTATGTGGCCAAGCCAGGGCTGCACACCCATGGGAAAGGGGGGGGTCAGCAGCTGGCTGCTGTTGTTGCCACTGGATTTGGCCCACTCCTTTGGGTTTCTGGGAAAGGGGGTGACTGGGCCATGGGATGCACGATGGGGCTGTGGCCAGTCGTTTGGGCACTACTGATAAGTGGGCTGTGCAGAGAGCAACCCACAGGTCCTGTTAAAATGAACCGTCAAATGAAGATTCTCAGAGAGGACTTTCGTGGTGCCTAACTCCCAAGGGCTTTTTAACTGAAAAGGTCCTTTATTTACATTATTTTCTTCTTCTTCAGAACAAATAAGATTGTTGGAAATAGACAACTACCAAAGAGAAAACCTTGTGAGTCAGAAAAGACAGAATAAGAGACAATGAGAAGAAAAGTATGAGAATAAGCCACTCAGCTCTTTGCTTTGCCACAACTATTTCCTGACCTGTTTATTGCAGTAAGTGCCTATTAATGGGCTGACTCGAGCTCTCAGATGTGTGAGCTCCTACCCCAATAGTTATGTCGTGGTAAAAACAAAGCATGAACAACAACAACCCCAAGCCCTCCACAACCAGTTCTTGGCATTGAAAGTGTTAGCAAGCACTAATGTAGTAATTAAATGTACCCAGTGCTTTCTGACTTCACAGATGACAGTCTGTGGTTTGCCTGCCCACCCAAAATGCGTGGGAGGGCAAACCCAAGTCTTAGAGCCGAGTGTCTCATCACTTTCCTTATCAAGATCTTCACAGTCACTGGGAAAGGGTTGCACCCATCAGCAGGAGACATTCCAGCGCAGGAGATGAGATGACTTTCCTACAATTCAAGTTGCACAGGATTCCTGCATAATCGTACTCCATATCTCATCTCTTTCTGCTGTGCACCTTTTCCCTCCTGTGAAATTTTGTATCTATCTTCTTCATCTGAATATAAAGGAAACTCACAGGAGAAAGCAGATGTTTAAAGCAAAAAGAAARCTTCACAGCTCAACAAAGACCTTAGAGGCATGGCCAAGGTTGTTCTACTGACCCTGAGTACCTGCACTTTCAGGAAGCCTTTGACAAAATCCCTGACAAAAAGTGGTAAGCCAGTCTTTCTAGAGAGGATACAGAAACCCGGTGATAAAACARCTAAAGTGATGGGAGACTTCTCAATGGAAAGTCAGCAAAAAGGCTGGGCTTGCTCCGTTAGACAGGAGGTGAATAAAAGGGGACAGAGAGGAGCATCCTACGGCACAYAAACAATGAATATAGCACTGTGAGTTAAAAATTAAGTGAAACTGAAAGGTAACCATTTCCAGTAAATGGTAAATACTTTTTCAATAATCTGACAAGTTCATTGCCACAAGATATGAAGAAAGTAAAGGCACTATTAGGCAAGGCATTTAGACATTTACATCAATAAAAGAATATGTATTGTTTTTCTGTGTAGGATAACTGGAAAATCTAAGGAGGCAAATACTCACATCGCAGGCGATAAGCCACTTTCTTTTCCTGGTGCAGGTAAATTGGAAACTGTTTTGGAGATCACACTACTCCACAACTACTTAATAAGATCCTGGCACCTTTCTCAGAAACATCTAGAATTGGCTGGTCTCAGGCAGGACACGAAATGCTTTAACCTTCTATGGAAATCCTCCTATTCCTAGCACAATAAAGAAATCCCATGTGAACATGAGTGCAGTGGATGTCGGGAGCTCATTCTTCTGACACTAAGAACCAGGAATGTTTGAAGGAATGGGTAATGGTGTGACCCCATATGCCCATCTCTGTCTCCAAAAATGGCTGTTAAGGGGTGCAGTGACAGCCTCTGAGCAGCCATATAAAGGCATTCAGGGCAGAGTGCAAGACCCATCCCCTCTTCTTCTCAGCTTTAACCCAATAAATATTCAGCAAATTGTGTAACCCAGAATTGTAACAGATTGTCTCAACAAATGGTACCACAGGCCGGTGTGATGTGAGGATCTTCTGGCGCGTACTGCCGTAGAGGCTAAGAGAAGAACAGCACCCACCCGTGAACAGTGTGAGCCAGGAAACTGGGATTAAGAAGCCTGTTTTGTGTTAGATTAAGAGCTCTTAATGGCTTTTTGATCTGCCATTCTGTATGAATTTATAGTAAAGAACGGACTTGTTTTGGATCCATAAATAATCATAAACAAATGTTGGACCAGATAATCTTGCTCCTCCACACAGAGGAGGATTTTGCAAACCTTTCAGAAACACCACGTCTTGTTGCATTTGGGTACAGAAATTAAAGTTGCCTTGAGGCAGCTTTAACTTGTGTGACCGACACTTTCAAAGCGAATCACAGTAGGTTTTACTGACCTTGGCAAAATCAGAGGTCATATTTTCACAGAGATAAGCCCTTTTAGACATATTCCCCTGATGTATTCACTGCAAAAAGGTTTCTTTCTGTACCTCTACAGAATGTAATGCATGTCCTCACCTTCATTCTTCTCTCTTCAAAGTATTACTGAGGCTATCGAGAAGGAAATTAAGTTCCTTTTAGAACATTTCAGTACAATTATTCAGGGCAGGATTCTCTGCCATGCTCTTGGGTATTTTTATATTTATGAGTTCTCTTTAAGGCTTTAATGGGGCAGCAGTCTGAGTAAGATGAACCAAATAGGACTCTTAACGAGGGACTTGGTACATTAGGGGCAGATTCTCATTCTCATTAGCCTCATAATTTTTAATCCTCTAAGAGTGGCAGTGATTGCAATGTGACTTGTATTTGAGTGAGGTACAACGTAGGGTGAATCCAGTTTTCAGAGTCTGACCCTTCCTTATTCCACCAGAAAAGCTCAAACCAAATGGCAGTCATTTCCTGCTGAAGAACAGCGGATGGACGAGTGAGGTTATCGGATCAGCATATCTTCATTTTCTCTATAAAGGAAGCATCACTGCTGACATTTCAGGTAAAATAAGGAAGAAGACAAAACACGGAAAAAGAATTAGGTCCGGAGGGTTTGCAAAAGCCTAATACCAAGTACCCTGCTCCCCTTCGTGTGTTCTGTGAGTTGCATCTTTTAGTTCGAAGTAAAAGAGCATGCAATGCCAAGGCGGGATGGAGTTGTACCATAACTGTGTGTGGGCTCTTACAAATTTATGGTAAATCTGAAGCAGCTGATGGAGATTAGCTTTCAGTGAAAAACACTGAGTTACCTCACATTTAGCACAGCCTGAGATCAGTTCCTATGGCTCAAATGATGCGGTATGAAAGGACTTTGACTGCCCAGACTGAAGCCCCAGCTAGCTCAGTATCCTGTCTCTAACAGTGACTGACAGTGGATAAGCAAATGGTTTTGGGGTGACAGTGATACAGGTATATTCCCAGCTTCTGGCAATCTCTACCCTAGAAACTTCCTGAGCATCTTTGTGCGTAATAGCTCAGGATGGTCTTTTCCTATGACTTTGTCTAATTGCTTTCTGGAACCCATGCAAACTTTTGGGATTTACAGCATCCTGTGGCAATAAATTCCTCAGCATAACCTTTGCTTTGTGAAAAAGTGCCACCTTTTTTTTGAAACTACCACCTGGTAGATTCAAGATTTGATGCTGTGTACTTCCCGTTGTATAGGAAGAGTGAATAACCATTCCCTGGCCAACTCCTCCATGCYATTCAAGGTTTTCTAGATGCCTGCCATCTCCCTGCTCAGTACCTCTCTCTAGGTGAACATCTCCTAGGTTGTTTGCTTGCTTCTTGAATCTTTTTTTCCATACTTTTAATCACTTGTGTTGYGTGTCTGTCTTTGTAATTGTATCACTTTTTTTTTAAGATGGAAGGACTGGAACTCCACAGAGCGTTCAAGATATGGCACTAGCAATGATTTTTGGTCTCTGTTCCTTTCCTAATAGTTCCTGAGATGCCATTTGCTCTTTTGGTGCTGCTAAACCCTGAGCTAACGTGTTCATAGAAAAGGCCACGGTAATGCCAGGATTGCTTTTCTGAGGGGTAACAGGTAGCTCAAACCCCACCACTTAGGGTTGCTTTTCCCTGTACACCTAGATGTTGTGTTCATAGACACCAAATTTCATTTGATGTCTTCTTGCCCTGTTGCTTTGTACCGTAGCACTGAATTGTGATTCTGCACAGTCATCGCTCATTTTTACAGCTTCAGTGGCTTAGTATCATCAATAAACCTCATCGGCTTACTCTCCGTTGCCTTTTCTAGGTGGTTAGTGAATATGCTTAATGACACAGAAGCAGAACAGATCTCCACAGGACCTTAAGGTTTATTCTTCCTCTTTGTTTCCTTTAACTTTAATCCGTGAGAGAACTTTCCCCCTAGGTTAGCATCTTTAAGAGCCCATGGTAAGGGATATTGTGAAACCTTGTTGAAAATCCACTCCTACTTTATCAACCAAATGACTCATGTCTATGTGCTCGTTACCGCCTTTAGAAAACTCTGGTAAATTTGTGAGATACGGCTTCCCTGCACAACAGCCATTATGACTCTTCTCCGTTATATCATATTTATCCATGTATCTACTTCTTCTATGCTTTTTTAAAAGTTTCTGTTGATCTGTCCAGTACAGCTGGCGGTCTTACTGGTAGGGCAGCTCCCTGTTTGCCCTGTCTTTACTTCATGAAGCCACATGCCAACCAGGGATGTCCAAAACATCAGGAAGACAAGCCTGGAAGAGTCTTTCTGAAATGTCCAAGGGATGCAAAGATTGCTACACAGACATTTTCAGGCCTCCTTCCTGGAACTGCCATCTGCTAGCAGATATGTGAGCATCAGTTGCTATGGTAGCACACAAAATACTATGTCCAAACCCTGGAAACACAGAGTATAGGTCTAGAGCTGGGCTGTGGACCAAGAATCTCTGCAAGGTCTGGAGGATGAGAGTTTTATCCCCTTCCTGGCCTATGCAAAGGAATCTTTTTACTGTTGTATAGTCCCACGGCTGACATGGGTTCAGTGGCAGATATTGTCATCCTGGTTGGGGATGACAATATGTAGAGCTTCTTGTAAAACAAGCCTTACTTTTGTTTTGCAAATCTCCCAGTGGAGAGGCCTATATGGAGCAGCAACGGGCTGCAGTGAGACATTTCGGCGACTGTTTCCCAGTAAACTTATGCAACATCCATTGTGCTTGTGCAGCCTGTTGCAAAAAATGGATGCCATCCCCAGAATGTCGGCTGAATATTGATTTAGCAAATGGGGAGAAAAAAGGAATGAAATAAAAGGCCATTGTAGCTGGTACTGCATATAAATAGCTGGGAGGTTAATTTATGTTATTTATGGAAATCTGGAATACTGGGAATGCTCTAATGCTTATCCCAGCTAGACTATTAGTGCTGGTCAAGTTCTTATATGCATGCATCACCATGTTATCTAAATGTCGCTAAGCCCTCTTTAAAAGCAGTCAGGCAAGGCTTTAAACAGAATAGAAAGGGGACTGTGAAAAAAAGTATCATTTTCTGTAACTGTTTATAAACCTGAAAGGATGCACGTAATACCAATGCACGTAAGAAATGCTTTTATTTACCAAACAGTAGAGGAGAGCTGCAATAAAAGAAGAAAAAAAGAATCTCCCCCCCCCCCCCCCCCGAAAAGAACAACAGTTCAGGGTGATTTTTTAAAAAACATAGATATAGTGCTTTCCTTTTTTTTGCTGCTGGAAGGGTGCATGTATGACTAACGGAATCTCTCTGAACCAAAGAAAACACTTCAGACCAATTTATGTTCAACATGAATTTACCTTGTACAACACACACACTCCTCACTCATTTGACTGTGCAAATAACATAAATTAAGAAAAGAAAAAAAGCAAATGGAATATGTATCTCATCTCTTACAGGGATGATAGCCACACCACTTCTAGAAGGGGCACCGTGATGTGCTCTCAAGCCTTCTCTTTTAATGGCTTGTGGAAAAGGTGTGACAAGGAGATCCAATGGTGAAATGACTGTGCTACATCAGCTAAAAATACTCCCTGGTCAAAGCAAAGAGCGGACGAGAATGTGCCAGAGGTGGGGAGGGAGGCAAGCCTGCAACGTGTATAAACAAGTGCCCCAGCGACAACTGGAATGTATACAAAGCCATTGTCGCAGATTTCCTACACCTTCAGGGGCTCATTCTTCTGCTGAGATGCACAAACATAGATGCTTTTCTGACAGGGTATCTCAAAGAGTGTAAAAGCAAAAGCCACCGCTAAATATAGACGGCTGTCACATGCTGCCTTTAGTCACATTTCAATTCATTGTAAACTGCAGCATGCCTCGCCCCACGGTTCTTTTAACCTTGGTGACATATTTGAGGCATTTTTTGTTTGTGCACATCCCTTTCCTCCCTCTAATTTGGAAGTGCAAATGTGGATGTGCAGTCAATAAACAGGCAGTTTTGATGGTCCTGTTGAGCTTTAAAATGTACAGGCATGTCTGAAACAACATGGAAAATGCTGGTGAAAGGGGGAGTGAGTGGATGAGTCACTTCTAAAGCAAAGCAGGCAAACTGGGAAAAAAAAAGAAAAGAAAAAGATCTGCGTCTTGACTCAGTGCCCAAACTCTTAAGCTGATGCTTCACTGCAGACTCTGAAGTTCAGCTTATTTTTCCTCTCATTTGTTCTCTTATTTTTATGTCTTACATAATGGAGCTTTGATTCATAGAAATCTATTTATATAGACTAGGATTTGGGCCAAACTCTGAAGTCCTAACTCCGTCTTTCCTCAGGCAAAATGGCCATTGTAGTTAACGGTATGAATGAGGTTTGCTAGGACTGTGTGTTCAGGGCTGGATTCCTGGGGGGGCTATGCTTGATCACCCCATGATTTCTTGTATTCTTGCTCGAGTACTGATTTAATATGAGGAACTCTAGGCTGTACTGCAGCTGGAGGACAAATTGCCTGGGACTGACAAGATATCCCAGCCTTTACTGGTGAGGCCAACACGAGCCTGTGATCCCTCCACATGCCCAAAGGCCACCAGTCAGTACTTTGGGTCCCAGCTTTTTGCCTTATTCCCCTTCCTCCATGTCAGTCCTGCAGCAGGACAGACGTGGAAGCCACCCGCAAGCTGCTTGCTGGGAAAGCCCTGACATGAGGAGGGGGGATGCACCCCGCTTCCCACAGCCCCAGCTTGGGATGTTTGCTGCAGAGGAGGAACGGCTGGACCGTGAGGCACCGGCACCACCCCAACTGTGATATGTATTTTCGAGGGCTGTAGCTGGTATAATTGAAGGCAGATTCACAACTGAATGGGATCTTGGAAGCGGGGAGCGGGAGCTGGCTTCTCCTGGGGCTGCTTTGCTTGGTGCGGTTGGGTGTGAGTGGAGCACCACACGCACTAGGTCCTTCCGAGGAGCCGGCAGAGCCAGCTGACCTTTTATCTGACAAGCTGGCAGCGAGGAGATGGCTGCCAGAGAGAGAGCTCCCTGCTGACATCAGAGTTATTCTTGGGGCTAGATGGAAAACAGTGAGAGATAATGCTTTTTGCTGTAATGATGAGGCTGATTTCAAATACTTTGCATGAAAACAGCAACTCAAACCCAATTAAGTAGGTCAGAGGAGCAGAACTGAGGGAGATTGCTTCTCTGTGGCAGCGTGACCAAGGGCTGGAGTTTCTGCTCTCTAATAAAGTGTGAGCCCCAAAAGAAGCTCCTCCAGGGGCCAGACATGCCCAGGTATATTCTCAGTAGCCTGCTAATACCTCAGCTCACTGTCCAGCATTTCTTCCAGTGCAAATGCTCTTATAATTCTTTTTTTTTAATGTTTGCTTGTGAGAATGCAGCATCTTTGATACTGCTACCTCTTGGTCGTATTTGATGACACCATGTTCATCCTTTTAGGCAGACTAAAAGAGATCACTGTAATGATTCAGAGGGAAACAGGGAAAATGCTTTCAGTTTATGCTAGAATACATACACACATACATATTTTTATGTACCTCTCTCTCTATGTATATTTATATTTGTCTTTTCACTAATTTGTCACAGTTCAGGATGCAAAAGCCATAGATAAAGTACTCCCATTTTTTTGCAATGCCAGAGTAATGAAATAGCCAACAAGCACTCCTTAGCCCTTCACTCCCTCAGCTATTATTCTTTGAATGTTGGAGATAAATGTCATTTGTAAATCCCACTCATTGCTAACATTAGTACTATGCATATGTACTTCCTTTGACAAGTAACCCTACCAGTGAAATCTGTAAGGCAGCAAACTTTAAACAGTTTTCTTTTAAGCATGGATAATTAGTAATTGGGGGCATCTGTCTCCGCTGAACACCCACACTCGCTCTTCTTTAAGGTGTTCCAGGTTGGTGACTTACAGTCAAAGAGCCTTGAAACGTTTGACATCCTTTCTCCTAATTATGAACTCCATTATCAACTTTCTCTCTGTTGGAGTGGCTTTTCCTTTCTCTCCCTTTCTCTTTCATTTTCCAGTGCAAACTCTGCCTATAGGGCTGGGGCTATGCTCCTTTGCACTTACAGCCCAGCAAACCGAGCTGAGCCACGGGGTCCAGGACAACCCTGAAAGATTTGAGGCCCTTGGCTCAGCTGCTGCTTGGCCTCCCGCCAGCTCTCCGGGAGCATCACGCAGTGGAGAGCAGAGCTGCTTTTGTACTATGCCATCCCATGCCAGGAAATCTGAGGACCTCGCTTGTGTGGGAGAAATCATCCCTTCTTCACAAGAAAGATGCAGTTCCTCAGGACCCTGTTTCCTCCAAGTTGAAGTTTGTGCCTGGTTATATTGCGGCAGGAGGCACTGTGAGGGGTACAGCCCATGGAAATAAATAATCCAGCCCAGTGGGCAGAACTACTCTTTCCCTCAGCCCAGGGAGAAAAGCACATTTTCTCCCTCTGCTTCTCTCCCAGGCTTTACCACAACAAGAGGGAGGGTGATAACATTAAAGGTATCTCAGTTAGAAAGCCAGTGTCCTTTGGCTCCAGCTGTGCTGGAGCGCAAGGGCTCCAGAAGACACTCCAGATCTGAAGTCTGCTAAGGTTCCCCCGAATTGTCCTCTGGAGTTGCCTTTCTTTCTCCACTGACTCCAGATGGGCCCTTGGGAAACTGGCCTCCGAAGTCAGCCWAGGGAGGAGGCGAAAACTGGCATTTGTGAATACCTCTGTCCCTTGTCCTTCCCTTCCCATCTCATCCAGGTATCTTGAAACCTTCAAGCCATCGATGGTGATGAAAGGATGGAACAGAAATCCTAAAAGGTAAAAACCTTAAATTAAGCCACTTTGTGAAATTATTTTTCAAAGTACAATGATGGCAATGCTAAAACACAGAATTTAGGAAATAAATACGTTTCCAGGCTGAGATTTTTATGTCAGCCTTAACACCCTTGCAAATACTACCATAGTTGCCAAGCTATAAACTTCTAAAACCAGAAGTTATTAACAGACATTGTCACTAATAGACATTTAACGGTAACAACCCTAGCAGGTGATACAGCAATAATGAAAATAATGGCCCCTTGCAAATAAAGGATAGGTAATGTCTTTCTGTGATAGCCCTGCACCACACTGAGCACACAGAGCAATCACGGCATCTGCACTTTCCAGTGGTTTCCCAGAAGAGCAGATTGCAATTCACTGACTACATTACACTTTGATTTCTGTATGGATGTTGCAAGGGATTCAGGTACACTGAGGTAACCCATGAGAAAATTAGGTTTCCTTAAGTCTACTTGACTCCCTCTCACTGTAATAATTTTTCTTCTTAACAAGCGTCAGCCTATGTGAGAAATGAGGAATGCACGTAGCAGCTCAGCATCATGGACCGGTTCATCAGCCAGGCAGTTCTTCTGCCCTGCCCTGGCCAGCAAGCTCCCTGCAGCCCTGACAGCCCCTGTCATGGGGCACGTGGAGGTACCGTGGTGGCCTGAAAGGGACCCCCATGCCACAAGGACCTGCGTGCCCCAAGTCGGCCCTTTCCCAGCTCTTTCTAAAACTCCTATTGCAAGTGATGCACCACTGGAAAAACCCAAAATTACTTCATCTCATCCTGGAGATGGACGGAAGAAGTCTCCAACAACATGGATTTTCCAGAGTTAAGGCAGGAGGAGAAAGCAGGTAAGCTGCAATGGGCTCACCTATGCTGCCATGTCCTGCGAGAGCGTGTCTGGCAGGATACCCATAGAGTGTGTCCGCCTGCCCCAAATGGTGACCCAAATGCATATTCAACACATAGTCACAAGGTGTATATAATTTATTAAAAAAAAAAAGAAAATTGTTTTCTTCCTTTCAGCCCTGGCACTTCAGTGGTTGAGTAAAATTGCCTCCTGCCCTGTAATTTGCCAGTCTTTTAAACACAAAACATGCTCGTGAGATGGGCAAAGCAATGCTTGCAAAACAGTTGCACTGTGCAAAGGAGGCAGTGGTTTTTAGTGGTGATGGAGGGCTGCAAAAAGACCTGCTTCCTTCAGACTCAGCGGTACCCGAGAGCAACACCGAACCTCTGCAGTGGCTGCCTCCTTCACCCCAAAGCATGACAGTAGTTCCAGGCAATTTTACTTTTGCTATTAGCAAATCTGGTTGGTCCTATGGGTTGCTGCAACTGGATGCTTATGTGAGAGCTCTTAGTGTGATCACAAGCTTGCGAAAAAAATAGCGTGCCTGAACTGGAGATATTTTTATGAAGCTGTGACTTAAGTTTTCTTTCTCTATATGCTTTCCTCTTTATCCTCCACTGCTGTTGCATTTTTGTTTTACCCCGTAGTAATCGCTGCAAGCTCATCTGTGGTCCTACTAAATTTTTTTCCTAACAAGGAGGAGTCTGCTGATGCTTCTAGGAGGCGAGAAAGTGTTAAGTAGCTTTTGAGGTAGGTAGAGAAATCCCTGCTGGGTATTTAACCTACATTTGTTTTCAATTTACAGGAGTGTTCAGGTCTAAGTCTGCTGTTAAAGATGAAAACAAAGGGACTCAAGTAATTCAATAGGATTTAGCTGAATTACTGAAAGGGCTATAGTAACAAAATCGGTAGTGTCTTTTCACGGAGGTCACAAAGTCTTGAAACAGGGAGGAGATTACTGGACAAGTTAAATTTCCTTGGAGCTGACAGCCTTACCTTTCCCCAGTTAGCAGCTCATTTTAATTGTAAAGCAAGATGTTCTCTGTCCTAAGCTCAGCATTTGACTGACAAATTCAACACCATGCAGGCAATATTAGTCCCTGGCAGCCCTAGGCAGGTTGATGAGAGAAGCAAATTCTGCAAAACAGGGAAACAAAGGCAAGTGGCAAGCCACACAATGCATTTTTTGTCCGCACTTATGTGAAGTTCATTGTCAGAAGCCATCCTTTCCTCCAACTGTAGGAGAAGGCTGCGATTGTGGAAATTCCCAACAATGGTTTTGAAGTAACAGGGGCTCTAGCGCATCTAGGCAGAAGTACTGGATGTTCAAAGGGACAAAAAGGAAGGCCCTCTAAAGCCCAAGAAACTGGAGCAAGGAAGGATAAACATACCGTTTCTCTTTATAAAGCCAGCTACTGAGCAGCTATGCTTCCCTTGTAACTCCCAGCACTTTAAACTCTGCTGCCAGATCTGCTGTAGCTTAAATTCAATATTCGGTGCTGCATCTCATAACAAGGAACTGGTTAAAGGCAGAGCAATCTTTTAAAATTCTGCTAAAAGATTTTGCCTAGAAATTGTCTGCTTAGGAACATTTTTGCATGCTACGGTCCTGTCTGTGCTTTCGATGTGAGTCTGTAGTTTCACATCTAGACTATAAGTACAGAACATCTGTAGGGCCATGTATAAATAGTTACATAAATAGCTGACAGTGGACAAAGCAATTGCTTTGTTGAATCAGGTAATTGCTGGGCAAGTTACCCAAAAGAAAAGCTGACTCCTCTTTCCTGAGAAAGGCATAACAGTCCTTCTGGCGTAAGGATTTTCAGATATTAGTGGAAGCACTTTTTTTTTCTGATGACCTAAGTAATTAGTATTTTCTCTTTAAATAAACATGCCAAGTTTATGCCTTGCAGATTTCTTGTTCGTACTCCATCTACATATAACCTTTCCTGGCTGTCTGCATAGCTCCTTAGCATCCAGCATCTTAACATTTTTATTGCAGCAGGAGCTTTGCTGCAATGGTCATTTCCTTAGCCCGTCGCTTGGACTACTCCCTCATCACTTTTTCTTTGCCGTCTCCTTTCTCTCTGTGGTGATCACATCCCTGTGCTGGCTCTCGTCTCTTTGTGATATCAGGCAGAAATAATTTCTCTTCACTTGCAAGCTCTATTAGAGCCTATCCCCACCCTGCCCATAAACCTTCATTCACTCTCAGGAGGCTGACTTCCACCTTCATCAACCACAAGCAAGCACCTCTGCTATTTTCTCCTCAGGCTTGGGAGGAACTCCTCATTAAAAATGTGCAACGCTTTCGCCCTTTCTTCCAGCCTCTGTTTTCAGAAAGACTCTCTTTGAACACTGCAGGCCAAAACCTTGTCAGTAGTTTGTTGGACCCACAGGATGGCTAAAATTGTCCTATGCTCTCTTGTGTCTCTGTCTCTGGGTCTAGTTTTTCATGTTTGTGTTGTAAGCAAGGACCGTGCTCTTGTGCGCTGAATAGTACAGTGGGGATCCCAGGTCTGCGACAACCACCAGTGACTCATTGTATGGGAGCGTGCTTGGGCAGAAGGAGAGG
The DNA here is from genome assembly GCA_035582835.1 of Phoebastria nigripes. Classification (NCBI taxonomy): domain Eukaryota; kingdom Metazoa; phylum Chordata; class Aves; order Procellariiformes; family Diomedeidae; genus Phoebastria; species Phoebastria nigripes. The sequence goes on from JAYKAV010001211.1 coordinate 715,212, forward strand.
AAGGGAGGGGAAGGTACACAGAGATTTTAAGAAGCTCCTTTCCCTCCCTTTAAACACTCCTTTGATACACCTCAGCACAGTCCCTCCAGGGGAGTGCTGTGTAAACCTTGCAGACCTTTCCTTCAACCTCCAGCTCCGGCCTGGCTTTCTCCAGGAATGCAGGGAACTACACAGGATGCTTTCAGATATTGCATTACAGTCTGAAACCAAGGCAGTGCTTTCGAGTGGAAAACCCAAGTCAGCCTCAAAGAATTGGGAATTTGGTTGGTAGCCAACTCCTTCTGTGCAGCTCTGCTTTTCACATGGCCCTGCCCTCCCTTTTCTTCTAGGCTTAGTCCTGAGGAGAGTTAGGTTCTTGCTTTCTCCGAGAGTTTTACTATTCTGAACAGTGCAGCATTTTACCGTCAGGTGCATCCTTCCTCTGCAACTATCCCTGAGAGGAGAAGCCGCACACGCAGGAGAGAAAGAGTGTGTTGTGAAGGACAGTTTATAAATTACTTCAGTGAGGCAGAGTGATGTGTCATTCTGGCAGAGAGCCCATTAAAGAGGAAGCGCTGCTCTTGAATGCGTTCAGCTGGGGTTTCTGAGAACTCCTTTATACCCACTCATTATCCATTTCACATTCTGGAAGTGGATGGTTATGTTTGCCTATGTGACGCAGATCTTAATAGTTTTCTGCAGTACTACATCATTTAGCTCTCAGCTAATATAAAACCAAGCTAGTAATTAACATTAAATGCTGAGAAATGGATCTGATGTGATGAACACTCAGCACATAATGCGAACGCTGTGATTTCTTACTTGGAAGCCATCGTGGTCTTACAACATAACCAGTTGTTACAGATGCCCAAACAGAGCTGGGATTAACAATAGGATCTGGTTTCACTTGCAAACCTAATTGTTGCTAGTCTGGTAGAAGTTGCACTCTCGGGCTCCACTTCGACGGATAACAGCTCTGGCATCTATTGTCATTTCATAATGGTGTAATGCTATTTATGCCACAGAAATCCCAGCTGAGCCATGAATTACACGCAGATCAGGCACACCACAGAAAATGCAGCTGTGTCGGGGGACGAGGCTTGCAAGCGACTGCTCTGCAAAGCCAACTCATACACTGTGTGTGGAGTGGGACAATGTAAGTCAACCATAATAATTATTAATAAAATGATTTGTTAGAACAGTCATTAAAGGACCAGCAGAACTGGAACCCGAGCATGCCAGACACTGCAAAACCAGCAGCTGGTTCCTGCTGGACAAACAGATAGACAGACAAAGCTAGGCCTTAGCAAAGGGTAGGCTGGAGACCTTGCCCTTGATGCCACTGAGAAGAGGGACGCCAGCAGGTGAATATGCTGCAGCCCTTCTGGCTCCTGGTGCTGCCCGGGAACTGGCGTGGTAGTGACTGAGGGCTCCTGTGGGACCATAGCCTCCTCGGGGCCGAGGATGAGGGGACCAAATGTCCTGGGATGAGCCCTGAATGCGAGGGCACGTTCCCGGCATCCCGGTTTTTCAGAATGAGCTGAGCAGGGATAAAGCACCAGTTTCTTGCCCCATGTAACACCATTGCAGAGCCCCAGCCTCTCCATGCTGGGGGGGTCCAGGCCCCTTAAAAAGCATCCAGGGAAAACCTGTGATAGAGAAATGCAGGGAGAAGCAGTCCCCTGCTGTGGGACGGTGACCTTCCCCTCCCTAAAGAGCCTTCGCCTTCCCCGATTTAGCTGCTGCTGCTGCATTTCTGTGTCGGGAGGGGAGAAACTTGCTGCAGCAGTGGCGATGCCTGAGAGCTGTGGAGAGGAGAAGACCTGCCCCCCAGCCCATGGGGTGCCCCATCGCCCTGTGTCTCTCCAGCCTGGGTGCTCAATGTTTGTGGCAGGGGAGGAGAGAGGACACAAAGCAAAAAAAGGGGGAGTAGGGTGATGTCAGTTGCCAAAATGTCTTCATCTAGCTCTGGACCCAGGCAGAATAGGATGTAATGTTCGAGCACAGCAAATAATGTAATGGCAGCAAATACGAGACTGATTGCACGCTTCTTGTGTGACTTGTGTTTTGGTTTTGGGTTTTGGGGTGGTCCTTTTGTAGGGTATTTTTCTCTAGTTAGGAAGGCACAATCCATGTGGAAATAAAAGATGAGCAGAGGAGGGGGTAAGGAACAAGAATAGGGGAGAAACAGGTGTGGAGGAAAGCAGAGAGTGATCCCAACATGAAGAGATCGCAAGCAATTTACATAGATTTGAAACAAAGAGATGATCAACCCAGGGCAGAGAAAATCCAGCCAGTACTGTGGAAAATTTTGAGTGCACCGTATCAGACTTTAGCCTCACCCTGACCAAAAGGTTCCACATCCATATCAGGCAGATAATAATGAAAGTTCCTATAAAAGTTCAAACACAGTAGCGGCTCGGAAAATACAGTGATGTGAATCCTAAGAGTGTAAAAATAGATAGAGCACTGATGGGTATTCACTCGGTTTACCTTCGAAAAATTGTTGCATTGATTCTACTAAAATTTGAACTTGTCTCAAACCCAAACTCTGGATCACAAAACTTGCCTCCCTGATGAGTGCACAGCTCTTCCTTGCAAATGGTCATTAACTTGTGGTTTACCATGAAATATTTTATTTTCCCTTTTTCTGATAAAAGTACATTTTTTAAACTGCCGTAAACTGTGCTGAATAGAAACTTTTCTACCAGATACAGGATGTTGAACATTGGACATACTACTTCATGGCCATCTCTCTTGGGCTTATGCCTCTGCTTTGTGTATTTTTAAGATTTTGTGTTGCTTAGAATAGCCTGCAGTTGAAACAGCAGGCATTTATAATATATCCACAGTCCCCTCCTCAACTAAATTAATCCCAAAAGACACAGAAACAGGTTCTCAAGGGGGAATTCTTCATGTACCTTTTCAGTCAGTCCTTCTTTTCTCTATGCTTTTATTTTTCAGTTTTTAGTGTAAAAATGTCATAGTAATGATCTGTCTTGTTTGCATGCTGGTGATTTCATTTCAGTTTCATTTCAGCTTTGTTCAGTTCCCCTTCAGCTATTGGATCCAAAATGCACAAAGGAAAAATAAAAATATTTTAGTCTAGTGGGTCAGCTTTGGGACTGCAATATGAATGGGGAAAGGATGCACATTCTGCAATGGCGTATATTAATTTTTAATCTATTAATTTTCTAAATTATTCATGTCAGAGAAATAGAATAAAGAGAGGAAAAGCAATGGCAGTCAGCACCTAAAAACAGTGTTCTTGTGCAGCTAATGGTCTTTTTCCTCTCTTTATATGCTCTAATTCTCCTTCTCTCCACCCTGGTACTCTCGTGGGCACAGCTGTGAATGGGCATACGTTACCTTACAGCAGCGGAGGTGCCCATACCTGATGCTGTTGAGGCTGAGCTTTGCTGACATCCCAGTGCCGACTTCAGGAGCCTCCACCCCACCTTCACCCACTCTTCTCCCCGGACAGAACAGCTTGTGGATCCATGCTGTAAATTAGATCAGGCGTCTCTTCTGTTTGAAAGAAAGAAGCAAATGTATATTTTTGGGGTTCCTAGGTCTAGAAGCAGACACAATCCACAAACAGTTGCATTGATACAGATGAGGAGAGGGTTTGCTATGGTGTGAGAGTGGGAGCTGGGGTAGGGTTGCCTTGTGCCAGTATCGCTATACCATAGCCTAGGTCCATTCCCGCATGGCAGGTGTAGAGCACTCAGACTCAGGGGGAAAACAGGCTTCAAGATGTGCAGCTTTCCTGAATATTCCTCAGTAGCTGGCTCATGGCTCAAATGCCTCCACAGCATAAATGGTTGTGGTGACCATGTGCCGACTCATCACATGTACATATGTGCAAAGAGTGGACCGAGGATTTTGAGAATCAGCTCGGGAAAACAGCCAAAATTCAGTTAAAAGTACTCCCAGAATGGATGCAGTGCATGGAGAGCGCTATGATTTGGTGAATCAGATCGAGTTTTTCTTTGACAACACCTTGTTTTAATAGTGTCAGTAGTGCATGTGTGTGCAGATAACACTGTGCAGATGTGGCCTCTGGCTTCTTCAGCCTCTGCTCTATCTGTCAAGTGAGACTTGCCGTTACCTTAAGATGCTATACAGATCAAAAGCAGCTAGTTAAATATGCCTACAGATTTTCAGACCCGCAACTGTATCTCTCTGTCTATTTGGGCAACACACAGCACAACTGGTGCTGATCTTGATTGTGCTTTTTTTGCATTACTGTCAAACAAACAATGAAAGAGCCTTGAGCGGCATCCTCTACGGTATTGCTGTCTGCGTGCCGTCTCCCCGCTTGATTTCTTCAGGTCGGTAAGACTGTAAGAGCAATCCTCTGCAGGAGCTTTTGTTTTAAATTAAAGATACTACAAGACTATTATGTCATGAGGCATCATGAAAAATACCCTTTCAGGAGATCAGATTGACACTTCCACCCTGTAAGTGCACAGCGCAACAGCTACACATATTGCTAATGTTTGTGTAGGCACTGCATAAGGTCCTCGAGGGCAGGCAGGGAGGCACCGCTTTGTTCTCTCACCTGCGCTGAATAAAGAGTGTTATCAGTGCACCGATAAACCCTGCCACAGAGTTTTGTTACGCTTGGAAGGAAAATAATATGGTGTGTTACAAAGCCCGGTAGGTGATAAGAAAAGAAAAAGTTTGCTTTGCTTTGTTTTAAACAGGGTTTTTTTTGTGCGTAGACATCTGCATAAGGGGATAGAGCAGTGATGAAGATGGCCTGTTGAGCAGATTGATGGCCTGTGTTTAGAGACCTGAATTCCAGTGCCCTGCCCTGCCGCTTGTTTCCTGAGCTATCTTCAACATGGTCTTCAGGTAAAACACTGTCTAACAAACAGTGCCCCTGCTGGGAAATTCAAGGCCAGTTTTCTTCATTGCCCGGGTGCCCAGCTGTCAAAGCAGTGTGCACTTCAGCTAGGATCTCTGGGGTTGAAACCTATAAGAAACCTCATGTTGCCCTCCACAGCATCCACTCTTGATAAGATGGATAGTGCTCTTCAATACCCTCTCTGGAGTTTGCTCTGAGGCCTCCTGCATGCAGCCATGAAGCCATAGCCATGAGAAAACTGTGTGACAAGATCGATCGCATCCTCATGCACCCTCTTGCAGTTTGCCTCCACAAAACCACCGAGGTATGGACAGATGTATCCTGGTGTATGGCCTGGCTGGAGTCCTATGTTCTCCTTTCCATACTGAAAGAACAAGTATAGGACTGCTGCTTTGGAAAAGCCACCTGCAACAACCATCACTGCACGGAGATTGCTGCTGAATGGCAAATTAAGTTATGGGTAAATTCATGCCACAACCAGTGCCACAGAAAAGGGGAAGAACTGAAAAAAGCCTACTGCCAGGCTAAGGATAAGAACAGCCCCGGGAATGAGGTAAGGAGGTGGGGAGGCAGTTCTGCCTCAGGTGTGAGGCGCTCCACAGAGCACCTAGGCCCGACTCTGCAGATTGCCCTGGGATGGGTGAGTGGCCCAGCTGGCACATCTGCAGGGTTGTAGCCCTTCTTCTGGCACAGCCACACCAATAGCCCAGTAGAGACCTCCAGCAGCTAGAGCCAAGCCTCCACCTTGGCTCAGTTGCCCACTTGGCAGGAGCAACATGGCTTCTGACTGTCTTGCAAAGGTCATGTAGACTGCACAGAGTAAATGACATCCTGGTTGTTACTGAGAAGGTCTGGAAGGAGTTTCATTTGGAGGAGATCTCCTGAAAGTCAAATACTTAAGCAATGGGCTGCATCTGGACCGTTAATGTGCTCAGGAAGTCCCTGAGGAGTAGCAACCCAGGCAACCCTGAGGATGCTTGGCAGCAAGAACTTGACTGCCAGATCTTAGCTCTGCATCACCTTGTGGAAGACCATGAATGCATATCCACAGTTGACCCCCACACCTCCTCAGTGCATCAGAGAGGGGTTATACAGGCTGGTCTCACCACTGTGAGCCTGAGAGCTCTGCCTAGGTAGCCCCGTCTGGGGGACATTGGCCTCAGAGCCAGGCAAGTAAGCTGGCAGTGGTTTGCCAGGTTGGTAAAGGACAGCATGAAAAATAAGAACAGGACCCAAGGGGAGACCATCAGGCTATTTTCTGGATTTTCCACCCCTTTGATTTTCTTTTGGTAGGGTAAACTGTCTTGTCTCTGTTCTTTTATAGATGATGGTAACAGATCCACTTTACCAAGAAGATGGATGGATAACTCATAATCTGGATTTGAGACCTGACATGGTAAGTCAGAAAGGGCTAGTGGCTCTAATTTTTTATTTATTGCACTTCTGCAGACCCCAAGTAAGTGCTAAAAGGGCAGACTATATTTCTTACTTATTTTTAAGATTTTGGCCACATTACATTTTTATGCTTTCTGTTTTTCTGCAGTAACCTATTCCAGCCATAAACCAGCAACGGTCTGGGCACATTTAATTTGAGGGGATTCCAGATGGCTGTTGTAATAGAGAGTGACCAGTCTTTCAGTGTGTGGTCTGTGCTTGATCCGAGCTGGCCCAAATAAAAAAGCGATATGAAAATACCTCTATATCTGTGGATTCCCCAGTGAGGAAGTCTGGAACTTTTGTAAAAGTTTTATTTTATTTTTAGTCATTAATGGCACAAATCTATTAAATGTGGGCTGATTTTCAGGTTTACCCCTTGCAGTAGCCTCTCTGCAGGAAACCATTACAATTTTCTTGCAGTTGAGAACAGAAGTTTTTGCATTTGACAATTGCAAAATATTTTTGCACTTTACAACATCTGCTTGTTATTTTGATTTAGGGCCTTGGACAAACTCTTAATTCACTCACTGTCTTACATCTCGTCTGTGCAAAAAGCAAGTGAGGTTCATGATAGGTGCCCTGAATTTAACAGGTCTGAACTTGGTGGAAGCAGCCTCTAGAGATTTTCAGAGCTCCTGGTACAGGGGAGAGCAGTCTGCCTGTGGCCCTCTGTGTTTGATCACAACATGGGTGGTGTTATCACCCCCTTTTCTAAAAGATCCCTTTCTGCTCACCCACATCAGTCTCCCATAGCACCATGATCAGTGGGAAGCTGAGGGCTGCAGGGAGTTGGACACCTGACGCGTCTGCACTTCCAGGGGTTGGGATCAGAGAGTGTAAGAAGGGCAGGCATGTCAGATGTGGGGCAAGTGTCAGAACAACCCTTTAAGGCAGGTTGTTCCATCAACCATACCCCTGGTCTGATGGCAGCTGGGGTGCCCTAAGGGCTTGCACCGTGGTGGTGACCTTCAGGAGTGATCTCACCAAACCGTGTGGGCACTGCCTCAATCGTGGGGCCTCTGCTGTGAGCATAATGGAAGATAACAGTGCTTCCCTACCTTACAGAGACATTGCATTTGTGTTTGTAAGGTTTTCTACAATGGCAGATAAGTAATTATAAGTAAGGGAAACTAAGTACCTACCATAAGTAGATGAATCTTCTCATTTGCTTTGCCTCATCTCTAGCTGGACTAACTCCAATCACCGATGGCAATTCTCCCTCTCCTTAAAAAAATCAATACTGCACTAAATCATTGTCTTTTTCAACTCCAAACATGAACATTTTATTGCACAATGACATCTAGCTCAAATCCAGGCAATCTTTCACCCTGAATGCCTGCGAATTTTAGGCACTAATATTTGATGATGTTGAGAATAGCGTAAATGAGTTACGTTAGGTATTTTGGTCTACACGTTCTGAAAAACACTGATAAACTTGAAATAAATATTCTATCAAATGCAGCACAGAGTGTACACTGATATGGCATAAACACACCATCTACTCTCCCTGGAAATATGACGTGACAATTTACTAGTCTAGCATAAGGTCTCTTCACATAACCGGTCAGCCCGCACCATATGGGAGTCACCTGCCCGTATCTTAATTACATCTTATAGTCTGGCACCAGAGCCACCCTCACCATGCGTCAGTAAGCAGCCCATTTTCTAGTGCTGTCAGACCTTATCTATAGAAAGGAGAGGAAGCAGTGGAAAGTAATTGTTATGTTCTGGCARAAAGGCCAGAAAACAGTGATGGGGACTTGTGGGATTGTTGCTGGCAGGTTTCCAGTGCTCAGGGCAGACATACCTATGTACGCGCCCACCACGCCACGCGATGAGGCAGGGTGGGAGACCAGGGCATCGGTGTGAGCGCCAGAAATGCATCAGGACTTGCAAGCTTGAGCTGGGTTGTCATCTGCTCCTGCGTGGCCACCACAGATGGTTAAGGCAGAGCAATCTGAGGATCACTGTAGGACTGCCATGACTAAAGGTTTAAACTTAGCAGCACTGATCACTGCCAGCATTGGTCCGGCAGCCCACTTAAAGGCTGAATGAAACGTCCTTCCTATAAGCTACGTGACACGTCAGGACAATGGCTTGTTTGCATTTTTATCCATTTCTTTATGCAAAGATGACAAGTTTATTGAGTCAAACGGTGAAGCTTTTGTTCAGAGTGGTGGTGTCTCTACTTGACTTGAGGGGAGCTTTGCCATAGTAACTCCTGAATGAAAAAGGAGGCAGGGCTTCAGGTTTTGATGGGAGTGTTTTAACTGACATTTTAAGTTGAAGCACATTTGCAAGGGGGCTCTGAGTGAAAGAAAGTTTTTGTGGTAAATATAGCAATTTGGGATTCAAAAGAAGTTGCAGAATTGTTGCCTTGTGTGCTGAATCTTATCCCATGCAGGAATCCTTCAGATAGACTTTGACTAGTAGAGTGGGTGAGATTAATAATGATTTGAATAATTTATATCACTGAAATATTTTTGTGGGGGTTTTGCACTTCCTACAGATGTCTCAGTTGGACTTTTAGCCATGATTACAAATGCTTAAACTTATAACAAGTGTGTAATACTTTTTCATGCTATTCACCCATTACTAGACATCCAGAATAATAAAAGCTGATCAGGGCATAAGGCCTCCTTTCATAAGATCTCTTGCGCAAATATCTTATGAAAACAAAAGCATAATGAAGGTACTATTATTTTCTCTTCACATCACTTGCACATGCCACAGAGATGGAAAGGAGGAAAATTTTACCAAATAAGGAGAAAAGGAAAGCTTTTAAGTGGGTCCCGAGTGGGTTTCTTTCCAAATGGAGCTTATTTGTCACTGCATTAACACAGAAAAAGAGAGCAAAGGTGGGATCTTGGGGCAGCCCTGCCTCTAGGCACATCTCAAATTAGAACTGCCACATTACAGCTTCGCGGCTATGCGTACAGCGGCAGGGGTGGAAGACGTGGCCCCTGCAAAGACTTGGCCTGGAGAGGTGAGGAGAAAGCCTGAGCCAACTGCTGATGCTGTACAATGCCCACCGACAACCCACTCGGTAGCATCACATCAGTGCTCCGGGTCCCGCATTCTCGCTCGGGGCCTCCCGCTCATAGAGACTGCCACTGCCTGCGTCCTTGCATGCGTGTTGTATTCACATCTTATTGCCCATCAGATCTTTGAAAGAGGGTTGGGTTTTTTTCTCTTACAGAGGTGTAGTGTCTCGTCATGTTATGCCGTCGTTCTCATTAGCACTTACAAATCCAGCTGCAATACGAGTAAATCTTCCTGCTGCTGTCAATGAGAGCGCTAGCACTGAGTCTGGGGTCAAAAAGGTAAAGGTGAGATGTGGGCTGCATAAATGATGTTTCAGACATCAGAAAAGACCTAGATGTATGAAGCCTCCTGCATCCCTGCGAGAGAGCCCTTGTCCCTTGCTGTCCTCCCCATGTCTTGGAGGGGAGGGGGACCTGGTAAGACCACATGAAAGAGCTGAGTGAAAATGAGCAAATGTCATTAAAATTATCCAGAGGACCTCAGTAAAAATGTACTGAGCAGTCCTGGCTGAGAGAGAGACATTTTTCACACTGTAATGGCCACATGGCTCCCTAAGTGGAAGAAAGGAAGGTCATTTACTTCACAGGAAAAAAAGAAGTCTATGAGATCATTTATAACATTACTCACAACCATTATCTATCCCAAATCATTCTTATGCCTTGTCTGTGATATTGGCTGCCTTGCAGTGCTCTGAGTCTCTCTTAACATAAAACCCTTTCTTATTCCTTAATGGCATACCAGCTGAAATATTTAAAGCATTTGCAGACAAATGTATCTAATTGTATCCTAGATGCAGGAAGGCCCCGGGGAACGCTAACTGCTGCCACAGTCACATTTACCTGCCCTGGGGGAGGCTGTTGTTTCAGTAAAAACCCTGTCAAATACAGGTTGGTTAATAAGAAAATGCTTTTCCACAAATAGAGCATATTTAGGCTCACATCCCGCACTGACACACTCCTCCGAGTGACGAGAGCTTCCTGACCTCTCCCGCAGTCCGCCGGCTCACTGCACCCTGGTGAAAGGGCTTCACCGGCTGAAGGACGAGCGGCGCTCGGCTCGCCTCGGACCAGCCGCTGAGGTCCCCCTTCGTCTGAAGAAAGTAGGGGACTGGGTTGTGCTGCAAAAGGCTTCCACGTTCAAAACTGGCCCTGAGTGCGTGATTAAATACAGATGAAGAAAGACAGACCTAAAAACTCTCCCAGGAAGGTCAGGCAATGAAAGAAGACTAGATCCTTGTTGCCCTTGAGCCATGCAGTTTCTTGCTTGATTTGTACTCGAGTCCCGTATCCCATTCCCACATGAGACCAGACCTTAGCCCTGATGTGTGTGGCAATGGCTTTTCATGTGTGACGCTAGCAGAAATCTCCAGGCTCCAGCCCACCGTGATGGCTGATCTAGTGAACGTCTTGAATAGTTTCTTGTATGCACACGGTTTTTAGTGGTTGGACTAGCAATTACAGAATGACACCCAGACCACTATGTGAGGGGCTGGTAAGGATCATTCACGATCTCCTGAATATTTTTTTTCTCACTCACTGCCTGCCTTTGTCCGTGAGTCCTACCTTGCACTTTCCAAAAACATTTGTTTCGGCTCTGAGTCCATGCTGCAGAGCAGGATTGATGCATTGCAGGGCCCTGGGGGAGTATCTGGGGCCTCCCACAGAATCACCATTATGTTTTCTTCAAGGATCTGGCGCAGTTGCTTCCTCTGACTGGGGCTAGTGAGTGGGTCCTATTTACCATTGCCAGGAAAGTGGGAAATGGTGATGTGCCTGTGTGAGGTAGGGCATCCAAAAAGAAAAACACTCTTTGGTGTGTCCCAATGCTGAAGAAATTACAGCTATTGCTCAGGATCTCTGCAAACAGTCCGTGAACCCTGCTCGTTCCCTAGCACATTCAAAATGACCACTGCATTAGTAAGACATTATTTGAATAGCAGACAACTGTGGAAACATTTGGCAAGAAAACATGTAGAAGATAACAAAGCAATTGCAACTTTTGGCTGCCACGAAGCGGAGTGTTTGAAAATCCTGCCCAGAAAGTCCTGAAGGGAAAATGTTATGTGTGATGCCCCAGATTATTTCATATGAGACATTAACATTTTTGCTGATAATGACTATCACTTTTCCCGTGCTACTGACAGTGCCCTAAACCGATACAAGGGCAAAAATAATTGTCTTGCCCAGCTCTTATAACTGTGAAAAAGCACGCCCTATTCCCCAGAGTAAAAGTGGTTGAATGATCTACTCTAAGAAACGTGACTCCAGCTATTTAGTGGCAGCCATCTCAGATCACTGCGGTGCAGCCTCAATAAAAAAAATAAATAAATAGAGAGGTGGGTGGAGAGCAGCTGAGAACACTGTGAATGAGCATGGGTTAGTCCTAAACCTGAGTTAAGGCTTACAGCCAAAGAATAAAGGAGCTGGTGAGGCAGGGAACACGTTGTTCTCGTTATCTGCCAGTGGTTGCACATCTGCACTAAAAGTCAACAAAAGGGCATTTTTTGTACAATTGTACATTGTGTAATAAGATAAGAATAAAACTAATTCACATTTATCTAGAATTTCTCAGAATGGTTGTAGTCCCTGTAGACATAGCTGACTTTATAAAATGTGAAAGTCTGAGTCACACCAGCAGATTGTACATGGCAGGGAAACTAATCTGATGTAATAGAAATGTTTACAAGCCCAGTAACCCTTCTCCCTCCACCCTCCTCCGCTTTAAAAAGCCACGTAAGGCCATGGATCAAAGCGATGCAGCGGCAACATGCTGAACACTGAAACAATAACAGCCCTGACTTCCTCAGACGTCAATAGTACAAGTTACCAGAGGATTTTTGCATTCACTGAAGAAGGAGGTAATATAATCATATGCATCAAAGACTGGAAGTGGAGCTATAATACCACTAACTCTTATCACTAAAATATTGCTAAACATGATTAAACACAGTTTGGTGGAAATATCAGAAGCTGACTACCCAGTGGGATCAAAAAAGCAGCAAACAGTTCAGAAATGTGTACTCAGTTAATGCTTACCAGATGCAATCAATTTAAAGTAATAGTCAGTTCCAGTCCTTAATTCATATCTTTATGAAATGAGTACAGAAACACTCCTCTTACGTCTAACAGATTTCCTGCCTCTGTTTTTTTCTTTCTTTTCCAAGCAACACACCACCTTCGGTTTCTTGAACTCTTCATCACTCCCTACAAAAGCTGGAGGTTCCTTCCAGACAGCAAATTTGCTATTGCTTCCTGAGCAGATCTCAGGTTTGGTAAGGGTACATGTGATGATACAACACAGTTAGGGTTTTGTAAGACATGTGACTTCACTGCGCATGACACTGTGAAAATAAATGAGAAGTGCAAAGTCAAAAGAGCCCATACTGAACAGATTAAATAAATGTTGCCTGTAAATGAGAATTTGTCACCCTGGGGGATGTTCCTCGCAGGTCCCACGGGTTTCCTTTCTGGTCCTGGTGGAAGATCTGGAGATAACAAAAAACTGGTGAAGAAGCATTAGGGGTAGGTCAGCTAGAAAAATTGCTCTGGATTACTTGTTAAAGGAAGGTCAGTTAAACAGCATACATTTTGACAGCCAAATGAAAGACCATGAAGCTAGGGATAAATAAAGGCAGCTTACCTACAGGAATGGGGGCTTTATTCTAGAAAGTGGTGGTTTAGCAGAGGATTTAGGTGAATAGGCTGGTAACCAAGCCTATGAGAGCTCTGGGGATAATTCATAGCATAAAGGCCGATTTGAATCTCAAAGAAGAGCAGCGATATATTTAGCTGCCCTACTAACGTGCTGGAGAAAGCTCAGACAAAAGCAACAAGAGTGATCAGAGGTCTAGTAAATGTGAACTCGGGGGAAAAATTGAAAGATGAGCCTGTGTCTAGTCTGGAAAAGAGAAGACAAGACAACAGCCTTCAAATACGTAAAAGGTAGCTGCAACGGAGACTGTAATAAAGTGTTGTCCATATCTGCTGGCAATAGCACAACAAGTAACAAGCTTAACTTGCAGCAAGAAAGATTTATGTTAGCTATCAGAAACATTTTCTAATGATAAGGACCACTGAGCACTGGAACATATTGCAGATTACCATAGGATTAAGAACTGGTTAGGCCGGTGGTTTCCAATCTTTATTTTGCACCAAACCTCAACCTGAGAAAACTGGCAGGGTTCTGCCTCCCATTGTTAAATGGCAAAATTGTTTTGTCTTAAAACAAAAAGAGCCTTAAAGGCTTTTGAATACTGGAAATGATGGTGATGATGATGACACACACAAAATACATCGCACAGGGAATGCACCAGCTCTGTTAAAACCAAATGAAAAGTCAGCTTGGGAGTTAGCCACCTTTYGTAACGGTCTTTAAGAGTGGGAGGGTGCTGGAAAATAGGCTGGGACGTGACTGGGGTGTGCAGGAGCCGATATGGTGGTAGAGGTTGGGAGGCTGTGCAAGAGGAGTCACTGCAGACAGCTGCGATGAATCAGTCTTAAAGCAAGCAAGAAATAACTGGGTTTTGGGATGAGTGGAGATGAAGGGGAACTAAGGACTCTTGTGGGTGGTCATGGGGTTACTGGCACGACACAGGGCTGGGAGCAGAAAGGACTGACGTGAAGGACGTGAGATGACAGTAAGGTGGAGGGCACAGCCGGGAGCGTTTGCTGCTGGGTTGCAGTGGCTTTTCCTTCTCCCTTCCTCCACAGCTGCCATGACCCCATGGTGCTACACCTTGCTGGGGGGACCCCCCAGCAGAAATGGCCGTGCAGCTCCAAGGGAGGCTCAGACCCAGTCTTGAGGTGACGGTACTCAAGCAGGCCTTTTTATGACTGCAAATACCTACTAGCAGCCTTTGTCAGATATATTGCCTTTGCGAGGCAAAAAGTGATACAGAGCTGCTGACAAAGGAAAGGGGGGCATCTTTCTCTTTTCTGTGCTTCTTGTGCTGTTTAAACTGTACCTGTCTGAAGCCTAAGGAAATGTGCACTGATGTAAATATGCCCATAAAAACAGGGAGGTCCTGCTCTGCTGGCCATTGAGGGGCTGTGCAGACGGTGCCCTCAGTTATCCCTTTCCCTAGAGCCTGAGGACGTGTCCTCACATTGTGTCACTCCTACAGCCACGACCAAAATCCCTTATTGCTCATGTTTGGGAACTAGAGTCACGATCTCAAATGTTGTCACATTAGCTGAGTAGAGAAATGCCAGGCCTCCCACTATGTACGTGTGGGTAGCACCTTTTCTTTGATTAGCTCAGAATACTTTCTAATAGGAGTTAACCTTTGTGACATTCTTGAGGGACTGGCCCACTGTGATTAATCTTAAAATCTCTGTCTTACAAATAGGAAAATCAGTACCAAAACTTGCTCAACATCATCCTCTAAATCATTGCTTGAGCCTGGAAAAGAGTATGTTATTTCTCTTTTTTTTTTTTTTCTTCCCAATGAGTTGCTCTAGCAATTAAAATGCACTGCTAGATATAGGGAAGAAGCCAATCTGGAAATGTAACTCCTTAGCAGTATCTGTACATTAAAGAAGGTCTTAATGCTATTGTAAGCCCTGCTGGACGAATCCCTACATCCTCTCAGTTCCTGGCCCAACGAGGACTTGAAATGTGTCTGGCTGAAGTCACGAGGCTTCAGCACTGCCCCAGCGCTATATATACCATAATTCCTCTTGGAGGGAGTCCCGGCCCACACTCAGCACCCCCAGATTAAGAAATGCTCAGAACTGTAAAAACACAAATCACAAAACAAGCTCGGTGAAGTTTGAAGAGCAGTTTTTGAACACCCCAATGTGGACGGTAAACCACAACAACAGTAACAGGAAAAGCAGCACCACAAACGAAAACCCAGTACTCCATTTGAAACTAAATTCATTTAATAAACTAGAAGAAATTGCTCAGCAATGAAAAACTCCAGCACCACCACCCTGACCACATAAGATACATGAGAATAAACAGACTTGCGGGCACACCTCAAGCAAGCTTAAAACAGCAGCCTCCTCCAAAACAGTCTTCACACTAGCAAGGTGATCTCACTGTCTGGTAGAAATAACACTCATCAGCCAACTGTAATCAATCAATTTCACAGGAGTGCTTGCTATATATAAAAATTGAGGTCAGTAAAATGTACAGGATGTTTGTGCCAGACCACTATCTTCTGACCTCGATGAGCAAACAAACTGAAAATATTTCTCACGGAAACCAGTTTTAGGTTACAGATCAGGTAATAACTTGGGAACTTCAGCAAAGGACAAATCATAGCTCAGCAAAGCCTCCAGAAAACATTTGCAGTGATGCTTTTGATTTGGTAGCGAAACGCCACTTGGGGTCTGCTTTTGCAGAGGGGTCCAGGAAACGAGTTTTATTCTTGCTGGTGCCCTGGCAAAACAACTTTGGAAGATGGGCGATCCATATTGGAGAGGCAGGTCATAAAGGAGGATGAAGGTCTGCTTGCTGCAGTGGGTGGCAGGTAGCCAGAGGCCCCTTTCTCATGCTCGGGCACAGGACCAGCTGATTGAGCAGGGGAAACATCTAACTTCTCTGATCACGAGCAAGACTGTACATGTAGACACACAAGTGTCGTATCAGCAAATGGTAGATGACAACATTTCTTACTCACTGTGTGAGAACTAATTTTTCCATGATTGATGTCAAGCAGTTGATGGGTGGAAGTGGAAAGTCAATTAAAAGTACACAAATCAGATCTTTTACCATCATTTGCTATTAATAAGAAAAACCCCAACTGCTTCAAATGTGCTCGGTGTTTCGTGGGGAAGGTTGAATAGATGAGGCATCAAAACAAGTTTTGTACTTACATCTAACGGATGTATTAAATAAGGGAAGTAGTAACTGCAGTTAATGAACAGACAGGCTGTTTCTGGTCACCGTGAACTAGATACTCAAAGACATATAAGTTCTTAAAGACACAAGCGCTCTGTGGCGTTTCCCAAAACATCTCACTGGAAATCAGTGACAATTGTGTGAATGTGTGAAGTGGGAACGCTACCTGCTTGAGTTGCAGTTTGGAAAATCTCACCTGCATCCTTCATATTTCTAAGGTGAGTGTGTATTGGCCTTGCCCACCTGTTTCTAGTCACAGGCTGGAAGAGGAAATGAGCTTTGCTGCTTCTTCCACTCCCAACTGATTTCTTAACCGTGAATGAACGAGTCCAAATGAAGAAAGTGCTCTGTTCACACCCGTTAGCTAAACTGAAACTAAAAGTCACTACATGAAACACTTTTCTGCATAACAGAAACCAAAAGTCTTTGCATTTAAAAAGGGTAAATACCCAACTGAAAAAATATTGATAATGCGATACATGATGTTTCAAACTGATCTTAAGAGTTAAGATGGTTTCCTCTTTTTTCCTGTGACTGTGCAGCTTGACTTGAAAGTCACTGTTATCAAACTGGCAAATCAAGGGCAGCAATTGCCGGAGCTGCAGGGAAAGGTTTGTCTGAAGTCTCTTACTTCTCTGCATGACCTCTTCTGCTGGGCAGAGTGGCTGGTCTCCACCCAAAAGCAGGACCTGATGGCACTAGGTCTTCTCCCTATGTACAAGATGTAGGGGAGAGTGCAGATGGAAAGGATAAAAAGGACCAGGAATGGAGAAAAGGAAGGGTTCATGAGGTGCTGGGAGGCTGGGTGCGTTGTCCGAGGCCACACAAGAAATTTGTGGCAGGCAGGTGAACCAGCCGCCGGCACCTGTGGAGGGTGTGTGCTGATTTCAGTGCCTCTTCCCTGAGCGGCTGCCAAGGCAATGATATGTGGATTATCAGCTGTCACCCAAATGTCCCTTCACAGTGACATTATCATTCATCAACTCCTGGTAGAGCATGTCCACAAGTGACTTGGCAGGGAAAAAATGATCTTTTGTGCTAAATGACATTCTGCTGTATTTTGCACAAAGCGGGAGGTATCAGAACATCTAACAGAAAGTGAAGCAATGGGAAGTCACCTAGTATTACCATCAGGCTACATTTGAGACCTAGCCAAACCCATTACTCTCAGATTATTGACTAATTAGCCCAAACCAGGCACACACAAGCTACTGGACTGCATCAGCATGTGCAAGATTGGCGCTTAATATGATAGACAACTTAGTCTTCATGGTGGCAGTCATTTGGCAGAAGATACTGTAAATTACTGTATCTCGTGGTATTTGGTTAGGAATGATTCCCTATTTTGACAGCAGCTCTGCTACCAAGAGGCAACACTATGAATCTTGATGTAAGCATGGACTGCAACAAGTAAATAGCCCTAAAGGAGTTTTACCATGTTCAGAATGCTTGTAAGCATAACTGGTCCTGGGCAGTTATTATCATTAGGTGGGGAAAATGAGGTGGAGCGTTACCTGCCTTTGCTAAGGCCATGGAGGTAGGTAGAACTCCAACCAAATCCCTGCGCCTTGTTTGCAGAAATCCCCCGGGTCTCTTTGTATCGTCCTCATGCATACTCCATAGCATCAAGGCTGGGGACTGGACAGATCCTACAGGTGAACTTTGCAAAATAGTGAGCGTCAGGGATTATTTAAATTCTACCAGGTTTGGGAAGGGGAAACAGGGAACGAAAGAAAAAACACTATATACTTTTCCTCAGAGGAGTAGGGCAGTGCCTACGAATGGAAAATAGTGGGTTTTCTTTTGCAACATGCATAAATCCTGACTCCCTTCCCTTACTCCCCACACTCTCCTGGGAGCTTCTGCTGAATTGTAGCTCCCTTGACATGGCCCTCAGAGCGGTGTGTGGCTTTCAGCCACAGTGTTTCTAGCTCTCTTTGGGATACAAACTTTGGGCCTCATTCAAGAAAGCACTTAGGCATGTGTAATTCCTTAAATTTCAATGTGACTATTCATGAGCATAGAGTTAGCACATATTTAATTGCCTTCTTGAATATGGGCCAAAATAGAGAGTATCCCGGGAGTGCATGGGAAAGAGACTTAGTTTTCATTGCGTTAATAAAGATAGCTGCTCCACTTAGAAGCATTTGCAAACGGTTTGGGAAGGTTTGAGACTTCTTGCTAGCACATCTCTAGAGGGTTAAGCAGGCAACCAACCCTACTGCAAATGAGATGAGGATCGCCTGTGTCTGCACCACCCCAAGGGAGAGGACTCACATGAGAATTGATTCTTTTTCTCATTTTTTCTAGATGGCAGCCCAACAAGTGCTCAGCTCCAATGGTCTTCCCATCCATTTGTGAATTTATCAGTTTTTATTAAGTCCTTTGGGAAAGAGCTCTGAATTTAGAGTATTCAATTGTGCAGGTAAAAACAGAGGAGAAAACTTACTTTTTTAAGTGTCTTTTTTAAGACTCTGCTTTCCATTTTAAAAATAACTGGAGGTGATGAGGAGAAAAACATGCTTTTTATGTTAACTCTGACATAGTAACAAACTGGAGGTACAACACCTGTAATGATGGTACATTTCATTAGTCTAACTCAACTTGCCACCCAGATCCCACAGACCTCCACTGCGTTCAACTGAAATTGTTACTGAGTGTGAAAACCACCAAAATCTTTAGCATTTACCATTACCTCTTGACCAAATAGTGCAAATAACCTCCTCACTTCTCAAAAACAACTTTAAAATATGGTGTGGGTTGTCAGCGAGTAGCAGCAGTTTCCATTTGGCTTTTCAGTTATAAATAATCAACATCTGAAACTGTGCTGGAATTTCAAAAATGAAGCATTTTGCCCAAGACCTACATTCATTTTTCCATGTGTGGGTAATTATGGTGGAGACCTCCACATCTGTGTTGAGATTCATCTCGTTTTAAAATAGATGTCTCTTAGACATCTATTAGATGGCTAATTGAGGCTGAGAAATCATTGCTTGATTTTCAGACCCCAGTTTGCAACACTGGCAGCCAGCAAGGAAAACCTACTTTCCCCACAGTCACTTTAAGTGGTAGCTTGGCCTACGACAGTCATGACCCATATATGCGCCAGGCCAGCTGAGCCATGCTGAAGATTAGCACACTGACCGCTGCTGCAGGCTTAGAGGGTTTTGGGTTGAGTCATGTGTGGGTGGGGGTAAGGCTTTCTCCTTCACAACCAGTGTTATTTTCACTGACTGCCTGGGCAAGATGGGGGAGGAAGGAGGTTAATCAAACATTGCGCGTGTGTCCTGCTTGCGGCAGCATCGGATGCGACTGCTCAGCATGCCGAGGTTGAGGGCGGGCGTCTGGCCTCTGTGATGGGTGAGAGGCTGCTGAAGCCTGCAGAGGGCACGTGGACGGTGCCTTGGTAGCGTGAGGCCCCTGGGGTGCAGAATAGTCCCCTTTCTGGGGAGAGAGGCACAGCTGAGCCCTGGGGTGGGGCTGTTCCTCTCCTACAGCACTGCAGAGTGCTGGGGACACTGGGGAATGGCTGGGACATGATGGGGGCTTGGTGCAGTGCCTGTGTGCTGCCCCGTCCCACCTCTCCTCCTGCCCTTTCTGCAGCTGAGCTGTTCTTCATGGCGTAAAGGCTCCTTCACCTAAAGGAGCCTGGGCCATTCCCAATTTTGCAATGGGCAGAGCTGCTTTGGGCCATAGGGTGAAAGCAGATTAAGCCATGGTCCTTCCCTGCCGTGTAGGAAATGGGGTCAGTATGCACAGGAGCATGTGTCTGATGATGCTATGCAGCAGGGTACATTGCTGATATTGCAATACACTTCTCTGCCTGAGGTGACACGTGAATGTCTCCCTGATGGAGGTGAGAGAAGTGCTTTTGAAAGACATATGAGAGAACGCCAAAGATGATTTCTGCTTTAGCTGTTCCTGAGGAGGATGGCCCAGGAAAGGCAATACACAAAGGGATACTCACATTTGCACACAAGTTCATTTTTATATGTCCTATGTGAGGATGGTGATCATGAATGGAAACAGGTAACAGAAAGTTTGCCCAGGAAAATGCAATTCTAAAGCAAGACTGGTCTGTACAAAGAAAATGCACTATAACTGAAAGGACTGTTTTCAAATTACCAAACCTTGACCGTTCACTTTATTTTTTAAAAATCTTATTTCTAAATATAAGGCCATGCTTATAGTGGCATCTAGCGGCTATTGTGTTTATGGAGCTCTCCACCCCAACACGGCTGCGAGCGTAGGACCAGGAGAGATTTGCAACACCAGTTGTTTGCCTTTTTGTCCAAGACTGACTTTCCAGTAGTCAGTGTGCATTTTTCTTGTGCATACTTTGTTTTCTTAGAGTATTGTCTAATGGATCAATGCAAGATCAACACTGAAGTCGGGGGAGTCTTGAATAGGTGAAGTTCTGGACTCAGGTCTTCATTTTATTTCAGAATTATAGAAAATGAATTTGAAAAGGCAAAAATTTGGGGTGGTTCAGATTGACAAAAGCTGGAGGTAGCTGAGACCCAATTTCCCATTTCATCTGAACTTTTAACGTCTCAGCAAATGGGAAATGCACATGTACAGGTTTATCAAAGGGCAAGCGAGCCGGGCTCTGGCCGTGCCTCCCTTTGTGCTGGCTGGTGCCCACCTGGTGGGACAGAGTCAGGGCATTTGCTGAGAGATGGGCCATGCCTTCTCCTGCCAGCGAGTACCCTAACAGGGGACACTGACAGCCAGGTTGCTGATAAAATGACCCGGTAAACGCTCTTCCTGCCAAGAGACTGAACTGGCAGGAGAGCGCTTTCCCACAAGACAGCAGGAGAAAAGAGGGAGGTCAGTGCTGATGGCAGCTGCGAGGCTGTGCCAGAGAAAGTGTGGCCCCACTGCCTGCCTCCTGCTCCTTTCCTTCACCTGCAGCCATCTGACATGTAGGGGAAGCACTCCTGGCGCTCCTCTTAGCTGTCTGCTGGCCTTGCCACCAGTGCAGGCTTCCCTGTCCCCTTCTCATGACTTCACCAGCGACCCCAGACCCCCCTGCTCCCATCACCCCAGCTCTCCTCAGACCTCCGGTTCATCAATGCCCGCATGCCGCTGGCTCCCTGTGATAAGCTCCAGCACAGTTCCTCGCTCCTCACAGCTTCTAGCATCGCTTTGCTCCCCACTCCCCAGCTGCGTCTCTCTCCTTCCTGTGCTGTGGACGCTACCGATGGAAATCTTAGCATGATGCTGAGTTCTTCTAGTGCAGACTCCTCTTCTCTTTTCACCTGTCGTTGCGCTAGCTGGTGCCTCCACCTTCATAGAGTCCTACACCAGGAATTTCAGCTCCTTTTCACCCATTTTGGCCATTGCCGAGCTCTTCCTCCACCGCATTCCCTGCCACCGCTTTCTGCAGAGCCTAGCAGGTTTTGCTAAGAAAAACAGTGAGCTCTGCCGTGACCTATCATCTCTTCCGTTTAACCCACTCTCTCCTTTAGTCACAAGCACAGCTTTGACTAACAACGTTATTCTGGGGATTACAGCCTCGCCTTCTGTGAAGTTTAGACACAAAGCCATGCTTCTGCTACAAAACTCAACAGGCCAAAGGAAAGGGCCTGAGCAGTGGCGTGTCATTGTCCATACAGCTAATTAGCAAGGTCCTGGCACACTAGCACTCTCTCATCAATGCTGAGACATAGTCCAGGACTACTCCTAACAGGCTGCAGCAGCTGGATGGGGTTACCTGTATGGCGTGAATGGGTGGGTGTCAGACCTAAAAAGCAGTCTCAGGCCCATTTGATTTACTAAGTTAGCTGTAATCAGTGTGATCAAAACCGTTGTGAAGAATGACTCATCGGCCAGCAGTCCTCACTGAATGGCACTCTGGTCCTTACCTCTCAGCAAGCAAGGGATGAGCCCCAGCAGCTCCCTGTGCACCTCCTGTGAGACCTGCCCTTCCTTGCCATGCCTATTGGAAAGGTGTAACAGATTTGGGGAAGCACTGAGATAAACTCATGGCCCCACCAAGGAGCTTCAGACCCTTCATGGTTTCTTCAGAGATCCCCAAGCCCCAGGTAACTACAAGGTGAGAGGAGCAACTGGGAGAGGAGGATCACCTCATACCTGCTCTGCTCTGACATGGCTCCCTAAGCATCCCCCACCGGCCACTCTCAGGGATGGGCTGGATGTGCCCTCAGTGGCTGTTCCTCTCTGCTTGCCCTGTAGGCAGTAACAAAAGCAAGTTCAAGGGCCAGAGCTCTAAGGGTGGTGTTTTCTTCAGTGTGAGGACAGCTAGATTTACATACTGAATTGTTGTGTTAAAACAATTCAGGCAACAACACAGGGGAAGACCTAGAGAGCTCACGCGCTACAAAAACCCAAGGGAGTTTTTTCTTATGTGCGTACCTTATACTGTAACGTACGAAATATTGTAGCTAATGAGTCCCATTTACCTGAGATGTTAATACATCCACATCCTGTACCACTTTATCTTTTGACATTTTAGAACTTCTTTTTTTTTTTTTTTTTTATGGAAGCAATAATTTTCTTGAGTATATTATCATGAATTCATTTAAACACCTAAAAGCTTAGCTATAGTCTAATTGAGGCATAGGTATTGGTAATATGAAATCTGCTTTTGCAATGCAAATGCCTGTCTATTAGCAGAATCTTGTACATTTGATTTTGAGTTTGGAGCAGCAGCTGTTTATTCAGTTCGCAGGTTTCTTGTGGTTTGTGGTTTCTTGTGGTTTAAACATTTGCAGGGTGTAGACACTAACGAGAGCACTGAATTGTTTATGGTGATCTTTGAAGCAGCATTGCAGATTTGTTATGAATTTCTGCCAGGCCAGCAGAAACATATTAGCCTCTCCTTATGCAAGTCCCACGTGCAGAGTAACCTCACTAATCCAGTGCTTTGGGACCATGCCACCATGCAGGTCAGTGAGAGTTTATACTGCTATCCTGTATGGCAGTTTTTCACGTCCTTTCTTCAGATCTATTATTTGGAGGATTGTCTTTTCCCAAAAACTGGGCATTCAAGCATAAAGCAAAAAAAAAAAAAAGAAAGAAAACTAATTTTAAAGTGCTCGCAGCAAAAGCCCATGTAAGAGCACTGGACAATGCAGCAGGTTAGTGGTCATCTCAACGACTTGTGAACTAGCTCTGTAATGCCGACTCTGCACTGGGAGCGCATGAACGGGCCCTCCTAGTTGGAAACCCGTCTCTTACAACAACAATCTCCTACCAGAATCTGTGAGGCAGAGCTCCTCTCACCTTTTTTGTATACTTTTGCTGGTAATTCCAYGCCAGTTCCACTGCTACCTGTTTTCCACTTCAGCAGCCAGCAAAACGACTTTCCAGGAGCCCGATCAGTTCATGCCAAGCTCCCTTGCATGAGCTATGGGGAGGATGGGCTT
The DNA here is from genome assembly GCA_035582835.1 of Phoebastria nigripes. Lineage (NCBI taxonomy): Eukaryota > Metazoa > Chordata > Aves > Procellariiformes > Diomedeidae > Phoebastria > Phoebastria nigripes. Next base: position 738,783 of record JAYKAV010001211.1, read on the forward strand.
ATTGTCCCAAACTCAGAGAGCAAATGGCCAGACTTGTCCTAACGACTCCTAACTTGATAAATATTGATTACAGAGTTGTCCACTAGATTGTTGTCACCTCTGTAGGGAAGGAGAGGAAGCTTATTTGAAGTAGGTTGGGCAAACCTCTGAAGAGATATAATTGTTGAAACAATATTGCACTATGGAGGAATAGGAAAATTAATTTCACAAGCCCTTTCTACCTAATTCTTGATGACATGCCATCTTCCTTAGGTACATGGCAAAAGGGAGCCCTCTAGGGTAAGTATTGTATAGGAAGATCTCATTTTTCAAGATGCTTTGCAGTTGGTTTCATTTTGTACTTCATCAGCTATGAAGGTTCATGAAACACGATGATTTATGTTGCAACCTCCAGCTCAAGGGAAACCCATGCTGCTCACCCAAGCCCAGGACACTTGGCCAGTGGAAAGATCTCAGCACCTATGCCCTGTTTCTCTAAGCATCCATCAAAGACAGGCTGGAAGGGCTGCGAGACCTTTGTAATGGCTCAGACTGGCTGTTCTCATGCTCCCTAAAATGGGGTATGAATGGGTGAATGAATGCTCGGGGTGGACACCCCTCTTACCAAAGTCCCATGCTGGCCTTCACTTTTTGCACTCCTATGAATGTTTCACAGCTGCTGAAGCCCCATGTAAATGTGCTGCTTCTCCTTTTCCCATTGCTATCCATCATTACATGCTGCTCCTACTCCCAGTAAGTTACGTGCTGCCAGCATGTCCTATTTGTCTACTTTTTCTTTAATTATCATGTCTTTTCCTCCCCCTGCTCTCGGACTCCTTCAATAGACAAGCAAACCCATGCTGCTCGGCTTGTGTATGCTGCAGAGGGGGTGAGGAGCACACAAGGGCAGGAAAAGGAGAGCAGTTGTGGTGTCAGTGCTGTGCTGAGGAGAGAGGTGAGGGAGGAAAAGGGGCAGCTGGAAGGAGTGGGATTGACCATGATGTTTAAAAATACGAGGAGATCTTTGTACCTAGCAAGTTAAGTGGCTTCTGGTTTATATAGGGTCTCTTCCTTGCTGTTGACTGAATGTAAGACTCAGGCCTGCTCTGGTCCTGTGACAGCAGCCCCAAGGACAGGAGGGTGCAGCGAGACCCTCAACGCCCGGTGGGATGGGTGTCCTTCAAACCAGGCACAGCAGACCTCGGCCAGCCGCAGCTCTCCTGCAGCTGCCTCACCAGCCCTTCCGTCGCACCCGGCTCGGAGGCACCACGTCCCCTGGGCTCTGTAGCCTTGTGCCGTTTTCTCAGCAAGGATTTACTGTTGTGTCAAGTCTAACGATACTCCCTCCGTTCTCCCTGCCATTTTGCTAAAGCACACAGCCATAGCTCAGGTAAATTACAGGCCTGCAACAGAAATTACTGGGTGTAACTCCCTGGCCTGAGTTAAAAGGATGATAGACCCAGGGGTTGCAGAGCTTCCTCCTGAGCCTGAGAAACCATGAATCGCCTTGCGAAGCCTGTGGCTTTGCACAGTACTGCAGAGTCTTCTTTTTTCAACCCCTTTTGTTTACCACCCCAATGGCAGCGCTTTTACTGGCTTGGGCAGCTGTATCATTAAAGGATCATACGACTATGTATTTCCCGGTCTTTCCTTCTAATCCAGAAATACCATAGACGGTAAGAAATACTTCTTCAGAAATTACGGTCAGGGAGGAAGTGTAAAGCATTTTCCTTTTAATGGGATTTCCCATTTCTTTTCAACTCCTACACCGAAGAAATAGAAACAAGCAGTTTAGCCTTGGGTGCCAGCCTGTGGTGGTTTCCTCTGCCACGTGCGGCGGCTCAGCCTCACACTTCCACCGGGATTGAGCTTTCTGCACAGCACCTGACTTCAGGCAATGAAATATGAGGTGAGAGAGTGCAGCTGTTTGGATGAGAAAGGCACCGCAACTCATGTATTGCTGTGCTTTTTAATACTGAACTAGAGCATGAGTAACAACAGCAAAATTAATTTCTGTTTCTTTCCTAATAAGATGCCATGGCAGTGTCAGAGATAGTTGTGTGAAAAATTCCTTTCAGACTTCGCTGMTGGCCTGGAGTGTGCTTTAGATTTCAGTTTTAGATTTTTTAATTCCTCTACTCTAAAAGTTTCATTCAGTTTTGAAGTGGCTTAACTTGGGGGCCATCCCTATATCAGTGTGCCCCTCTGCTATCTGCTGGGGTGTCTGGTGAGTGCTGTGGGCTAAGCCCATTGCACTTCGCTCTCTGCAAGGATGCATCGTTCTCCCTGCCCGGACTACATCTCCTATCATGCCTCAGTCTCCCATCTGACTGAATTTCTGAGGTGCATCCTGGTAACCACGCAAGCACAGAGGGGCTCCAGGCGTGGGAACGTGGCTCAGGGGAGTGGGGAGGGCTCTGCTGGGCGCAGCTCATGGTGAGATCTGGCTGGAAGACAAGGCAAAGGGAGTGCTCACCAGCAGGGCAAAACATTTTCAAGGGCTATCTGGCACAGTGCCCTTACCTTCCCCTGACAGGCACAGCCTGTCTTCATCAGAGAGGCATGAAGGCTTCATCTTGGGTCACCAAATGGCATCAGTCTTCAAAAATACCTTCCTGCTTCTAGCACAAACCTGGTTATTGGATCAAGCATACTCAATACCCAGTAACTAATACAAGAGTTTGGCTGTGACAGAGGCTGATCACAAAAGGCTTCACCTGATAAAGAATTGCTCAATTAGTCAATTAGTTGATCTGAAGGAACAGAGAATGGCAAAAGACCAGATTTTGGGGTATTGGCTGCCACCTCTGGAGTGACAGAAATCAGAGAGTCTAAAACGCAGCACACAGGCGAATTGTGCAGTGTTTCCAGCCAGTGTCCTGGTCTCTGGACCAGAGAGGGGAGGTCAGGGTGTGACTGTCTTTTCTTTCAAAAAGACCTTTCCATCCCAGTTCAATGTTCCCAACACTTACACTCCTTTTTACCCAAATATTGCCTCTTTGGAAAAAAATCCTTTAAAATACTCAGCAGCCAAAACCCAACCAACAACAACCAGATAAACTAGCGAGCAAAAGTATAGTGAGTTTTACTGCAGCAGAATAGAAGGGTCAGAAACTCCAGGAGCTCCCTCAGGACAACATTTCTGTTGCCTCTTGAACTTGGGAGACTCATTTCCCACGGCGGTGGGACAGCAGCATAACTCCTAGCTAGGTAGTGATGATGGCACTTGCAAATTAACATCATCCACCGTATTACAAAGATTGGTTCGTCAGATGCTGTAGCTCCAGAGCATTTACAACAAGCAAAGAGTAACTCAACAGCTCCCAATTACCTTGTAGAAAAGAATACATGGTGCTTAAGGTACGCCAAAAAAGCAGCATGCAACTCCTCTGAAAAAGCAATGCTGCTACTCCTTGTGATGCTTTAGCCTCCTGTGGCGCCAGACGTAGCTAGTGTTTTACTATTTCTTTCTTCAAATAGCAGTGCTCAGGGGGGATAAACTTTACTTAACCTAATTAATTTTAATCACAGCTTTCAAATCTCATACTGTGCAAAGAATTACAAATTGGAATACATTAATAGAAGCCATGGTTTATGCTGCAAGCTAATCGGGAAGTGTGCATTTACATTTTCTGCATGAGTTTGCAATTACCATTAAAATAAAATTCAGTTATGTCCTTTTAAATTACTAAAATGTGAAGAACAGATTGAGCTGGTCCCATTTGTTGTAGAAAATGACTTGAAAATGGCCTACATTTCAAAGAATTAAATGATTCTTACTGAATAAGAGGTTCTAGAAAATGATTTCCAGTTGTCTAGAGTTAAGGTGCTTCCAGGCATTCTGGTTTAAACAATCCTTCTTTTAAAATAATTGATTGCTTAATGTTTCCTACCTGCTTCAGTACAGGTACATGGAAGGAACAAAGAGAGTTCTCCCACAAAGCCTCAGCTACATCTTCCTTTAGGAGTAAACCAGAGAAACAACATCTCAGCCGACCACATCCAAAACCTAATTCCAAGGTACCACAGCACTGAGAAGCAGTCCAGAAAATTTCTTTCCCAATGGAGAGGTTCCTCCTCATCTGATGAGTAGCAGGGGGGCAAAAATACTCCCAAATACTAGGATGCAGCAGCTCTGGGGTTTCACAACAAACACAAAACTCCTCCGGGTGTCTTTGAAATTGTAATTCTGGTAGGACCAGGCTAAAAATTCTACATATACCCAATGATTTAAGAGCCTATGTCCCATTTAAAATGAATAAATGTATGCACTTGGAAGACTGATCCCTTCAGCCACTGATGGTGACTTGGGCCCATTCCCCAGTGCCTGGCTGGGGAATTGTTGGACCACTCTTCAGCAATGCCCACTTTTGCATCTGGAAGGTTAGGTGCCAAAGTTCTGTGGTCTGTGTCACCCCAAGTCCAAGGGCTTCAATTTCAGGGATGTCAGTGACTACAGCAGGAGTAAAAATAAGGTGTCCTTGGCCTTGCTGATACATGCCAAAAGACCAGATGTTTTACAGGACTGTGATGACAGATCAAAATGATTTGGCCAACTAGTGCCCATCTTCAAAAGCAACTTGGGCTTTCATGAAACTAAGTCCCATTGACTTCAGCGGAAACCTGGGTTTTGAGGTGCCAAACACCCTTCTGAGCATGCAGCTCAGATAACTAAGTCATCTCGCTGTTTTGAAACAGTGTTACCTCACTAGAAATGGTCTTGTGTGCAAGAAAAATTGAATTGGTCCTGAAAGGAGCGTTGTCCTCAGGAATGTCTTCTAAGTTCCAGTCTGACAGCACCCAAAACTGTTTTTAATATAAAGTTTTACATCATATTGTAACGACAGTGTTCAAGAGAGTACAGCAGTGTTTGTATTTATTTTCCGGCATAAACCTGCTGCAACTTAACATTTTTTTTATTCAAGAACATGTAAAGCGAGCAGTGCAAAATAAAGAGGAAAACCACAGTCTCATCATAGTTTGTACAGACACAGAAACAGTTTGCTCTTTTGTATAGCAAAAAGGTCAAAATGCGTGGCTTTTGGGAAAACACAAGTAGATGTATCTATTATAGATGATAACCTTTAGCTAAATTGTAAACTTCATGCTTATTAAATAATTGATAGCACATCAGAGCTTCAGGAAAGCCATGTTTAAGACACTGAGTTTAAATAAAATGGCTTGTGATAATGATTTTCTGTAAAACATAATATAAAGTACAAATATTGACACAGAGGCCAACAGGATGAAACATTTCCATTTTATTAAACAGATTATTATATCTAAAATAGTGCTGAACCTCACTAAAATGTTTTCACATTAACATGTTAATCATGTTTTCACYGTGAAATATCACTTCAACCTTGTATTTGCATCAGAAAGTTTGCTGAGGGTTTCTTCTCTTTAAAAATGCAGCTCAAATACTATGTAGGGTGCTTATAACCACAGAATGATATAAGTAACTTTAAAGGAAATGATGAGCTGATTCTTAACTGATGTAAATCACCAGAGCTCTGCTAGAGTAAGTGGAAATCTACTCAATGGACAATTTTAATTTTAAATAAGATACAGACTGCAGATCCACCAAAATAGTTTCCATATACTTTCTTTAAATTGCAATGAGAAGAGGAAAATTCACTTTTCCACCCCTCCAGTTTCCGTAGGTGACTGTGAGACTACACGCTCATTTCACAGAAGGAAATGTAAAAATGCACCTTGTTTTCCTTTCTGTCATGCTCAGGTAAATCACCAGTAAGTTTAGAAAGGTTGCACTGCTGCAAAAAATATATAGTCAGAGGGTGCATGTAGTTAAATGCAGAAATGCCTCATCTCCGAGTGATTTGTCTGCATCTTTTATGCCAGGTAGGAGGGCGAGAGTATGCAAATGCTATACTTCTGCCTTGAAAAGAGTACTGCCCACTGCTGAAGCAGAAGTTGGACTCCAGCAAGTACTTTTAGGATCCTTTCGGGGTTAAAGATAAGAAGCCACTATGGGTATGAGGCTTATGCCAGGGCTTACCCATGGCAGTCACCACCCGGAGCAGGAGAGCCCTGCACTTGTCCTTCTACTCTTTGGCGGCAGCTGCAAATACTGCAAGCATCCTTTGGCTGCTTGAGTCATTTCAAAGGCTACTCTAGTAATTAATCTGTGGGACTTAGGTACCATGTTGGTTTTTTTTTTCCAAATGTGGAAAATCCTAAAGCAAAAGTAACATCCAAGGTGTTTATTAAAAATAAATAAAGGCTAATTTCTTCTGAGATTACTTCTTGTTAACTGCTATAATCCAACTTCTTTCTTGCGTCCAAGCCTGTCTAGCTGTCATCAAGGTCATCCTGGGTTTTAAGTAGGCTCTTTGTAGTAGCTGTAAACCCCAGTCTCTACCCAAGCGCACATTTTCTTTGCTCTTAAATTATTAACAATGTCTAATTTCAGACACAAAACCATTTTGCACCCCTTAGAGCGGCTTTGTGCATTGAACAGGCTCCACGTGATGTTCCTTGCCAACAATTCCAGACCAGAAGGAGGAAACCACTGCAATTCCCATTTCCAAGCTGTAAAGCAGCTTTCAGCACTACCAGCCGACTACTTAGTGCATTTTAATTAGCTCAGGAACATTCCCAAGCCACTGTGTTGAAATGAAATGTGCGCACAACTGAAGACTCACTCATTGGCAATCAAATTCTTAAGCTACCAGGCCTGCCGAGTTCTCTCTGCAGAGCAGAGCCGCTTCTTCAAAAGCAGTGATAGTCCTCTGGGGGCAAGGGGAAAAAAAAAAAGCCATATTTTTGCATAATCACAGCTTTCAGTAGTACAAAATTCACTGCTCTGTGGGAAATTGCAAAACAAAAAGTCTTAGTAAGTACGAAGTCCTCAGTGCCATGACATGTTAATGCAAGGGAAAAATTGCCTTGCACAGAAGAGATTATTAGGGCTATTTGGCATCATTTTTCTGTTGCCAGGTCTTTATTCAGGTTCTCATCGCAGTTACAGAGCAGAGCATCACGGTTTGAAGGGCTCTGTGAGCAATAAAGCTCAAAAAAAAGCTTTCTCCTGCTGCTCAGCCCTCCTTCAGCAGAAGTCTCTCTCACCTCCAGGAAACCCAGGTTATAGCATGATGTGATTTAGCCCCTGCTGGCAGTCTCAGTATTGTTTAATTAACTTTTTCAAATTTATTGTGTTTTCTTGCAGATCCGGTGTAAATGCAGTGTCTTGGCTACTGCAAAGCTGACACTGAGAAATTCTGCAGAAAAAATACATGTATTTATTGCGACTTACATAGTGAAAAGATATTGCTTTTGTCTAGTAGTATGCACAATAAAGAGAGGAATAACACTTTTTTTTTCTTCACTTTGCTTGAATTTAGAGGCTAATTTCTGTCTATCAAGTATTTATTTCTATATATTGGCAAATAAGGTCAATAATTAGCTAGTTAAAAACCCATCTGTGCACACGTCCAGTCTTACAACAGACATTACAAGTAGAGGATGACTGCGTAAGACTCCTGCACTTGCCTAAACTTCAGTGATGAAGAATATGGGAAAAAGAAACCTGAGCTAGGYATGAAGAAACCATTGATCAAAAAATCAACTGATCATTTCAATCATAATTTAGGGTATTGGTGGCGCAGCTCTTGAGCACGCTCCACTGGACAGGCATTGGCTTTGGCTGGCTCCCTGGCTGGGGCTGGGCGAGGGTCCCTGGGGGGGGTAACAGCACCGCAAGCTAAGCATGTACAGAAATTTCTACAAAACTCAAAAAGGTGACTCTCCCAGCAGGAGATGACAAATCAGATCTTCACTAACACAGTGATGGTACACTGAGAGCAAACAGAACAAAATGCCATTCTGTAGCGTGCTGGGTTTTGGCTGTACCCTCCTGAATTCAGCTGTATTTTCTGGATCATTGCAAGAAACTCTGGCATTAATTTTTTATTTTTTTAAAGAGAGTTTGGCCTGGTTTCTCAAGCCAAGTAGGCCACAGTCTCAAAATGATGGGCCTCCAGGGAGCCAAGAATAACTGAGCTAAGTCAAGAGACTAGCAGAATTTATTATTTTGTAGAGCCTTAAAGGTTTTCTCCAGATGTAAGTGAAACATGCATTTATTTAATTTTTGTTTGCTCTTTAACTGGTGTCACAAGAAAGTAATGCATTTTTATTTACGGCTTTGCAATCACTGCTGGATTCGTAAAAGGAAGATGATCTTGCATGTCCTGTGTTCTAAATAGTAGAAAAGAAAGAATTTGAGCTTAGTGAGAAATTTTTTCTTCTTATGAGCGTTGCATGTGGAGATACAGCTTTAGGCACATTCTTTCCTAACTGCACAGCATTTTAATGTAATTAAGCACTTGTAAGCAAGATCTTGAAGTGCATAACATAAATGGATCTCTCTCAACCTCTTATTTCAACAAAAAATGATACCATAATTTTTAAATGCTTTTACAGAATTGTTAACAAGTAACAGTGTGTTTGGTTTAGAATATTTTACTGTCTCCCTGAATTATAAAGTTCTTTAGAGCATTACCAGGAAGTTGTCTCTTGGATTGTTTTATTTCATTAATAGTTATGACCCTGAGCAAGATTAAGCAGAGTCAGCTAGTTGGTAGCAAGCCCAAAACCCATGGCCTTTTATTAAAGCCTTTTATATGTAGGAGACATATTATCTCATATTAAGATGTAATTTCATCACCCTGTTACGCGTATCCAAAATATGTACTCATTCATTCATTGCTATCCCACTTTCGCAACAACAGCTGACCTGGTTTGTAATTGGTTTACTTCCATTTGTATCACTCTAATCAACTTAGCTGCAAACAGCTGTTAAAAATGAAAAAAAACCAAACCGAAAGTACCCAATCCTTGCTGACTAAAAGGATGTACTCTCTAGCCAAGCTAGATCCAGGAAGCCTATCCTGAATTGTGCTGCTTAACTGATATTTAATCAGGGACAGAATCACTGGAGCCCACTACATAAATTCCTGGATGGATAGGCAGGAAACTTGAATCTTATTCCCAAATTAGGTATGGACCTTCTGGAAGGTCAGCTATGCTCCCTTGGGCCTCTATTTCCCTGTAATCGTGCTTTTTGGAAAGTGATTTGAAGCCTTCAGGTGAGAAATACTCTGCATGTGTTATGCATCAGTAATAAAAGTAGGCCTAATGACCACATCTTTTTCCCTTAAAGGCTTCCCATGGGGCCAGCATCACCCATGCAGACTGTTCTGCACCATTTCGCTGGTGTTTTTGCCCTACGAATTGTTGGAAGATGGGCTCCAGTTACTGGTTTATCATTATAAGCCTGTGCCGAGACTTGTGCATCTAAATACTGGTGAAAATCCAATCACTGCTATAAATTTTCTTATTACCTATGCTCTGTACATTGCCAAACAAACTTTTGCCTCCTGGTTGCTGCAATGACGTTTTTTACAAGATGCTGCTGCCTGTGAGACAAGATGCAGTGCTAATGACCCATGTTCTTGTTCTCTGCTTCCCTTGCTTACGCCTCTTGTTTCTCCACACTCAATTAAGGAAAGGAATTGAGGTTAATACTCCTGTCCTTGAAATTAAATCTATGCTTGCCCCACAGTGCAATTAATGAAAACAATTTGGATACAGAGCCTTTCATGTCTAGGTCACTGCTTTATTTAGTAGGAGTTGACAATGACTCACGCCATTAATTTGTCTGCTGGGTGGCAAACACAGAGCAAATAGGCGATGTTAGCCTAGGTTATAGGCATTCACCTTGCAAAACCACTGCCGCAACTTAACACCCCTGCTGCTCTTTGAGCTGAAGAGTTGTGGTGGCTACAAGACTTCTTGTACCACAGGTCCTCCTGCAGCCTGCCTGCAGACACACCAAGGGTACACATGGTCTGTGCTGCTCTTGGTACTACTAATTCTAGGGATAATTAGATAAACCTGGCTATTATATGTCAAACATTAGCCTTGGTCCAAATAACAGGGCAAGTTATGCTACGCACTCTTACTGTGAGAACTGCAGGTCAATTATATATTTGGCTATTAAATGATTGTGTTCAGCAGCACAAACACAACAGATGGGTCAAAATGGGTGTAGGTATCATCTCTGGTTTTCCTCATTGCCAGATGCTGACAAATGGGGAGTTCTTGGGGTATTTGCAAATGCTAAACTTCAGGCACCTGAAAGTAATCTCTCCCAGATCCACCGATGTAGTCTATGGGGACACTGACTCGCAAGGCAGAGATGTATGTTCTGCATCATCCACTTCAGGAGCCTAAATTCAAGCTCAGGGCTTGAATTACTGTAGAGGAACACACCTCTCCCTTGCCTGTAAAGCAAGTGGGAGAAAGTATCTTTCTGAATACTTCTACCACCCCTCCAGTTACCTGCTCTGAGGCCGAGCCCTGAGAAAATGGTGAGTATGGGAAGAATAGCCATATACTGAGTAGAGGCAGCACCATCCCTCTACAACCCTGACCCTTGTTACAGAGAAGGCTGCATATCTTCAAGCTCACAGCAACAGGAACTTCTTCCATTTGCTGCTGTCCTAGATACACTGGAGTAGGCTTTCCAACCCTGACAAGCACACTCAGCTCTTGAAAATAAAGAAAACCCTGTAATTTTCCTCGTCTCTTCACAACAAAACAAAAAAGATCCCCAGAGTCATGGCTTACTTGTAATCATGTTGAAAATTTTTGAACTCTGCTGTGCCTGAAAGAAAGGGGAGCCGGCATTAGTGCATTATCATCACTCACAGAGCAACGATTAGGTCTGAGCAGATACCGTGGGGAACATTAGTCCAAGTAAATACCAGACACTGGATCATAAAGGTTCAGGAGAGCTCAAAGTGCTTAGTGTTCATCATCTGATTCTTAAGGGATTTGTATTTATGCCAAGTTAATAAGTGAACAGCATAGCCTGCGATTCATTGCCATACTGTACAGCAACATTTTTATGCAACTGACTGCAGTAACATTGATGTTGCATTCAATTCTTGACTGGCTTGTGGAAGTGGCCACTTTTCTTCTCTTGACACGCTCAGGCTGGATCCTGCGGGCAGACAATGGAGTTGATAGCATTGAGATTTGAGAAATCTGTTGTGATGATCTTGCAAAAACTTCACAACGTAGAGGGCTGCTGTGGTGGTTTGAATACAGATGAATAAATGCCTCGCCTGAACGCTTCTGTATTTAAGGTGTATTTTAGAGCTACCGCACACTTGTCCATTACACAGCAGGAGGGACACTGAACCAGAACATAACCAGTCAGCACTTTTAAACTTCTTTTAAGCACTTTTTAAAACATTCAGCTCATTCATCCTGCAAGCAAAAAGGGCTCTTGGGAGCTGGCAGCATCAGCTGACAGAGGGCTACTACAGATAATTTTATATTACACTGCCAGTACGGACAGCTCTTTTGTTTTAACAAGTGACCTAAACCTCAGATTTCTTAAATATTAATTTATAGATCACCTTTTAATTGATTCTAATATGTTTGCTTTGGGGCGGGGGGGGATAAGTAATTACAAGAAATGCTGTCTTTTGGTGCAAGAAGCCAATTCAAACGAAGAAACCTTAAGCAGCAAGTTGCTTATCACTATAAACCATTCATAAGAAACTTGGCCATTGCAGCTGCTGCTCTGATATTAGTGAGACTTTCYTGGGAAATGTGGAAGAACATACCTTCTTCCTACCCCTGCACGCGCTGTTACCGATCAAGGACTGTACTGTCTTGGGAGCCTGATGTTTGTTAAAGAGCAAAGAGCGTGATACTGTCTGTAGTTGCGACAGTGAAAGGGTCTCAGCCAGGCATAGTTTGCTGGAAGAAAACTCTCAGACCAACTGAGAGAGTTGGAAAAAGCAAGTTTTTTGGAACATCATCTCCCTCCTGCAGGTGTGAGGGTAATACACCTGCCCAACCAGTTTTAGACATCTGGATTAACATGCCAAATTGACTGCAAATTCATTTTCCTCACTGGCATTCTCCATTTTTCTTGCAAATTTTTGAGATTTCAGCATTTTATTTGATTTCAGAGAGGGACTTCGCAGGTTCACTTTCTGTGAACCCAAAGCTCTGCTTTCCCCCAGCAAATTCAATACCCAGACTAGAAGTAACCACTCAGGCAAATGAAGACACAGTGCTGCTTAAAAACTGGTAACATCAACACCTGCCATTAGACTGATGTTCTCCCTACTAAAGATATTCTGAAAATGACTCACTTCACTGTTACAAAATCTGCCCCCAAATAAATCAAGTAAAGGCTAAACTTCTCTAGAGCCATCTTCTTTGTAATTAGATTTTATGACTTTCTTTAGCAACTGCCTAATCTCTGTACATGAGCCTCATTGGCAGAGACTAAATTTGTAGGAGCTGAATAGAATACAGAAAAGCTGTGTGCAATTGGTTTTATCAGCTAGTTCCTCTTCTAGCTCTGAGACTGGGCACCAGGGAAGGAAAAAAAAAACCCCAAAATCTGAGCTCTCAGACAGTTAAAACCAAGTTAGATTCTTAATGTTCATCCCTATTTGCACCTTTCATGATTTATCACAATAGTACTATATGAAAAAGAGATCAAGTTCTTAGCCTGAGGTCCTGCTCCAGAAGTAGTTAGATAAAAAGTTATGCTTTATGGAGGGGCAAATTCATCTGCCTCTCCACCTTGCTCAAGTCAGGGACTTGGAGAAAAGAAGTTGCTGCTGCTGGTAGCTTTCACGTGAGTACACCGGCTCCTTCCACTCTTGGAAAGGAATAGCCCTTTCAGCTGTACCTGCTCAAAGTCAGCRAAGGCTGAGGTTTGCCCAGGAGGTGCAGGTTACATGGTCCTAAAAACACAGAATTAAAGCAGCTGAGATTGAAAACTCAGTTTGACCTATAGCACTTTTGGGGGGGCATGCCATAATATGCAAAATAAACAATAAGCCAGCCACATTCAGATCTCCAGCTGTGTTAGTAAGGCTTTTTCCTCTTTTTCCTTTCAATTCTGCGAAGTCAGAGCACTCAGGAAAACAACCATGAAAGCCTCCACCATACCACTTGTTTCACCACGTGGTTCCTTTGGTAGTGCACTCAGAGGAGAGCTTGTGCCAAGGCTGCGGGTGTGTTTCCCTGATCCAGAGATGTGGGATACAGTGCGCTCAATGACCCTCACCCTCTTTTTTTTTTTGTTTTGTTTTGTTTTTTTCCAAAACAAATAAACCAAATCCCTCCTCAGCCATCTCTTGGTACCTAGTGTTTTTGATAAGCATAAAAAGATCACCCTAAACCTCACGCTTTGCTACAGCTTCGGTGTCTGCCAGCACTCAAGGACACCTAGAGTGGTGGCTAAAGACCTCTAACGAAAAGCAGCAGCACGGCTCTCACCAGCAGGCCTGCTAACATTCAGCCGTGGCACTGTGCTCCGACGTAAATCAAAGCTGCGCTGCACCGACCAAAATGGCTCCTTGCGCCGCCTCTGCCTCTTAGGTCCTATCTGAGCACTTTACTGACAGAAGCCATTTGTGCCCGGCAGCCTCGCAGGCCCAGGCAGCCCTCAGAGGACGAGCTAAATTAGCTTCACCTCCTACCTCATGAACAATTCCCGGCTATGCTCTAGCCGCGTTGCTAATGATGATGTAAGAAACTTTAATAAGAGTCTGATTTGCACGTACCAGGTTTAACTTTTTGGAGACAGCTGTTCGAGGACTCCTCCGGTGACGGGCATGGGCAGGCTCTTCTGGGGCCTTGGAGAACAAAGACGTTCACAGGAACGCTCCTGCAGCAGCGGCTTGGCAAATACAGACGTCCTCAGATGACAGGACAATTTATTCCCTCTCTTAAGCTAATCTTTGTAACTTTGCCTGTTTTTGGAAGTAGTAGTCTTAAATGTGTATTGTATTGACGCCAACAATGCTGCATAAAAGGCTCAGTGCAAACAGCTCTCCTCCTTTTCTTAAGCAGCGTTTTGGCCACCCCTCTTTTCACACCACAGGAGCTACCAGGAYAGCCACGGTGGCTTTGCACGTCGCACAAAGGCAGCCCAAAAGATGAAGTCCACCTTGCTGCTTCTCATGAAAAAGGAGAGGAACAGACCCTGATAGAGCTCTTGGGCACATCCACCTCATCATATGATCTTCAAGTCTCCTACAACTAGCGATTTTTTTTTTAATTTTCTGCTATAAGCTAAAATCGTGTCCCATCCCACGTGCTGAGCTCATAGGTTATATGAATGCAASTCACTCCTTGGTCCTCTGCCTGAATACCACAGGAGAGCAGCCTACGTGCAGCTGCTCCACAGCCTCTCCTGTTCAACACCAGTGGGAGTGAAAAGCGTGGGAGGGAAAATCGTGGCCGGGAAAAGGGAAGACCATTGCATTTCCACCAGTCTGCATGTCAGCGTTAGCGGATTCATATTTACGCAGGGAGCACCCACTGCTTAAGGGCAGGAAGAGGTCCGAGGGAAGCCAAAACTCGCAGCTGCAGTCTGCGTGCTGCTAGGGAGCCGCAGGTGGGGTGCACTGTGTCACCCCCCATCTCCCCCAGCACTGGCAAAGAGCTGTGGTCTCACACCAAGGAGGTGGGGGCTCCACTCCACCCGCTTCCAGGTCTGCCTCTCCCAGTGCCTTTTGCTTCACAAGGCTGGATATGCTTTTAACTTCCTACAATGCAACGATCTGCTCCTCTCTTTCCATCCGTAAAAGGCAACAGTTCCCAAGCGTAAGAGTAGCTGGGCTGCCTTTATCCAAGTTAGAAGGGGGGTATCGACAAAGCATGTGTAATTATGTGAACACAAGCCTATTTTATCCTTTGGAGTATCTCAAATTTTTAGGTACTTAGTGTAAAGCACACARCTATGAATAAAAACCTTTTTTTTCCATTAATGCTTGTTTAGGTTAAAGCCCTAGGATTAGCAGTGCTCTTTAAGTATTTTAAGACAGTATTTTATTAATAATTAAAAATTTAAAGTATTTGGTCTAAATTCAGTTTTGCTCTTTCATTAAGTACCCCTCCATGACCAGAGTCAGGAGGTAGGTTCAAAGTCAAAACATTTGTAGCAAATCTCTCGAAGTGCGGTGGGAGATCTGAATTGTCCCTGCAAGAAGTAGAGAAGGGTTACATGGGCACAGAAAATAACTGATGATACACACACCTGTATTTATCTGTCTCTATAGAACTTCATCCTCACAGGCTTAGAGCACCACTCATCTAGCGACATCATTAAAGTAAATAAAAGCTAACTACAGAACGTCAGATTTTGGAAATAAAGAGACATCTATCAATTCTGACTTGATATATGCAGCTCTCTACACATAAGTACATAACAGTGTGTATACATGTGCGTGTACACATACAGAGGCTTACTTTCATAAGATCCTCCTCTTCAACCAGTTCACCACAGAGAAATCTCTATTTTGAGGGCTTGAGTGTGCCGCACCTTTTTTTGCCCTTATCCTTTCAAACTTTCCCGCAGGTTTGAGCGGGGCACCTGAAACGGCCAAGTTGTTCAAATCAGCTCAGAACAGATCTGAAGCACGATTTTGTGTTCTTCACAGGCAAAGAGACAGTTAAGGGGTTGTGCCTGTGGTACGGCAACGGAAACTCTCAAGCAGTAAAATCCATTATGAACAAAATAGAGAAGTTCCAGGGAATGGAATTTGTCTGAACTGAACAACGAAAGACGAGCGCTTATCTTTTTGCGGAACATCCGTATGAAAGATGTGGCATTCTTAAAATATCTTGGTACTCAGTTATGAGTAGGACTATTCATCCTACGCCCTACTTCTGCACATAGGAAGGCAAGAGCTAACAGCAGAAGAATTTTCTTTTGGCGGTGGGAACAACTGCATGATGATTATCCCCCACCCCGTGTGGGATTCCATCGGAGATCAAGGATGCCCTGGCAAGTGTTGGGGCATTACTACATGTTTGTGGAAGTCTCTCAGCTTTTATTAATTAGATTCCTGACAATGCAATAAAACCCTGTAGCAGAAAGCCACACTGCTCATTCCTGAATCATATGAAATCATTCACCATTTTATGTACAAGTTTTGAATTACAATCTTCAACTTCTCATCAGAAAAAAAAAAAACCAAAAAGCCTAAAAAAAGCATTTTTGGCAGAACTGCACAGTGTACAGAAGCATACTTTCAATTACACAATATCTTACAGAACACATACTGTAACAAAAAGCAGAGCCTGTTACCTTTTCTGAGAAAGCAGTGCCCAGACAAAACTAGATGTTTCACCTCCATTATTAGAGGAACAGCTTTAACTGGACAAAAGAGTACATGAAAAAATTCCTGAACACTCCAGATAGTTTAACAGAAAAATAAAAGTGCATTTGTAAACAACTTTAAAACAAGAGCCTTATGAAAATAATAAAGGTCACTGAAAGTTAAGCTGTTAAACTCTTCTTAGCCCAAACCGCTATATTCTACCCTTATAGGTTGTTGGGKTTTTTTTTGGTGTTTTTTTTTTTGTTTGTTTTGTTTTTTTATGATAGACAGATTTTGCCACACCGAACACTTCACTGAGAAATCTGGGCAAATACTTTTTAAATTCTTGGTGGAATTAAGAAAGGGACAATCTGAAGGCAAAAGGTCAAACTCCAAATTCCCTTTGAAAATTACAAGAGCAATATAACTTAACTATTGAATGGAGCCGAGTTCAACAGTGCATGGTAGCACAGTACTTATTTTACAATCTGAGACCCTTTTTAATGTAAACCCTGAAAAGTCATAAGCAACTGTTAGAACAGACTTTTGTATTATGTACCATTAAGTTAGCATTGCATTCACTTTCATTATTCAAACTTTGCCATAAAGTCACTTTTCATATACAATGCTGATTTACCTTAAGTTATCTGTTTTATGACTAGGCAAACCATAGAAACTGTCCTGGGAAATGATTTTGTGTACGTAATTATCAACCACGCATCTGAAGTTGAGCATTAGTACTTATGCTGCTCTACTTCATGCTTCAGCATATGTTAAATAAGCTGCTGATCAGCGAGTGTGTCCATTTGGGTAGATGGACAGATGTATGTGAACAGCAATGCTTTGGATAACTTGTGCTATTCCTAATACTACAGTTATTTTCTCTGCCAATTACATTTTGCTATAAATATGTGTGCCCTTAAGTTGATCCCAATATCAGTTTCAGCTAACTAATCAAATTATCTGCTAAGGTTTTGGGAATGATAACCCTTCCTTTATTTAAATAAAATGAGGGAAGGGTTTCTAACTCCCAAAGGTTTGCCAACAATAGATTTATTCTCAAGACAGGATGACGCTGTTCAGTAAACTGCTCATCATCTTTGTTGCACAGATGAGCACAATAGTATTAATGGTTTTTATCAGGTAGGCAGGAAAGGGAAGAGAAAATACTGTGAAGTTTTTACCCTTAATGTTTTTCCAAGTTCTGCTCATGGGCTTTTAATGAATAATTATTCATTTGAAATAAGCGTATGTCAAATTTCAGATTACTTCTCTCATATTTTGAGGGCTCAGCAGCTGCTAAACTTCAATTTTCTATTTTCCTTTTGCAAAAAAGTGTTATTAAAACCCTGCCCACAACTGAGTACACCAAGAGCTTATGGAAGGAATAATTTCTCATTATATTTAGCAGTGCCTCATTTTTGTACCAGTTAAAAGTTAATTCATAATCCAAATAATCAATCTGCAATGTAAACAAGTAGTTATTTTCTCCCATGTAATAATGGTAAATAATGACACTGATCATTACATATTCTGCTTGAGTTCATTAAATAGAATTCTTCAGTCACAAAGGCAGCAGGCATTCTGTGATGGACTTCCTTTGAACTATGTTCAAATGAGTGGAATAACTGAGATTCCTGATGGAGATCTAAGCCATTTCCCTCATTTTCTTAATAGCTTCCGCTATTTGCATACTCAACTCCATTTCATAATCTGCTATTTAAAATAAATTCATTTCCCCAAACCCTTCTCTCCCTATCTAAAACAAACTTATTTACATTTATGGTAAATGCTTTTCAGCAAATAAGTTGTAAGAAGAAAAAAAAAAATCCAATAAGTGGTATAAAGGGAGAAAGTATTTAAAGTTTTGTATTAATTTGCTTTCTGAATTTCCTTCCAAAGTGCTACAGGGACAAAAGCTTTAAAGGTTTAAAACACACTTTCACACATTTTTGATTCTTTCTCTCTTTTATACAAGGAACCAACTTTGCCCAGTGAATCACCTTCATAACTTTTGCCCAGTAACTAAATGAAACTGCATGTCATTCCCCCCAAGAAAGTAAAGAAAATACAGCCTTTTACTTCAAATATTTTATGAATGCAAGATTACAAGAAATATATTAGTCAAAATGCAGGGCTATCAAGCACTGAACCAAGGATGCTGGCATCAGTTTGCCTACCATTTTGCATGTGGAAAAAATACACTAAGTCTACAGGTAAAAGGCATCACTAATGCATCATGAATTACTCTGGTCAGCCAACATCACCTCTGCAGCTTGGTGCATGTTTAAGTCCTGAAAATAATTGTCATATTAATAGTTTGAGATGAGACACTGGAACAAAACCATTCTTAAACAGGAAAGTTTTTGTTTTGCTCTTATCGAGGTAACACCAAAAACTAAAACAAGATCTTACAATTTAGCAGCCACTTTAACACTTGTTAGGCTAGCCTTCACACAAGGAGCATGCATACAGCCACTGTTCTTGCTTTAAACTGAGGGCTGTTGGTTAATTCAAGTCACTGTTTTCTCACCTTATTTGATTAACCTGTTGAACTGGATGTCCACCATAGGAAAAAGAAAGTTACATGATGTTAAGTGTAGCAGACAAATACAGATCACACCAAGAAGCTAACACTCATGAGTTGTCATAATAAGGGATAATAATAACAACAATAAAAAAAAAAAAAATCAGTCTTTTCTGTGCATATTTTTCATTTGAAAGGTCCCAGGAAATCATGATGTGCCTGGCCGTTTCTGTTGCTGATTTCTGATGACCTCTAATTGTTTTTTGCATTGCTGATAGTAAGTTGAGAGACTTTTGTTTTCATCTAAGAGCTTTTTATGTTCTTGTACCAGACGGGATGTGTTTTGCTGGTCTTTTTCATCCTGGTCCAGTTCTGCTATTAGTTCTTGTCTAAAATAAAAAAAAAAAAAAAAGTAATTGTCATTTATAATCTACTTCTATTTGTGTCTAGATGACTTCATATGTTGTTTCAAATCAGTATTTGATTATCAGTCTGAACTCATGGCTGGTGATATTTTGTGCAAAAAAAAAGTTGACCAAAAAAAAAAAAAAATCTTATTYTTTACTGTAGTCTGGGGAAAAATTCTCTTCCCAATCAAATCCACATTAAAACTTTAAAATAGCTGCAAGCCATAGCCTCAATCTCTAAAATTGTCCTTTATATAATGTCTTTCAGACGCAGTGCTACAGGTCACAGTAAAACATCTAAGGATCCACACAGAATTTAATAAATACATTCAACTCTAATTTTGCTTAACTATATGTACATTTAAGAACTCAAAAGGCAACTTAAGAGACAAAATTGCAATAATTTTTGTAACTTTTTAGTGAAGTGCTGTTTTCTATTTGGACTTGAACTTCTTAAAGCAGTGGAAAAGCAGAATCAAGCAAATTATTTTTTTAACTGTCATTTCACTTAATTTATGCCATAAGTGTTCAATATGTTTTTTAGCAACAGTTTGAGAGGAACAAACACACTGATAAACTTGCTATAAATTATCCTGCAAAACTGATGCAGCAGTTTGTTTTACTATTTGTTTATGAGGTGACAAGAAGGCAAGCTGCCAGCAATATTTTAGCAACAAAATAGTAGAGGAGAAAGTTCATGTTAATTAATTGTTGCCATATGGTTTGTAATTACAGTTAAAGAAAACTTAATAGTTCTATAAAGGTTGAACTAATAACTACCTTAACCAGCATTGAATTCATCAATCACAATACTATTTTTTGTTTTAACACCTATGGGCAATTATGTTCTGACTAAGAAAAAACAATTTGGGAGAAATGCGTGTGCGGAATTCCTAGAAAAAAAAGATAAAGTAGGAATCTAAAGGTACAGAATTAACAGTTTTGAAACAGAAGCACATTTTTATATAATTTATTGACCCTTAGGGACAACAGAAATAAAACCAAAATTAAGATCTTCACACTATCTCCTCATGAAGTCTAAAAATTCTAGTTGCACTTGAAAAAAAATGGTTCTCAGGATGCTAAGCCAAAAGTGAATAGATGATAGGAGGTCAATCTTACAGTAGCTTTTTTCCCCCATTCTGTATGCTATTTCTAATGTACAAGAGGTTTATACACACATTTTTCTCATCAGCTATTCCACAAACACCTAGGCAAGCTCCTCATTAACAACTGCTTGCCTGCAGTGGCTCAGACACTAGTGGGTAACAAGCTGGTTACTTGGTCTAGCATGTGAGTATATATGACCTCTCAGAACTGCTCCCCAGCATCAGGAAACAGAAATGATGAGAAGCAGAACACAACAGAACGTATTGCAAACTGAAGTTCTGAATCAGCAATAACTTTGGCCCTAATCCAACAATACATGCAGTTGCTTCACTTATATGTGTACACAATGTAAGAGGAAAGAGTTTACTTCCAGTGCACATGGATAAGAAGGTACAGAACAGCTTTTAAGTATTAGGTCCTAAACCCCTGGTAGAAAAACACAAGATATGTGTTGATAATATTGTTGTAAATGTGGTGATTGACACAAGTCAGATATAAGATGAAAACTAACTGCAAAATGAGTAACATTGACATATTACTCAAAATTCTATAATCCATTATTCAAGTGATTATCTACAAATTACAATTGAAAATCTTTTACTGGGCAGTGTTGGAAATAAAATTCCAAGGTTCCTCAACAGTCCAGGTCTTTCATTTGAGATGATACAAACAAACATTACTAGTATGTTACATACACAGATGTGCCACACACTTTAAAGTAGCACTTGTCCAGAAGAAGAGTCTTGATATTGATTAAAACTTTCAATTACCTGCTCTAAGTATCTCACCTGTACTGAGCAGCTCAGTATTTCTGAGATTAAGGCTGGAAAATAATTATGCCCTATGAAATGTTACTTCATAAAACCAGAAATAATAGTCACAGATAACAGACTTCGTGTAAAAGAAACATACAGAAGAACAGAAAAGGTTAAACACATTTCACTTACTTCCTCTGCAACAGCAATGCAATTTCTGTCTGAACTTTCATATATTCTTGTGCCATTTTGCAGTGCTGTTCAAACACAGCCATAGATTCTTTGGAGTTTGGGCATGGTGCTAGAGGCTGAAAATAAATCAGACATGTTAAAAGCTAATGAACTGATATCTTAGTATATAGTGTGTTAGAATGTCTCTGCAGTGTATTTATAACATCTTTTAAAAACCAGTGAGCTTTTAAAAATAAGTGTTAAACCATGCCCTGGAAAATGTTGCTGCACTGATGTCAAAGTTGACTCAAACCTCAAATCTGCAGTTATTAATCTGATACTCTCTCTGTCACAAAAATCAAAGTAGTGTTTAATCCCCCACACAACAAATAAAGTGAATACAACAATTTAATTCAGTAACACTCAAGCACATAATGTCTTATTTTCACAGTCAAACTCAGCTTACATTTGGTTTTAGGGATCATGTTTCCCAGGGCTTGTTTTTAATAGCTTGATCAAATCTGAGTCAACCAATCTCAGATTACATAATATATTTTTTTAGCCTTGGTCAAAAGTTAGACAGAATATAAACACAGGTAAATATGTGGCACTATATTTTGCAGCCCCAAATTCACACATTAGAATGAAATGCAAGATAAAGAATCTAATAAAGCATATATTTA
The DNA here is from genome assembly GCA_035582835.1 of Phoebastria nigripes. Lineage (NCBI taxonomy): Eukaryota > Metazoa > Chordata > Aves > Procellariiformes > Diomedeidae > Phoebastria > Phoebastria nigripes. The sequence goes on from JAYKAV010001211.1 coordinate 760,581, forward strand.
TTACCTGTAACTGATGATCTAATGTAAGATATGCCATTGGGATGGAGTTATCTGACCCATTGGTCTCTGTAACAATACCAAGAAAATTTTAATGTATTTTCAGAGTTAATTCTATTCTTAGAGGACAAAAACAAGAATTCTAAATCATTTCACAACATACAATCTGAATGTGGAAAGGCAAATGGAAATAGCAGTGTTCCAATCCCAAGGCAGATGAATCATTTTGTTTTTCTGATAAAGTTAAGAACTTCAAAAGTATGGTCTATCACACCAAGAAGAAATAAAGATTAAGGTTATCATCCTACACTTCTAGAAGCCATGTACAGCATACAGATTTTAAATGTACTATTTTTGTACAGTTTGCAATCACATTCTCTATTTATAAAAAAATTGCCATTTCATTCTTGTTTATGAAGGATCAGCCAGCCAGCCCATGCATCTAATGATTTTAAAATTAGAAGCTGTGCAAACCAGCTCTGCCAAAATAAAATAAGCACAACCTCCTGCTCAGTTTTGAAACCTGCTCCCAGTGAGGTCTGTATCTTCCTCACAACATGCTCTAGGGCATCTTCTCTGCTCTGTAGAGATACGTTGTGGGTAGCAAGGAACCCAATAATCAATCTATCTCCTGGGCCTGGCTGCTCTCTTCTTACACTGCAGTTACTCTGGATTTCTCTAGTGCTTTCATTCCAGATTTAACATGTTTCTGAATTCTTATAGATCTTATCTTTTGGTAGCCCACAATCTGGGGATCACAAGGTTACTGTTAAGCTTTAAGAGACATAGGAGTAAAGACACATGGAGAAACTACTGATTTCATAGCTGCATTATTACTACTAGAGGATTATACGGAGAAGGGTAGGTGGGGAAAAAAAAGGGGCTGCTTACCCATACCCCAAAAGCACCTGCCACAGAGTAGTCGTGGTAGAGAAACTAAGGTGTTGCCCTCAAAGACTATGCTATCTCCAAGAGCAGCTTCAAAAGGAAACAGAAATAAGAGGGTGGGAATGGAGAAAAAGTGGTTAAGTGTATGCTTGTAAGGAAACTGGAAGGTGGTAAAAAAAAAAAAGAAAGAAAAAGAAAACAACCCTAAAACCAGAGACTTAATCACCACAGTATCTTAAATGAGAACAATATAAAAAGTCCTTCCCTACATTAGACTATTGCCATATATGGAATACTGCTACAGCAAAGGAATTATTGCAATGTTACAAATACATCAATACATGCAAAATACTTCGGATTACATTCCTGAGCATTTCAGCACTGTGTCACAGAACTGTAACTTTTCCTGTGATTGACCAGATTTGGCTGCATCCTCATTTTATCATTTTGCCTCATTAACTTAAAAATGTACACTCTTTTACAGAAAACTAAAATTATTTCTCTCTTTCGAAATTCAAACAATTCTTTGTTCACGGACTGCATAAACCTAACAAAAAAAAAAAAAAACCAACAAACCCAAAAAAACCCCCCACGTGGTACATTCTGTATTTACCTGAGTATAAGGTGAGCGATTTCTGTGGGCCAGAAAACAGACCTGACTTTTAGCTCTAGTGCTGTGGTGCATTTAAGGCCAAAGACTTCGGACAAACTGCCTTTGCACTGGCATACGATCAGCAACTTGCAGTTCCCAATGAACTATTGATTGGGTAAGAGCTTGCTTCCGTGTGAGGCAGCAATTCCTGTAAGTGCTCACTGCCTAAAGCAACTCAGGACCCATGCTACACTGAAGAGGGCACAGGGTGGGCTGTGGCAGTGGGCAAGGGCTTTGGGAAATTATGGGTGACAAGGCATAAAGTGTAATCAGGCAAAGTGACAATGGACAGAAAGAAGAAAGCACAGAAGCAAAATACAAGAGTATGTTGCCCTCCTCCCAGTAAAACAGGGTGGGGAAAAAAGAAAAGTACACATCTTACATACAGAATCACCTTATATTTGGTAAAATACAAGTGTGCATATATATACACACACATATATATATATATACGCGCTTGTGCAAGAGTCAGTCCACACGTGAGTTTCCATTTTGCAGTTGGTTACAGAAAAAGAATGAAAAGGTCTGATCAGCCAAAGATGAAACAGATTACAAGAAAAAGATTTCAGAATTTGAGGCACTATGAGGTACCAGCTTGAGACTAAGTTTAAGATTCAACATGTATATTTTGGTAACAAAAATGTAATTCTTATTTATGTTCTAAAAAGGAATTTGTGGGGATCCATTGTTTTCATGCAGTCCAGTACTGGTTCTTTTCATTATGGAGTGCATTATGACTTCTAGAATGGAATTAAACTATTAAATTATGTTAATTCTTAATCCTATTTTGTAACAAACGAACAGTGATGCTACAGTAGGAGTATTTACAACACTTCTGCAGACACACTTATGTTAGTTCATTTAAAAACAGTAAGATTGTGTGCACGTGTACATTCTGCATAAGCAAAATTACAACACAGATAAAAAAATAGAATTAATGTATTCCAGCTGATACTCACCTACATAGCATTTCATTCCAGAAGTCAGAGCAATGAAAGCTTTAACTGTGCATTCATAATAAAAATGCACAAGACTAAAATGCTCTAAGATGTCTATTCCCCTAATTCCCCAAAACCACACTAGTCAAAAACTGGTGCTAAAAGATCTGCATTAAATACTACTATCACTGCACATGTACAGTACTTTCTTACAAACAAAATGCTTAGAAGTTTATGTAACTTAATATAATCTACATTAAAAAGTTCTTAAAGCCAGTGTGCAAAACAAAGCAGCAATGTAATGATTTAATTTAAGCAGAACTAAAATGGACTGAGACTTTCACTGCTTAATTTTGTTAATGTCTAGGCATACACCCCACACCATAATCAAATAAATATTTTATATTTTTTACAGGCAAAAAGTTAACTAATGAACAAAGGATTACCTGCATCATCAGGTGTCCATGGATTACGAGTGGGCTTTTCAGAGGTTGGTCCCGAGGTAGTGATCATTCTCACACTAGGACTAGATGATCTACTGCTGTTTCTACTCTCCTGAAATGATAAAAGAAAACAAAGTAAAGTTACAAGAAAAGTTAACAGAAGATTTTTTTAAGGGTTCATTTTAAAAAACATTATTAAAAAGAAAAATACATGTGAAGAAACCTGAACCTATAATCCTCCCAAATACCCTCCTCCCCAAGCTTTTACCCTGAAAGCTCTCCAGATAGTTTGATAAACTTCACATGCATTGCAGGGATAACTTCATCCTCATTTCTACTCCATCTTTACTGTATAAAAAGAAATTGATATAATTTGGCTATTCAGCATAATAAAAAGCAGTGCTGAATAATGTGTTSAAGATCTTTATATAAAAGCGTGACATTATGTCTAGTAATTTTCACACCACCATTCAGTGAAATCTAGCAGCTCCATAACATAAGGAAGAAATAAAGTTTGTTTCCAATGTTTAATCAATGAATGGAACCACATTCAACTAAAGGAATGCAGCTTAGTAACTGCACTAGACTGCAGTGTATTAATCTACAGTTTTCTTATGGTTCTTATGTGAACTCAGAAGTTACGTGATTCATCTTCAGAAAACATGAAAAAAGTGTTTAATCAAAAAGGATCAATCAATTAAAGCAAAGCAATTAGAAAATGAGTACATTCTCTCTCTCAAAGCAAATTAAGAACTAAAACAAAATTCTGTAGGAAGTTCCTTTATATACAGCTTGAGTCCTCCAATCCTTTTGTTTACCAAAGCACAAAAACGTAATACAGACTTCATTATTCTACTAATAGCTTCATTATTCTACTAAAGCTTCTCTTTAAGAATTATTATTTACAATACATATTCTTGTATTTCATATGCACCTTCATCGACATAAAATTAACACAGTAAAGGACTTAAGACTATAAACCCCAGTAAGTGTTGCAGGAAAAAAATGAAGTAAAAAGAATAGATAGCAAAAGGCACCTGAGAAGTACTCCAGTTACAGTAACTTCTCAAGGCTGTACTAGATTACTTGCTGCACCAGATTGTTTTGATCCATCAACAGAAAAAAACCATTTCCTTGATAACGTTATTTAGACAGAATTACTAGAGATAGAAATGAAGGATTTGTATCTGAAGCGTATCTAAAAAGCATTGCAAAATCCAAGGGAAGTTCCCAAAACTGAACACCTGTTAGATTACAGCATTGGAGCGTGTGTTGAGTGAGATGCTTTAGGCCTCCTGGATGCCAGCCCCGCTGACAGGTAAGCCAGTGACTGTTCTTTAGCAATCAGTTTCTGCTACCCTTTCACGGGTATCCTTTCATCCTTGCTTCCTCCAGGCATCTCAGTACGCTCAACAGACTTGTTATCAGGTTACTCTCAAATCATCTTTGCCAGGTGGCCAAACCCACATGGCATTGTCAGCTTCTTAGCTTTCATTTCTCAAAGACTTGCAGTCTTGAAAAGCTGGTGTGCTCTGAGGAATAATCCCCACCTCAAATTTAATTTAAATGGGCAACCCAATTTAAAGAAATCATTGTTACTAGCCCTGTCTCCTCATCTGTGGATTTTATCTCGCTGTGAAAGGGGAGAAGAAGAAAAAAAGTGTATCTGTGACCAATTTCACAATCTCATGGATAGAATGATTCATCTGTATAATATCAGATCCCCCAAATTATCACACTTAGCTTGCATGCATATGGGCATGTACATTCTGACCTTGCTTCTCAACTGTTCAATACAGTACATGGTTTTCTTTAATATATTAATTTTTTTTTCCACTTCAAAGTGAACTGTGTTATGAAGGCCCAGCAACAGTTATTTAAAAAAAAAAAAAAAAAAAAGGTTTAAAAGAGGTAGTTTTGATATTATGATAGCACTGTGAAGGATGATGTACCAAAACAACCAACCCAATAAAAGATACACAGGCAAGGACATGGATACCTTACTAGGCATCTGATCACAACCTGCAGTTCTTGACTCATTATGCCAAGTATGTTTCTCAGTATCTGTATAAAATACCAAATTCTGTAAAGACTCTATCCAGTGTAAATAGCAGGTTCGCTGTGCTCCTTCAAGTTTTTATGGCTGCAGTTCAGAGTCTGCACATCTGTTTCTGTGTTACAAAGGTGTTTAGGCAAGGGCAGTAGTGCTGGACAGATGGCACAATACAGCGTTTTAAAATGCATGTACAGGGAAATGGAAAGGCAGAAGAAACAGTTCAGTGCAAAAAAAAAATTATGTGGAAAAATGAATAGAGCATCACAGTATATGGATGGAAACAAATGGAAATATAGCATTTGACTGTACAGAGAGGGTTGCATCAGCGCTGCTCATGTCACTTGGAGTAAGGTCCAGTCTAAAGTCACCAAGCACTAGAGAAATCTGTGAAAAATCAGACTTAAACACATGTTCTCAACACCAAACCACTCCAACAGCTGATGCAATGATGGAAAACCTTTGGCTTAGTATATTTTCCTATCTAAACTGTTGATGTAAAAGGGTCAGTTGAGTAGTAAAATCATCTGCAAAGCACTATTACTGCCTGCTGTTGATAACATCAGTAAGAGCAATACTGGAAAATGTGTTAAGTGCCTCAACAACATAAAAATAGTAATCATGAGCCATACAAACCACACAAAAAATTCTTCCAACAGTACAAAGAAATAAAATATACATACAATCATAAAACATACAAGAAGGTCAGATTAAAACAGAGCAGCAGTTAAGCAGGGAGAGAATAGTCTTGGTCTACTCCTTCAGGTAAGCACCCCAAACTTTGGTATATTTATTATTATCAAGTCCGGTGTTTTCCTCCACCTTAACAAAAATTCCATTCTGAATTGGAAAAACCTTCCTGATTAAAAAACCAGTTATAACAGAATCATTTTCTATTGACACAGCGGCAATTTTCAGGAAAAACACGTTTAATAAAAAGATTTCTGATCAGCTTTAGTGTGTCAGTCAAATAGTAAAAAAAAAAAAAAAAAGAAAAAAAAGAAAAAGAAAAGCGGCACCGTGGCAATCCTTCAATTTTGAGCAGGATAGGGGCTTACAAGGGCTGGGTGCAGGAGCAGAGGCACACAGTGCCATGACGGCTCAGTGAAGAAGGCTGCGCTGCAGGGTGGGTGTAAAAGAGAATGGAATGTGGGGAAGAAGGATGTTTGCAATGAAGGGAGGGAGGGGGAAGGGGATTTTCACAGTAGAAAGGATAACCTGTATCTGCTACGGTGCATATGGGGAGATATGACAAACTGACCAGAGCTACGCTAGTCACAGATGTTTCTTCTGCTTTGGCTAGTAGATTGCTTATATGGATGGCAGTTCAAGATTTTTAATAAAAATTCAAGGCAGTGAGGTCCAGAGCTATAGAAACCGATAGTCTTAAGTCTTTTGCCGTAATTGCATTGTGCTTCCTTTCTTCATTGTTTTCCGATTTATTTTTTTTAAAAATATACAAACATATGTATGTTAAAAGTTAGCGTTAGTTTCAGTAGACTTTTCTATCTCTTCTCACACCAAAAAGGGGATCAAAATTCATTATTCATTTACATGGACAGTGCAAAAATTTCTTTCAAAGTGCATTTTTCATGCCTGTTAAAATATTATGTTTTCCAGATTTTATCATAACGTTTCCAAAAACTGCATGATACAAGCAGATAACTGTAATTCTTCCAYTTAGATTTCCAATATGTACACTATCAGAAGCAAGAAAGTAAAATGTGATTCTGGTACTTCTATAAACCCTCATCAGAAATTGGCGAGGTAAACAAAGAAACTTTTCTGTATCCTCCTGGTCACAAGGACAATTTAGCTAGAACATCCATACAAGCTGTAGAACAGCTTTCAAAGAAAGATTATTATAATAGTTATTAAGAAATGCTCAAATTCTATATTTTTAAATATTAACATTAAAATGAACAGAATGAAAAATTTTAAATAAAAAAAGCTATAATTAAATATATTCATACATTAATCAGTGCAATTTGGTATAACTGATGTACTGTCACTTAATTTTTTTCCCCCCAAGTCTTGCATAATTTTAGTTCTACAATTAACTGAATAGGCTAATCTATTTTTTTTACTAAATTTTGCAGATTCATTTCTTTCTAACAAACCTGTCTTCTCTGAAGATACTAAAATGTATTTAAGACTCATTTGTTATTTTCTGATAGATGTACATAGTAAATTCTACTAGTAATACCTGGGGGATTGATGAGGTTTCTGTGGCTATCACACTCCATGGAATTAAAGAAGGATCAAATGTTGATCTCCCTGATAACTATACATCCCCAAAATTACCACCTATTTTAGATTATTACAGTATGTTGTTTAATATGGAAATGCGATTAACCTGATGAATATGCTAAGCTCCAGTTTCCCACATCCAAATAATAGTAGGGATCTCAAAATTGTCAATTCACACTAACGACCAAATAGCCTCTGTGAATTACTGAAACAGACAACGAAACAATTAAAACCACAAAATAAACACATCCGAATGAAGCATTAGCTGTACTTTTCTCATTTAACATGTTCTTAGTTTAATTTGTTCTTAGTTTAATTTCAATTTTATGTAGCATACCACTGTGTCTGTTACCATGGCACTTACGATACCAGATGAGAAGCTATGTTATTATAAAATATCTTATTGAGATAGTCTTTTTTTAAACAAAACTTTGTGACAGCACCCTCCTGTAAACCTTTCACAAGAAATGGAGAGATACTACTGTAAGTCACTCTATAGGGTTCAGAGATTGATAATAAATACATTCATAATACTGATGCCCATGCTTTTTATTTTTATGCAAAAAGTGAGTCTAATGAACGTATAACTGCTTCAGACAACCATAAGTAGTAATTACAATTGCTTTCTACATATAGAGACGTGAAAAGGCTTTCCTGCATAACATCTGCCCTCAGCCAAATTAAGTGGTACACAAAAACTATGTGTACATAAAAATGATATATGCTGCATGAGCTATACAGAAAACACTTTTCATCTAGAGTTCATTCATAGATTACCCTCATGGAATCTCATTTAAATGCAATACAAATGACACTACAGTCTGCCAAGCTTCTTCATCATTTCTATGAAAGCATCAAAGGTGAAGATTTCCAGACCAGTTTCCCTGTACAGATTCGGTGTTGACTTTACTGAAAGATAAAAAAGAGACGAGAAAGATGTTACCTGACTGGACTCTGTTCCAGCAACACTAAGATCTTGAATGGATCTGCGCCTCTGCTGTCCGTTTCCTGCTGGGCAAAAAACAAAACAAAAACAAACCAGTGAAATCTATTCAGAACAAAATAAGAAGGGTGCGACTGTTGCAGAGGAGCTTGGAATTTGTACAAATCCACAGAGAGAAAGTGAGAGAGGGGGAGAGAGAGACAGCTGCAGAATTTTAACTCAAAACATGCTGGCCTGTCAACAAAAAGTATACCCTAATACAATAACCACTCCTACCACATGAATAGCTGCTGCACTCTACTCCACCATCTTCTGTCACATGTATTTGGTCAGGCTTAGTACTCGGGGCAGGAGCTGATGACGACATCTATTTCAAGTGCGTTACGTTATGGGGATTTCTAAAAGCTAGACCGCGAAGATAACAGGCTGCCAGCTTTAACCTGTTGCTCTTTGGCGTGTTCAAGGAACACAGTAAGGACTTCTGCCCGCGTGCCGCTCCCCTCATGAAAATTAAGAAGCGAAAGTGCTTCCTTCTGGTCTTTGTCTCCTTCAGATGAAGGAAACTATGTCCTATTCTCATGCTCTGAGAAGTGTGAAAAGGGGACTGTTCAGCTAAATCACATCTCACCATCAACCTACTGAGCACAATGCTGTAATCTTTTCCTCTTCTCCTTCCACCTGTTAGCAATTATCCACCAGTGACAGCTACATAAAACAGTTTAAATTTTAACACTGACACGCAATCAAAGGCATTTCCAGGAAACAAAGTCTCCTTAAAAATAAAAGGACATTATGCAAYGGAATCTCCCTGGCTACTTTGATTTTTATTACGGTGATTGTTTACATTGTCTCTTGAGAGCAGGTCAGCTGTCCAAAAGGAAACACCAAAACGTCCTGAGTAACAGCTGACAATGCTCAAAATTCTTGCTCTTAGCTCTGCATTACGTAACTTTTCTACTGGAGAGGAGCATCTGAAACATGTCCTGCAGCCGCGGCAGCCCCTCGCCCAGCAACCCTGCACGCAACAGCAACCCAGCTCACTCAAAGCCCTGTAACAGGCATCGCATTTTTAACCTTTTGGATACTTCTTATTCAGCACCATTTCCATATGACTCCACAGCCTATCTTGACAGGTGTTTTGATTTGCAACAGTTACTACAAAAATGTAAGACTATTTAATATTAATCAATACATTTAATGGTATCATACTTTAAATTTTTAAATATAGGTATGTAGGAACACATTACCACAAAACAGCAATACAAAATTCTCACTGTCACTTTACCAATTTGTCATGACATTTTATAGTCTAAAATTTATAGAAAGTACGATGARAAACAAGCATATAAGAAAATCAAGAAGGATTCTAGAACGGGAGTATATTCTTTGCTCTGGCTACAAATGAATTTGAATTGCAACTTTTCTGTGGTCTTGATCTTTTGCTTCTGAAATTCAGGGAAAGTATATACTTACCTAAGCAACAATGGCTATATTATGTTTAATACTTCAGTGTTAGAGATCGTGTGAATGACAAAGCTATGTCAAAATTTCTGAACTTGTTCATTTGCAGCGAACTTTTTCACTACCTAATCATTTAACAAACAAGATTATACATTTAACAGAATTCTGTGCTGTGGATATTTCATCTGGCTGCCACAGCTCATCTCAATATTCAAGATATGGGCGATCCACCCATGACCAATACAAAATTATGTGCACATTTCATTCAACAACACTGTTATAAAATTAGCTCAGCTGAAATAGGCTTGCAAAAATATCTGAAATTCTCATTTCAGATTAGCAACATTTGTGAATTTAAAGAACCCGGCACATGTGTTGCTGAAATATTAGAACATGGCTGCCAAAACATTAAAATAATCAGGGTGGGGTGCAAGAAAGAAAAGAAAATGCCTTGGGGGGAGAGAGAGGGGCCAAAACTACTGTGTTGTAATAAATGAACACCTTTAAATGAAATATCTTCAAGTTAGTAGCATGAGGGAAGAGCAAGCTCTAATAGGCAATGCCATTTTAATTAGTATAACTACTGCAGACATCTGGCAAATAGCTTAGACAAAGCAGAAACAGACTACGAATCAAGAAATACTTATTGCTCCAGATTCAAGACAAATTTCAATTGAAAAATATACAACACATAATCTTTATTTGAAATGATCACTGCTACTTCTCTATGCTTTCCTCTCACAGTTTTGATCTTGTTCTTACCTCTATGTCCATTTAAAACTAATTTTTTCTCATTATAAGAACTAAGAGATTTGTAAATGCACAGAAGTTAATATACAGTAGCTTGATGCACTATGTCAGGATTTCAGTGGTTTACAGGATTTTAAGATTAAAAATCAAACATGACAAACATACCTCCCGGCCTCAAAAAAAMCATTTCACACACTGTTGTTTATTTTCTAAAATGAAATTCAAAAGGAACAGGAAACTTCCATCATGTGCTGCCCCACACACTCCAGCAAAAACAAATTCTAGAACTTATTAAGGCTTTTGATCACCCCCCCCACCAAATATCCAGACCAGCTACGAACTGTTCTCCCTGCCCTTTAGCAGATACTTGCGTCTCCTTTTACACTTTCTTATTTGCGCACAGTACTCTCTCTTCCTTACACACCTACAAGACCCAAACCTCTCTCACAATGCAGATCAGTGCATGTAACAGTGCTAGAAGACATTTTGAAGAAGTAAAAACATTGATCTGAATTCCAGAAGAATGAAGTGATCTGGGGAGACAAGGGTGGGATTTCTGGCTTATACCGGTTTGAAAAGTAGATGGAAAAATTACAGACCTAAAGCACCTATAATTCCTATCCACTTTCTAAAGACACTCAACAAAATGTGTCTACCCTCAGTAATCATTTATGCAGTGTCAATGCTATAAAAATCTTAATGCTGTGGCACAGTTTCAGATGACAAAATTACAAAGCCAAATGCATGCGTGCTGTATGCGTGAGATGTCTAATGTTGCCAGTGAAGAAAAGGCTGTACTTGAAGGTATATTTGCTATAYGCTGCTTGACTGGTTTTTATTGAAAAGGTGTTCTGATTATTTTTCTTGATCATATTACAAACTATACTTAGATTTTTTTTGTTTCTTTAAACATATAGCTACTTAAGCCTTTTGTAGTTACTAGGTTTTTTATTCTTCATATATATATATATAAAAAAATAAAACATTGGTGCTTATTATCTATGCTATATATTATATATACTATAAATTGAAAAAAAAAAAAAAAAATTGATACTTCACTTGGCTATCTGGTTGCAGGATACCACCACTGAAAACTCATTTGCCAAGTTGTTACACAAAAAAGGAATTAGTTGATCCATTTTTCAGTTTCTAAGTTTTGTAGGCTAGTAACACAAAATAGCATCTTAAATGAAAGAAAGTTCTGTTCACCCTTATTTAAACCTATTTAGAAAGAAGAGCAAATATATATAAAAAACTTCCACTTCTGCCAACATGTTACCTTCAGCTGATAAAAACTTGTATTTTATGACCTCGGAAGCATAATCAGTTCATGGATGAAAAGCAGCTGAGGCAACACATTATGAAAAACCCCAATGATAGCAGATGTAGTACTCATACTTCTAAAATAGCCCTGCCCCAAAGCAGCTGACTCATGGTAACATGCCTGCATGGTGCCTCCCCTCTCCGGGAAGCAGCTGCTTTACCATGTGCTCAGCAGAACTTCAGGCAGCAGTACAGACTGGGTCAGCGCTCGCACTGCCCCGAGGACGGAGAGGGGCTGCTCGCCCCACYGACGGACATGCCCAGGGAAGTTCGGAGGAGCTGGGTATGTGGCAGAAGTGCTAAGGAACGTAACGGGGAGGGATTGAGATGGAGGTGCCAGTTTGGGGGTCTTGGAAGTATAACTAGAAGGGGAAAAGCATGTTAAGAGGCCAGGACTGAAAGCCTTGTGCTGAGAGAGTAAGGGAAGGAAAGAGGTGAGAAATAGGCCACGTTATACTGCCTTTAAAAGAGTAACTGAGCAAGGTACTTTTGAGTAACAGCTTTAAGTATACAGATAAATATAATTAGTTTACTGGGCAGATGATCACATCCGTGTCACATAACGATTGATCTCTTTTTTCCTGGCCTTGGGATTCTYACAGGAAAGCTGTTCTGACAACCGGAAAACCTCTAATATACAGCCCAGACATATTTGCAGACAATTTACATCTTTTTTCCATAGTGCCAATACTGTCTTTTAGCTTAAGTAGTTCTCTCTTCCTAATCTTTAGCTGAAGATTCATCTATAGAAAATAATTATTCATTTCTCAGCTTTCATTTTGTGGGCTAAAAAAGCCATGCTTTCAGATTATTCTTTATACTCTCCATACCATCCTAGTAGCTCTTCTTGCTATTATTTCAGAGCGCACGTATGTTTCTTTTATATGGCTGCCCAGCTATGTTGAACACCTGATTAAACCTCAACAAGGGCCTGTAAATAGTGTTAGTGCTTCCTTATCTTTCCTGGAAAAGAACCCCAAGATTTCACAGTTTTTCACAACTGCATTACATCAGTGGCTTATACTAACTGGGATTAATCTGCATGCATCTGCATGGGATATTAATCCCATGTCATCTTATTGAAAGAAATTGTTGCTAGTGTATGACCCACAGTGCATGACCCTGGATTTTACCCGATTTCTATTTTTTTTCCTCCCCAGTCACAACAAAATTCACTCTATGTGATACTCTAATCCTCCTCTTTATGAATAGTCACTTCTGATAAAACATTAACAGTGAATTTCATTATCGCTTATTTAAGACTTAAATACCTTAAGAGTAAATTTTGAGAAAATTCATTAATATGCTTGCTCCAATCCTATACCTTCTTCCATTTCTACAGGTTGCTATTTCTCTCCTATCTATTCCAAATTCACCTTGGAATTCCCATCCTGTCAAGTTCAATTAAAATAGTCTAGGTGAAGAATATCTAATTGACTTCCTCTGCCTAAATAAGTAAAACCAATAAACTGGTACAATCTATTTTGTGAAAACGACATGGCATTTTATTTCACTGACTTTTTAATTATTCTCTAAAAGTTTCAAGGTTTCTTGGAAGCCCCAGTGCTGTTACCTGCAGACAGCATGCACAGACAAGAGGCACTCACTTAGCTTCTAGAGCTTATTTACCAGGCTCTCATCACATGTTGACACTGCAAAACTTGACAGATCTCTTCACTTTCTCTTTCCTTGCTCTCTCAGGATTTAATTTATGTCATGGCAGGCCAGGACTGTTTGAAAATTACAGTGGAAAGCTACACTAGTAAACTTTCTCGCCAATTTGTTAGCCTCAATGCCAAATAGGTTTTCTTTTCATGGGTAGTGCTATTGTTCTTTGGAATYGACTTTTTGACATTCTGTATTTTTATATGTAAACTTCAATAAAGTTATTTGAAAGAAACTTTTGTACAAAACCATCTTTTGCATTCAACTTTAAAATACCAAACAATGTCAAGATTTACAAGGAAACTTCCTCAGATGACACAAATTTAGAGTAGGGGGTCCACAGTTTTTAATGGATCTGTAGATTTGCAGTAGATACTATTACTTGAATCTCCTGCCTCTGACAAATCATTTTGAAGCAACTTGCATACTGCTAATGGTATACCTATCACAGCTTGGGATTCATTATACTTAGTTTTAGGCTTTGAGAAGTATGAAATGAAAGAAAGAAATCCACTTTGATTGCAAAAAAAGGAATGGGAAAGGAAAACGATATGCTGCTAACTAAATATAGACTTGGGATAGATGACAATTACTCGTTAAAAGTCCCAACTGAAATTACCAGCTATGGTGCCTGATTATACTGATTTTCTTCCTGTCAGAAGCCTCTCCTAATAATTGTAGTTTGCATTAACTTAAACACAACAGAAATACCTCATGCAGGGACATTTTAGCTCTAGAAAAGTGTAGTCAAATATAAGAATTACGTAGATTAAGCGTTAATTTTTTTTAATCACAAGTATCATGTGGATTTGAAGTTCTGTATGTAATATATTTAAGTTTTTTGTTCTACTAATATTTGATTAGATTAAAAATGGGTGCTCAAACACAACAAAGATCAGGGCAAGATAATTACCTAGACAGGAATTTTTCAACTGAAGTCCATTTCCACCAAATGAGGTATTATAATAAAAGACTGCATATATAGTTTTGCTCTGTAAGAAGACTCTTAACATCAAGATCATAAAGGAAAAAATCCTTTATCACTAAAAGTAAATTCGAACTAGAAGATCGAATCCTTTACTGATAAAAGTAAGTTTGTACTAAAATATCATGCTCCTCTTTACAGAGACATCATGAAAGTTATTGGGATAATTTCTAGTTCTGTCCTAGAGCAACTGGAGCAAGAAGTATTTTTAGCAGTCTGATCATTATTCCGGCATCTTAACCAATTGACCCGTTCACCTGGTCTGCGATACCTGGTATGATGATCTCAGGGACATCCAGAATGTTGCCAAATGAAGCAGTTTTACGATGGCCTCGTTTAGGCTTGGAATAGGCTGAAAAAATACACATATACAATACACATGCAAAACACTAAAATGGCAATAGCAAAATTATTAAATTCCTAATATTGCATTTTTCATAAACTTGGTTAAAACTATAGTTCATGCAAAAATGTGTCATGCAGAATAAACTGCATTGCCTTCCACTCATGCTTACACATAGTAAAGCAACTGTTAAAAAGCAAAAAATGCAGAACTAGCTGTCATTACAACACCGTGTAATTAGTTATAGTTAGCAACACAAAAGTCAAACACAGAAAGCAGCATGGCAACAAGGAAGGGAAAACCAAATGTAATTATCCAAACAGAGAACAAATTAAATTATTTCAGATCACCTGTATATTCAGAATAAATTATTGATTGCCTGAACTTACATAACGTTTTCTCTTTAGTATTGAGTACAAACTATTTTATAACAAGATTAATAGTTGGGTACTTCTGTTTCTTTAAATCACCTCCTTTTAAAGGAAATCTCATGTGTGTCTGAAAAAATGCTTACTCTTATTACATTTGACAATCATTCTGCCTTCCACTATTTTGTTCTATTAGTGAATATTTTTTGTTTTGCAAACTGGATATCACTACCAACCTTTTCATTTTTGAATGAAGTTGAAGAAACATTATATACTTTGGAATAAAATCTAATCATACATTTTTTATTTTTATTTTACTACGTGTGTAGTTTAAGATAAATAGTTCCTGTTTAGAGAAAAGTCTGAATACATCTCCCAAAGGCAGAACATTGCAGCATATCCATCTCAAACTTAGTAAGTAATGGTGATGTGCATTATGTGATTTACTCTTACACTTAATCTAGCGATAGATGGAACAAGAAGATTAAATAATTCTTGACCTGATTTACTCTTAACAGCAGCCCAATTCTCACCCAGACACACAGTTTTTTTCAGGTTCACAGCATATTATTTATGTCACACAGTTAACAAGATTAAAAAACAAAGCAAAACCAATACAGTGCTGTTTCAGCTCTTTTTGAAAAAGTTATGGTCAGAATGGGTTTGACCTTGTTTCTAGTAGTCCACTACTGAAGTGACTTCTTAAAAAAAAAAAAACTAGTATGTTCAATATATACTTTTGTTTCAAGAAAAAGAAACCCTACAGTGATAACAAAAAAAAAAAATCTTAGAATATTCTGAAATAATAATTACTATTCAGAGCGATGTACTTAAGGAAGACAAACCAGGAAAATTAAAAACTCACACAAAGGAGGGCCAGGTTATCTCCACTAATGTCAAAAACTTACATTGATTTTAGAGTGTCAGTGACCAAAGTGAGTCCTGACTTTTTTAAAATAAAACCAGGATGTTATTATTATCAGGTAAGTACACAGCTGCCTTCTGTGTTAGGAAACCTTTAGAGATACTCAGGGTGTGATGTGCTACACAGTCATCCAGTCAAAGACTGACAATACAAAAGACAAATCTTGGAATAAGGCTTTAAAATAAGAACATAAAAGTAAAAAGTGTTTAGGGCAAGATAAATATTATTTCATGAGTAACTTCAGTATTTAGTAAAACAAGATCCTGGAGTAATCATAATACAATGAAGAACAAAAATGAAATAGTCATGGTGCACAAGAAAGCGAGAATATGATGCATATTTCCTTATTAATTACAGCTACTCGATTACCCTAATTTTCAGATTGGTAGAAAAATACTAGAACAAGCTAAATAACCCTGGACTAACCAAACTAATTTTATCTGATTATTTAAATCTGTGGTTATATACCATAACAAAAAAAAGTTTCACATATGAAACTTAAAACCTGAAGTTTGCATAGATTAACAAACAATATCTTTGATGAAGAAAAGAGACAAGAAAGTGTTTGCCAAGTATACACATTTTTATTAATTTGCTCTTCTGGGAAGAATAATAAAGATTGCTTTCACCATAAAATTATGTAGTTATACTTACACCATAAATTCCAATTCACTCAAGGATTCAATGTTTAGACACAACAGTTTATAGCTACCTGAAGCAAACCTGGCAAAACACCTGTAGCTTTTAAAAACAAAAACAAAAACAAAAACAAAACCAAAAACCAACAACAAAAGATACCAATGCTTTGTTAATCTGATGAATAAAATCTAACTATGTTTCTCTTTCTGAAATCTGTCAAAGTGGATTTTAAAACTTATTTGGGAACATGCTGAACTTTAAACCCACCTCTTAATTTCAAAATATTATAGGAATAACCTTGAAGGAAATGTTATTTTAGAAATAATAATGTTATTCCATCTCTGCTAGCATAATTTCAGATGCAAAGGAGAAAGTTGGGCATTTGGAATAGGACTGTTATTTAGAAGTAATGATTTTTAAAAAAGGTAAAAGTCTAATTCAACAAAAGTAATCTCTTCCGCAACCTTAAAAGTACCCAATTAAAATACTCAACCTTGTTGAGTGTACAACTGTGAATGAAGCCATTTTCCCCCACAATTAATAAAGGACAATAAAGACTACATGAAAAATTAAAGTATTTTCATACGACTAATGGTATTAACCTTCTGTAAGACTATATGCATGTTTTACATCTTCCTTCCTCCTTTCCTTCCTTCCAATTGCTTAGTCTATCCCGCAAACATCCTTTAATTTTACCTGTGATGGAAGCTATTCTTGCTTCTATTTCAGACATGTCAGCACTCATCCTTTTGGCTTCTCCTGAAACAAGGGCTGACTGTGGTCGTGCGCGGACATCTGACAAGCTCTCCACACTGCTCCCACGAGATGGGGGTAAACTCAAACGGCCAGGATCACCCTGTTTCAACAGTGATATTTTTAAAAAGAAAAAAAAATTCTGCAGAAGCCCTCCATGATATGCACAGTATGTAGGTTAAAATATATTTCTGTAATGTGCATTTTAAAAATGTGCATTTTAAAAGTGACAAGATTTAAAATTTATAATTCAATAAATGGTAATAATTTAGCTATTATTTGCATACAAGAACCAAATATCTATAACTTTCAAAAGAATATAACTTTACACAGATAAAAATTGAGTAGAATTAGGCCAATATTGTCACAAGAGAATCTTTGTATTTTTTCGTCCTACTTGAAATAAAACATAGTATTTTCAAAATTCACATAAATGTTTAATCCTTTAATGTCATACTAATATTTTGATTTTAAATTAAGGCAGCGATTTTCAAATACAATTTTTTTTTTTTAACCTAATGAATCCCTTTAAATGAAATGAACTGGTTTTTTTATTTCATTGGAGATCTTATTAGAGCCTTCCGGTTTACCTTTCTGGAATCATTCCATATTTTCCCATTCCCTTTCATGTTCTTTTCCTATGACTAACTGGCTCCAATTTTGTACTATTTTTGAAAGAAGACACTAGTATTTCGTAGCAGTTACAACACTTTTGTCTGTCTTTGTCCATTTCATTATTATAGTTCAAAATTGCACGTGTTGGCTTACCGGCTGCTTGGCTGTATTTTTCATTTGCTGCGCCAATTTTGACTCTAAACGTTTAATAGTGTCATTGGTAGAAGCTCCTTGGAAGTCACTTGGTTCCATGTTAGCATCACTCTTGTTACTTGTGTTTGTAGAAGTGATGTCCATGAATGAACCTAGAAATCAATAACAAGGAAAAACATTTGAGAATTTCTGTTAAAAATACTGAAGTGCGTCCACTTGAGCATTCTTAGAAGCCTAACTTTGCTTTAAAGCAACACTTTTGAAAACTTTTAATGAAAGGCAAGCTGCAAGATTGCAACAGATCCATTAATGTAAAAAGTAAAAGGAGTGAAAAAGACAGAATACACGACTAAGTACTATTATGACGTTCTGAAGTCAATTTTTAGCTTGCTCTGAAATTTTTGGGGTAGATGTTATATTAACAACACAACCGGCAACCTCATTCACAACTAATGGCAAAGTCCATCATTAACCATAGAGAAGCACAAATACCTGAAAAATAACAGACAATATATATTCAGAGTTTAAAGTGATAAATCATATCTTAAAATCATGTGTTGAGGGGTGGAGAACAGCTARTAAAGTCAGTACAATGCTACAGCTGAAAAGATTTTGTAATATACAGGTCACTAAGTTGCAAAGTGGCCAAGGAAACTTTATCCAGAAAACAGCAATTTGTTTGGAGATAGAAAACAAACCAACCAAGCAGTGGAAGGTGAAGACACCTAATATTAAAAACAACTGAAATGGGAAAACTGTACTCTAAAAAATGAGAAGACTGAATGATCTTTATTTTCTATTATTAAAAGGATTTCTCTGAGGGCAAGACTACCTGAAAGCCTAGCCCACATTTTGTTCCATTCACCTTTCTAGTGATTTCCTTGCACTTAATTTAAATTACTGTATTTACTGCATCTTAACATAAAACAACTGCAAGTTTCAATTGTGGAGATCATAACTGAAAGCAGGTGCAGCTTTCAAGAATAGTCAAAAATTTAAAAGTGCCAACTCCTAAACATTACATACGAGTGAAAGAATGTCAATTGCTAGCAACCTTCATGGAGAAAAAAGGAGGAGACCTTAAACCTGGACATTTGGAGACAGCTTTTATTATATGCTTGTTCTCCATTAAAGGTACACTTCAGCAAAACCATGTGGCCGAGAACACTAAATATGATGTGGTATGAGGTCTTAACAAAAAAATAGATTCCTGCCAATGCTTAAGATTTTGGAAAGGTTACCTTTCCCAATTTGAGTTCAAAATCAATATAAGAATGTGCTTTATAATCCATCTGTATCATTTCACATTGCTGTTCTTTTCTTTTATTTATACAAGAGTACCTGTACTAGTGGCAGAGTTGCTTTGGCCTTCATCTGAATACTGGCAAGGATACTGCAGAGGTTCATCAGCTCCTGGAAAGTACTGTGAAAAAACCAGCAATGATTTGATAAAAAAGTAATTAACAATTGTTTTAAAATTATTTAAATAGTACCTCATAAAATAATTTCTAAATATAAATTACATATTATGTTTATAATAATTTATTTAGAAGAGAAATAAATGCAATTATTTTTAGTAATACATTAAAATACATCTATGACTATTTTTGTTAATTTCCCCAAATCTGTTATGAGTTAGTATACCTCCCCCATAAGGAGAGGAATGATTTCCCTTCTCTACTGTAATAATTTGATAATTTTTATCAAAAAGAGAGAGAAGGAGGGAGAAAACATGCAAGCCCGCCTTTAGAGTGTGATAAAAGGCATACCTTTTATAATTCAATTTCCCAACTTAATAGGTTAAGGAATGATTAAGATACTAAAATAAATTTTTATACCCTCATCAAGTGTGTCATTATTTTAACAATTTCCTCCATGGATGGTCGTTGTGAGGGATCCTTGGACCAACAACGGGTCATTAAACTCTCAATTGGTTTAGGTAAGTTTTTGATCAGTGGTGGCCGAGTACCTATAATTGAAATTAGAAAAACCCCTTAATTTGTTAAACAGACTATAAGACAACTGACAGCGACTGATCTCTCTCCGGTATTTTGCTAAATAAATACAGAAAAATGTATCATTAATTGCAGCCTGAAAGAACTGGCCTGTACTTAGTTTTCTCTCTCACAAACAAAAAACTGACAAAAAAAAAAAGTTCCTTTGCACTACATACAAGTTACAATTACATACAAACAAGTAGAAAGAAAATTAAACTTTTCCTTCAGTAGTGGTTTGAAGAAATTCACTGACTGACCAAATATAACATATTACAAAGGCTAATGAATATGTTACCACTTTCTGAAGAATAAAGCGCTAGACCAAACTAGGAAGCAAGTAGTATCAGTCTTTGGTTCTTAATGCTGTACTCACAAGAAGAGAGGGAAAAAAAAGAAAGAAAAAAAAAAAAANAAAAAAAAAAAAAGGAAAAAAAAAAAAAGAAAAAAAGAAAAGGAAAAAAGTATTTTCGAGGGCTGATTTTGCTCTTAACTTTCCGAAAAATTATTAAGCACTGGAAGTACCAATTTTGGGTGACTTTTTCATGGCCTATACACATTTTTAATTACGTATTTTACTTCAACTGTTGTATAACTATTCAGCTGTTTTTTGGTTCAAGTTTCTACTCTTTTTACTATTTCAACAATGAGTACAATTAATGGACATCCAGTTGTGTTTAATACATGAGATGTAGTGACATTTTGCATAGAAAGCAGCAAGTATTTAAAAATGTATTAACCCTAACAAGTAATACATGAAGTAAGAGTGCCACAATGGTTTCAAGTGAGATGAAGCGCACTAACACTTCTTTCCTCAGAAGGGAAAGAAGGAGGGGGGGCGGGGAGAGAAAAAAAMCAAAAAAAGAGAGAGAAGTTTCTAAAGCAAAAGTAGGGACAGATGGGGAATTTGTCTTCCCCTAAAGGATACTCCTGCACCTTACCAAGGCTTTCTGATTGATGACTATTACATTTATGCTTACTTTTGCAGTTAAAGCTTTTATGCAAGGCACTTACCATTCCTAATCTCAATGACTCGTGTCCTTGAAAAACCAAAATGGAGAATCTCTTTCTTCATTCAAAAATGCCATTTGCAAACATCTATCTTTGTGCATTATTATGACTATAATGCTCATCCATCCTATCACTGTCTGCCCCTTTCTCCATCGACTAGGATGCCTGTGCTCACCTTAAGCTTCTATCATTTAGTACTGAAGCAATGACACTCAGGCAGAGTACCGGCCTTCATTGCTTGTTTGTTAATTACATCTTCCAAACAAGTTTGTGCTTTCTTTGATGTTGTCTTTCACAAATGGCAGAAACTCTTTGCAGACATTCACAGAACTACTTCACTATCATTACTTTATTCTTCTTAAAACTCTGCTTTGCCATGGTACCTAAAAACACACTGTTAAAAAAGTTACACCACTAGCATGAAGATACTACAGTCTATTGTTCTGACCAATGTTGTACCACTGCTTTCTTTTGTCCATTTGAATCCAACCATTGTCTCCTGTTTATATTCTAAGCTCCTGAGAATCTGTTCTGTATAGTACCTAGCACAGTAGAGTCCTGCTCCATGACTGCAGGTACCTAGATATTAAGGTAAAACAATTCAAACAGCAGAACAAAAAAACAAAACAAAACAAAAAAACCAACAACAAACAGATGAAAACCAAAGTAACATTTTTAATGCCTAATGGTCCTGCAGGAGTCTGACAGTTTCTAGCATTTCTAAAGATGGGTCAAGTTACTTAAACTCGCACATTTACTGTAGACGCCCAATAAAAAAACCCAAACAAACAACTTGGCTAATAAAATCATCATTCATCCAGACGGAGGGGTTGTGGGGTTTTTTGTAGCATGTGATTCAGACCACTTTTAAAATGGAGTGTCATAACAAAAAGAACATGGCTCTTTTCCCTTGTTTGTTCATATGCTACTTACATGTAGGAGGAAATGCAAGCACTGTAGCAGCCAAATAACACAAAACCCACACTGACACAAAAGTGGCAGTGTCTTATTAAGTCTTTATGACAAAAATGCATATTTAATGAAGTATAAAATGGAAAAACTAGTAATTTAAAGCTGCACAGTTAAGAGTGTTTAGCAAATTTATAGGTCAAATACACAACTTCAAATGCAATAAAGTGTTTTCAACTCACCGTTGTGAACTGCCCACATTATGCGGAAAGCTGGACCACCAATCTCATCAAAAGGTTTCCTACGGGTGATTACCTCCCAGAGAATAATACCCCAACTGAAAACGTCACATTTTTCACTGTAATTGCTACCTGGAAGAAAGCCATCAATATAATTTGTTTCTTTTCTATATAACACATTAAAAAGAAGTACAGTTTGAGCTGATAAATAGCTCTATATGCTTCCTTTCACTTCACATTTGTTTTGCTGAGAAAAAACAGTTTTCTAAAGCTGGCTGATTCACACTAACTTAAGTCTGAAATCATTTGACAGTAGGATCGTTAAGAATGCCTCTCTCTGGAAATCAATCCTTTTCACTTGGAGTCATCCTGAAATGACAAAATGCGTCAGTTTTCTTATGTAATATAAAACGCAATTTATTACGTTTCAAAGATCTCTTGCATTCAGGATTTAACTGACTATGCTTGCTTCCTCTAAATATTCTTCTTCAACTCACTTCTTCCATGTTAGTCACAATATGCCATCCAATAACATCTCTGTCATATCCATTGCTCTTTATTAATTACAGGTCTTTAGCAGAACTAGTAAGTTACCATATGAACAAATCAGCAGATTCCGCAATTCCTCACCATCTTATTTCATAGAATCATAGAATCACTAAGGTTGGAAAAGACCTCTAAGATCATCGAGTCCAACTGTCAACCCAACACCACCATGCCCACTAAACCATGTCCCTAAGCGCCTCATCTACATGTCTTTTAAATACTTCCAGGGATGGTGACTCCACCACTTCCCTGGGCAGCCTGTTCCAATGTTTAACCACTCTTTCAGTAAAGAATTTTTTCCTAATGTCCAATCAATTTCCTCTCTGTTTATTATTCTTAYTCTTTTTGTCATGTCATTACTTAATTAAAGTTCTTTGACCATAAGTTCAATATTTCTAAGACTCCTTGTTAAAGGTGCAGAAGACACGTAGGTGATATAGAATAATGAATAAGAATGTTCAGAGACTGCAGAGAAAGAATGTATGCTCTGTAACCATAACTCATGCAAATACTAAGAAGAAATGTGAATGGCTAATGACGTGATAATAAATGCATGAATATAAATGACAGAGATTTGCTCATCTGTCTTCAAACAAGGATCAAAATTGGCATCGAGTGGCCAAGAGATTTTTTTGTTAATACGTAAGCAGAAAGCATCATTGAGACAAATAATTTCATAAACAGTGGAATTAAAGAAGCCTAGTTTCATGTGGATACCCATCATATAGCATCCAGTTGCAACAGGCTCCACTCTACCTATGAGCCATCTTCCTCTGCCCCGATACCTCTGACAAACTGTGCAAGGAAAGCAGCATGTTCTCATGCCAGTTCCTGCAGACCAGCCAGTTTGCACGGCAGACAGGAGAGACAGGCTGCAGCATGAACCACAAGTCCTCTCTAAGTGAAGGCACTAATTTGGACTTCTCCCAGCTACTGATTTTACAAAACTCTTTAAGAACCTGGCATTTCCAAAACTCTTTACACCTGTGTCAAAGGAGCTGAATATGGCTAACGAGTTCAAAAGTTAATGAAGGGGAATAGCAAAGTCAGCTTTATCAGTCAGCTTTTTTTCAAACATGCTGGAAAAAAAAAGTATCTGTTAACAATGGCAGATTGCTAAGGGAAGCAAAACAGTCCCTCTTGTCTATGCAGCCACAGGACTTCTGTGAAACACAGCCTATGACAGGGAAGTAGTGTTATTCTCCTGTTTGAGCAAGTAAATTCTATTTTGTGGCTGAGAAGTCTTGGACTAATTCTGAGAACTGAGAGYCCAAAAGCAGCGAGAGAGTATTCTGTATTGTTTCATTATGTAACAGACCAAGGTAGGATAACAGACACAATCATTCCTCGATTTATCCAATTATCCCAAAGCAATTTTAAAATAGTTTCTTCTAAAGGGAGTTCTGAGATTAGAGCGCTTGCTCTCTTTCACTTTATCCTGATCTAAATGATATTGTTTTCATTTAGATTGTTTGATCTGTACAAGGCCTTAGGTGCCCTAATATTTAAAATGGGGGGAAAATCTTCATAATAGGGCAATTTCTTCAGTGAGCACTCTGCCATCTACAACAGATATTTCTTGTGCCTTTATTGTTCTCATCTAAAAACGTTAGTACTAGAACAGTACTAAAATAATATTAGCATTTATTCCATTGTTGAATTCTGATGCAGTAGCATAAGCAAACAAATTTTTAACGATTTTGACATTTGACATGATAATTTTAGTAGTTTAATGACTGTTTCAAGAGTAACTTGATATGCTGTGTCATAGAAGCTACTAGATTCCTTTCTTTCCTTGATACTTGTATAAAGATTTGTGTAATTATCAGTAAATGCTTTCAGATAAAAGTACATAAAACCAACTGTAAACTGAAGGCTTTTGTTGCTGCTGTCCAACAATAAATTTGCAATACAAGATTTCTTTGTTCTGCCTCGCTGAATTCATACACCAGAGGAATTAGGCTACGCACTGTAAATCCCTACTACAATATACTTATTTCAAAATCTGGTTTAGATTACCATTTTTCACTCAAAAAATCTAGCTTTAACACGGATTGTCCAATTGATTATTTCTTAAAGAAAAAAAAAAATCTCTTATACAATTTCATTTAATAGTAAACAAATGTTAAGAAAAGAAGCATTCCTAGCTAGAGGTAAAAAAAATAGAGTAGGTGCCTCAATATAAAGTGATATAATGAAAAATTTTTAGGCACCAGAATGAAACAGATCACTCTTGGGTGGGTCCTCTAAGCAATATGCGGGAGAAAAAGGTACCTTCAAAACAAAAACTCCAAAGGTGGTGTTCAGGAGGAAACACCTCCTAAAAACGTATATGGACATATATAATTTGCTGCTTCTCTCTGGAATAAGGACAGTAAAAGAAAAGAAGCCACTTGGATCCAGAATGTGGGAAACCACTGCTGCATCTAGGCACTTGACAAACATATCAAAACCAGGACACTTGCTTCCTAAAGCAGGAAGATGACTTCTCCAGACCACTCTGCTAATCACAACGATAATTTAAGGTACTGACTGGCTAAAAGGTGTTTAATTTGCAATCTAATATTGACTGGATTATTTCTCTGATAATCATGCAGCAATTATACCTATCTAATTATGAAGTGTCATCAGTCTTCCCCAGCTACACTCCAAGAAATAGCTTGTTTTCCTACTTAACGAAATTGACTGTTAATAACAAGTTCCTCAGTATGTAGGAAAGAGGAAGTACATCAACTCTCTAGATTACATAAAAAGCAGACGAAGATGGAGTTACAAGAAAGTGGGGGATTGAAAATGGAGGCAATTATGTTCAATTTAGAGACACTATAACAGGGAAATTCTAAAGATAAAAGCTGATCAGAATAGGGAGTGAAAGTAATGACAGTGTATTTAAATGTCAGAAGAGTTTGAAACGACTTAAGAATCTCAAAAACAGCACAATCCTGGGGAAATAGCCCTCTGGCTGTGTTCTACTTGCTTATAAAATAAGAAACAGCAGCTGTCTAAAGGTACTACTTATGTAAATGTCAGCAATGACACAAATAAAGGTTCCACATCTTCATGTAATTAGCTAATACTAACATGATAGAGTCAATTCAGTGCTGCTCTTCGAAACTCCGCATAATTATTTGGCAATATACAATCATACAGATTTTTAAATAAATGTTAGACTTCTGCCAAGACTCTTTCAGCTGTTACCTCAAACTTTAGTACACTGATTGAAATAAAGTAAGATTACATGATGCTCTTTTTCCTATACCAAATTCATTCACAGTTGCATCCCTAGAAAGAACACATAGTATTGAYGCTGTAAATTATTGTTACCTTCAAAGACTTCAGGTGCCATCCAAGCAGCGCTTCCCTTATTGTTGGTCATGTGTGTTTGAATATCACAGGCTGTACCAAAATCACAGATTTTTAGAACTGTCCCCCCAGCTACCAAGAGCAAACTGTCAAAACCAAAAAAAAAAACCAAATTAAAATTGTAGGATGAAATAGTCTGGTAATAAACCACTGATTTTTTTATCCCAACAACTATCATTCTAATACAGTTGAATATTTAAGGCTTTGCTTCTCAGTGCTTTAGTTTTATAATTTGAGAAATAAGTAAGGTCACTTGTGCCTAATCTGAACATATGAAATATTTTAAAATAATCAAATTTATATTGTAATTTACTAATCTTTCTACATGCTAGATTTTAAATATCTTTAGCCATAGTAAACCACTAAGCATATATTGACAGAATTAGTCTTTCAGATGCCAGAGGATGAAAAACAAGTGCTGTAACAATTTTACCAAAAGAACGATCAAGACTCCCATTAATGTCAGTCAACGTAGCTATTTATTTAAATGAAAGCACTCGAAATTACATGTTAACAGCTCTCTAAATCAAAACTGGAGATACAAGAAAGAATTCAAGATTTAAAGTGGGGCTTCACATTATAATTTTATCTGGTAATAACTGCAGGCTACCACCAAAAGGGGGTGATCCTGCTGATCCCCAAATCTCTATTTCCACCTAATCTGCAGAGCCAGATCTGAAGCTGTAAAATGAGTCAGATCAACAAACTGACTGGACAGAAAACCATTAATTTTTGTTTCAGGAAAGTGATGGGAGATTCTGGTAGGGGTAGTGGAACAGGCAGAAGGAGAGGATAGAGGAGGATGGCCACACGGGGAAAGAGCTCTAATATATCAGATTAAATATAATGTTAAAACCAAGCAACCAAACAAGCCCCCACCTAACATTCTCTTATTGAACGCCACAACCCATTGTAAAACTGGGCCATTTTAAGTGCCTCTGATTAGAATCCCTATCCCTATCAAAATCCTCTTCCATGATGCAGGGCAGAAGCAGGATGTTTTTCTAGTTTAACAGAAATAACTAAGTATAGTTCAYGTCCTGTACCATGCACCATCATTCTGTAACTGAAGTTTCAAATGCACAGCTTTCATTTAGAATATAGTATATCCAATAAAGTTAGTATCAATAAAAGGTATTTCTTTCAAATGCAATGAAATTATTATAAATGATCTTAAATTCCAATTGTAAGAAAATACAAAATATGAGCCATAAACCTACTTTGGTGGTTTCAAGTCTCTGTGGATTAGAGCCTTCGGTTTCATACTGTGGAGATATGCCACTCCTTGGGAACACTGTAAACACCAACTCATGGCATGTGCAGCAGTATAATGAGGCAGAGGTTCAGCACCATGCAGCACTGCAAAACAAAGGCACAAACTAAAAAGAACTTTATTGCATATTACAACAGATACAATGGAGTTAACAACATACCAGTCAGAAAGCTCTATGGAATCTAAGTAATTATCAATGCCTCACCACTGCAACTGAAAATATCCTTCTGCAGACTGTTAAAATAATGGAAATGTGAAAATATTTTCCATTTTTAGTATATTTTTCATAATTTTTGATGTTAAAATTCAGTATGAAAGGTGTTGCTTGTTCTCAGCTATCCCTGGTAAAGTCTATGTTAAACAAATGCTCAGGGAATTTACAAGTTAAGGAAGAATCTTTTCAGATGTTCCACTGGAAAACCCTAAATGACTTGTATAAAATATAACAAACTGATATCAAGAAACAAACCAGTGGACTGAAAAGTGGTTTTTAAAAGCACACTCCTTTCTCCTTAAAATTATTTTAAGAATTTCAAAGAACCACAGAATGGTTGGGGTTGGAAGGGAACTCTGGAGGTCCACCAAGCAGGGTCAAGTAGGCCACCTAGAGCCAGCTGCCCAGGACTGTGTGCAGGTGGTTTCTGCGTATCTCCAAGGATAGAGACATATGTATGAAACAACTTCATATTTTAGTTCATGTTTGCCCTAACACTAGCGCTTCAGCTCCAGGAAGACACTATGTTGAAATGATACTCACCATTGTACAGAGAACCTCCTTCAGCATACTCCATAACAAGACACACCTTGGGGGGGAGGGGACAAAAAATAGGGATGTTTTAAATGTAGGGGTGGAAAACAGATTTGTAAACTGCAGGAAAGTTCTTTGAGAGGAACTGCAAGGTCTCCATACCTAAGCTAATGGAAAATTTATCTATGAGGTRAAGTCAGTTTGAATGGTACATATCTACGTATAAGAAACTTAGTTCCCACTGTAAGTTAGGAAAGAAAGAGAATGACACCCCCCCACCCCAATCTTGAAAAGCGAATTGTGTCTTCAAACTGCAAGTCATTTGCCTTTACTTTTTTTTTCGTAGCTTACAAAAAATTTTAAATATCGTGTCAAAAGAATTTCACTAGTACTAAGGAAAAAGGGATGCAGCATTATTTTAAACAATTAAATGGCCCGTACTAGAATTAGCTAAGGATACATCTGTCCTGTCACAGTACTTGCTTTTCTGCTTTAAGAATTTGTGGGACTGTTTGCAGCTGTAGCAGAAAGAAAGCAAATCCTGAAAATTGCATATATGAGAATAGAAACTGATTTACATGCCATGAATCATGTGTTGCTAATGTATTTTCTTTTTTGTATTGCCTATTTGCAATTAATAGGACTGTAGATATGAATGACACTACATATGTAATACACCAGATGCCGCTCTGACAAACTGAAGTATAATCGGTGTTTAGAAACAGCATTTGGGGTTTTCTTGAAAGAATTTATTTCTCATAGCAGAGGAAAGAAAAAACAAAAACCTGAAAATATCAACCAACCTACATGTCTGTGTATTTCCTTATTATGGCTAAAACATACAAAATATATATATAAAATACACATTTTTGTATATAAATTGCACATTTTGTGCATTGATGCTTGCATACGTTAAGCTAGTCACCTTTTGTCATACTGACAAAGCTGTAACTTACTGGGTTTAGACAGGCTCCATATAACTTGACAATATTTGGATGGTTTACTCGTGACAGTTGTCGAAGCTGCAATACAAATCACACTTCATTTCAAACCATGGGAAAAAAAGGCTAAYGCTTTATTTTCACATCTATAATTCATACACCACAACAGCAATTACAGTTTTATATATCTACATAACCCTAGATGGTGATTTTAGGAATTACAAGATTGATATACCTGTTTGCATTTTAATTTATGTAATTAAGTTTGTGTCTAACTGGAACTGTATTTAAAAGAAATTTTAAAGAAATTAAATTTAAAGAAAGTATTTTTTTCTTGGTGTAGTAAAATCACTCAAGTCATAAACACTGGGCAACTATGACCTCTGTAGGTTTGGTACTCTTCCTGGAGCCTCCAATTTTGGAATCCTGATTGTCTGACTTCATAAACAATCTGAATCATGGCTTTATTCACAATATAGAAAAATACTGTTCTTAAAAAAAAAAAAAAAACAAAACACACACCAAAACCAAAACCCACAACCCTTTAAAATAATCCAGCCAGTTTAATATTAATGTGACATAGTTCCAAGAACCTACTGCTGCTTGTACTAATTGACGATCATTTTGCACTGAATTTTTCTTTACCAGTAGGTAGTAGAAGAGGAGGAAAAGAATTTTTTTCCCTTTACACAGACTTCTGGGGCAGCTTATGCTGTTCGTCGTCTAGGGAGCTAATACTACTTTTTTTGGTACACTTCAGAAGTTCTAAAAAACCAGAATGGAGTATCACAACTGATGCTTGCACTTTGTAGGGTTTCCTGAATCCCAGTAATTACGGAAGTATTTCTGGTTTTATCTTCTCAGATCTCTTTCGAATCCAAAAACGCTAAGAGACTGATCAGATCTACTCAGTATTAAATTAGACTCAGATTAATAACATTAAAAACTTTCCATGGTAATGAATGACATATAAATATTTACACAGAGAGGCCTATTACAAATATGCTTCCTTTAACCCTTCAGTGTGTTACATTTTTAGTTYCAAAATTAAGAGATTTGTTTTTAACATATTTTGTATATTTTGAAAATCCTAGATTCTCACTGACTAAATACTAAGCAGCACGTCACAATATATGTCATGTAAATTACATGGCTAACTTTTGATTCTAGAAAACGTTATGTATCTTGGGAAGTTTATCAGTATATCTGAACTACTCAAGATCTTTCTGAAGAAGTAGACATTGAATGGAAAGAGTGATTGCCCTTAAATGAGTTACATGTATTAATAAACTTATATGTAAGAAAAAATAACGAAATGATTAGAACTGCTGAAAAAACTAAGAAACAGTTGCAAGTATGGACCTGATTGTATGAAGAACCTACGCTGTAGCCCCTGGAAGTGTTCACCAGCTCCAGGATTTTGGTGGGTATTTCAGCTGCACCCTGACTCCACACTGGGACACAATCCAGGAACTGGTGTTTCCCCGACCTGTGTGCCCTACTGTCTGGCCCCTTGCCTTCCAGTTTTCATGTGAAGTAAACTAAAGGAGCTGCAATGTGCTCTGACAGGTGTCCTGTTCTGCATGACAAGGGGTTCAGGCCTGTACTGGGTACCACAGGCTGCATTTACTTGTAATACAGACATAGCTTTTAGTACACTAAATACACCCGTGAATTTAAGAAAACAAGCTCTACCAAACCCCATGTTTTCCAGCAAACTTACTGTACCTCTACAATGAAGGCTTTTCTTTCAGATTCACTTTCTATTTGTTTAATGGCTACATCTTTAGCTCGCCATTTTGCCTTGCAGACCACACCAAAGGCTCCTCTTCCAACAACCTAGAACAAGATAAAATGAAACACTTGAGTTAAAACTCGAAATGGTTTCATTTGCTGCGCAGGACTTCACAAACAGAAAAGAAATTCACCTTAGAAAACTGAAGACACACAGAATCATGTTTTGCAGCAGCAATTTAATATTATGCTGTCAAAGCATAACTGGAGCTTAGCTAAGCTTCCTCCAGAGATCATTTACAGAAGAAATAGGAAAACACACATACAAAACATTTTATTATTAACATGCAGTAACAGTATT
Source organism: Phoebastria nigripes (assembly GCA_035582835.1). Classification (NCBI taxonomy): domain Eukaryota; kingdom Metazoa; phylum Chordata; class Aves; order Procellariiformes; family Diomedeidae; genus Phoebastria; species Phoebastria nigripes. The sequence continues at coordinate 791,844 of JAYKAV010001211.1, forward strand.
TCAGAAGAACATGATCTTAATTATTTCAAACAAGATCTGTTCAGAAGAAAATTAGGGGAATGATGGCAAATTTATTTTTATAGATTTGACCAGTGAAATTATATCTGTCTGCCGTATTTGTTTATGCTTGCTAGTAATAGGAATTCAAAATTGTGAAATTTAAATGCATATGCAAACATTTGCACAGGACTATGCTGAAGTCTGGATGAGGTGTTCAACGTGCTCAAAATTATCCTTCCATTTTCTCACAGATGCCTCAACAGTGTAAGAACAGTGAAATCTCCTGAGAGTCCTCCAAATAAGCACAGTGTCTGTATAAACTATGCTTTCTCTATTTTTGTTGATGTCTGCTTTCTAGTTTATTTGGAATTAACATTGCCTAAAAATATACAAAACCAGACAAGAGTCATAACTCTTCACTGTAACTTCACAGAAGCAGTAGTAGCAGCTTCTGCATACTGTATTATTCAAGAATCCTTTAACGTTTGCTGTGAAGAAGCTCTAACACCACCACTATTTGGAGTAGTTCTTTGAAACCAAGCACGATAATGAAAGCAGGATAGAGTGAAGTGTCCTTTTTCTATGAGCTCACTTTCAGTTACTGCTGAGTTATAAACTGCGGTAAATTGAAATTTCGCTACTTTTAATTGTGTTCTTCAGGGGAAAAATGGCAACATACAGAAATAACAACAAAACATGCATATGCAATGTAAAGTTGAAACTAGAGTGTCAGCGAAACAGTAACTCTAGCTGCTACAGGAAAGCACAGACAAGCAAGTTGTTACACATACGCCCAAAACAAAGGTGGAGAGAAGAGGAGGAGGAAATGGAAGGCACGCCAAGGCACAGAAGAAGCTAAGGGATAAGAGCTCCTCCAACTCCAAAAAATGCAAGGCAGGGCAGATGAGAAGGATGGGGGGGAAAGAAATGGACAAGGGGCTAGGTAGGCTGGTCTCAGATTCTGTATTTGGCCCTAACAGCCCTTCTTCACCATTGGTTTTAACAGCATTCTGTGCTCATGTTCCTAGTCCTTGATTTCAAGTAGTATCATATGTATCCTGAGGAACAAAGCAGACACTTCTAATGAAATAAACACTTTTTGGGGGGTGAACAAGAAAAGAAGGGAAAAGGAATAGGGAGAGGGTGGAGTGGAAGCATTTACAAATGTGATTACCATAGCAGTTTATTATGGCAAAATTTAATTTTACTGTCTTCCTTAAATGGGTAATGCACACACATGAGTATTATTTTGGATGGAAAAACACACTTCCCAAAATTACAAAGCTCTTCACTAGAAAGTCATAGTTATTTATGACTTTATCCAATTAAAAAAGGGGAAAAGATTCAGGAATTCAGTGTGTGTAGGAATATTCAAAGTTAAAATATAGAGATGCAACATAATTAAAGGACCCACAAAATGTTCAAACATAATATTGCATCCACATTATAAACAGTACACTGATTCTTATGGGTTCGCTAGTGAATTCATTCCTTAACAGGATGATGTCTTAAAAGAAAAGTGTGGTTTGTAGGAGATCAGTGAATAACCACACATTCCCAATGCTGAAACAATGCAAACTGCCTGCTGCCTGAATACTCATCCTTTAAGGAAATAATATTTAACAATTTTACCTCTTTTTTTGAGATGCCCCCCAATATAGTAATAATCGGGAATGTAAATTAAGAGTGCTGATCCAGAGAAGGCAACTTGGTAGCCAGGAATGTACAAGCACCAGACTGTACTTGTCAAGGTTCCACATCAAAGCAAACTGACGATCATGTATGTAAACCATGCTTGGGTTAGGTTCTTGCTACATGCTTTCCTAATAAATAAATAAATAGTGAAGCTGATTTCGCCTGAGAACTGGGTAGATAAAGCTGCAAGTGCATAGCTCAAGACCTGCTAAACCTTCATGCTGAATATGAGAAAGTCTGCAATCAAGGGCCCAATTTGAAGAGGGGAAAATATAAATTAAAAAAAAAAAAAAAGAAAAAAAAGAAAATCAAGATTTTGCACTAAGAAAGATGAGAAAAGGGGAAGTATGCTCAACATTTTTGTAAGGTTACATATGGATATGAGATGGCTGCCCAGGAATGGTGATCAATGGCATTTTCCTCTTCTGGTTTCCTTAATACACACAAAGAAGTATTCTTCTCTTTTACATTACAGCACGCACTTAGCCTTCCAGGATCTCCTGGCTTCTCACCCTCCACAACAGTGGTTCATAGACTGAGTCTACCACAAGATATCCACAGCAGATGCACAGAACATGCCCCATTCTGCCCCATGTAAAAAGGGACCTGTTGATTGTAACCTCCTCCCCCAGCTACAGTATAGGGCCTTGACTCTTCTCTTGATATAACACATACCAACTATTTTCTTACAGTCCAAAACTGAGATTGGAAACACCAATCCATATGAATGATAGTCAAGCAGCCTACGAAAATAGTACATATAAACAAATTGGAAACAGTGAGTCCTAAACAGAAGACCTAAAAGTCCCAAATAGCCTCCCTTGGTATTTCCTCTTCTCTCTCAGACCACATTTTGAATAAAATTGCCCAATTTCTTGGGGTTGGCAGGCCCTCCACCTTCTTCTACTGGCACAAGAGAGTTGTCCATTACAACCCCTCTACCCACCTCGCACAGCGCATGACCAGACCTACAGTTTAAGAAAAATCTCATCAGTCTGTGTGCGTGCCATAAGTCTGCATTTCACAGAAGTGCTGATTTACCGAGCACATGGAAATCATCCACTGTGCAAGCCCACGTAACTCAGAGAGCAGCCTGCTCACACCTGAGAAGTACTAAGGACAGACAGTTAATGAGAGAAGGATGCCACAGAGCAACTCGGGCAGGATGACCTGCACGACCTGCACTGGCAGCAGCAATTCAAGGTCTGCTGCTCCCCTATGATATGGAGGAACCCAAACTGGTCAAGTAACTGGGAAAAGGAGGTGTGCATATAATTTCTCCTAGCTGGATACAATTGGCCTTATGGCAGAAGGCTGAGTGAGGCTCCTTTTAGAAGGCTCCTTTTCTCAATGCACCTTTTCTCACATTCTTTCATGGTTTTTGACTACGGCTCTGTTACATTTAATTCAGTGACATGGGAAAAAAAATTGCTATTTGAAAACAGTGCATATACGTCAGTTAAAAGATTGGTCTCAGATACATCTGATAAAACTTAATGAAGCAATTTCACTTTTTTTTTTTTTTTTTTTTTTACTTAGCCTGAATTGTTTACAACAGTTTGTAACAGATCAGGCTTACTTTTTTTGGCTAGTCATATGTTTCCTTGCCGAAAAGACTTGTATATGTCCATATGTACAAATACCTGTATTACAGATATAATTTTAATATTATGACTATGTAATATATACTACATATATTTTTATATATTAAATATATTTATTTTTCACACGTATATAAAATTAAAATTAGATGTATAGCAAAAAAAAGCAAGCCCAAGTATCTCTTGCATTTGATTCCACATGGTCAAATTCAGCCCATAAGCCAATACAATCGCATACTGTTCCCCTGAAGATAAATCCAACTATTTGCAAGTTTAATACCAAGAATTGGTACATGTATTTCCAGTTCATATACTAGAGAAACCATTATTTTTCAATTTTGCCATATTTTTAAATAACGTTTCTATTCAATGAAGAAACTAAGATAAACGAGTGTACCACCCAATGTGATGTAAGAATCAGATGTACTTTATGAAGTCCTGCTGATGTCTGGGGGTGGGGGGGTGGGAATCAGTATCACACACCAACAGGAAGAGCTTACAGGGCAATCTAAATCTTAATTACATAATAGAAAGCTGTGAGAGACCATCAGATATATAAATTTTATGGTTAGTGCAAAGAATTTGATAAATGACTATGCAGTCAAGGTTTCATAACAATTTATCAGTGACTTGGTGCCTGCTTAGGCAGAGGGTTGAACTTGAGAAGAGGACGCGAATGCACTGAATATTTACCTAGGATACAGGGAAAACAGAGAAGAGCCAATCCTCCATTAAAGCAGCTCAGCCTCTTAGCACATGAAACGAGCAACCGTCAGAAGCAGTGACGGATCTGATACAAACTTGAAGTTTACCATATGTGAAAGCCCAGTATGTCTTTCCTACTTAATCTGGAAAAAGTATCTTACTCATTGTAAAAACATCCTTTATAATCGACAGAATGGAGCTTGTGGTGGATTCCACTTACATTTAATTTTCTTCCTTTAAGCTTTCACTGAACTTATTGTTTAAAGGAGCAAGTCTTAGAATTTGTCAGAACAGTTTAAACACTACGTAGTTTCCTTCAACACCGTGTGCTGGAACTAAGTAACTTAATAGCATAGGAGGGAGGCACTGCCTGAACTTTAGTTTCTTCACGCTCATTCCTTCTTGTCCCCTGCTGTTGGTGCCACACCATATGTTTGGGCAGTAGTGCATATTCTGAATTATATGAAGCACAGTTAATGGAATTATTGACACAACAAATCAATAAACAGAAGTTGATCTGTAGCACTGTGTATGTTTGGAAAATGATCTAAAAATAAACACATTCTTTTGGTAAAAGATTTTATCCCTCTAARTATCTTCTAGGAGAAAAACGGAAAATAAAGGGCAGATGACATGTTTAGAAATAGAACACCAGTGCTTCTACTTTTCCACAGAAACAATTAAGTTTGTCAAGAACCACTCGGTTAGTACATGACACACACAAATTTTAAAYTGGCAGAAATGCTTAAAGAGCTTTAAAGATTGAAAAGTATATACAAATTTACTCCTCTCCCTATAAAATTCTTACCAGTAAAAAGTTATGTTTTACTGTGTGACAAAGTGACATGGCAAAAGAGAGTGCCATTTGCATGTTTTCCAGATAATGTATTTGGAGTCTTATTTAAAGAATATGAACCATACAAGATCCCTGGAACAAACATTACCTCTGCCTCTGTGTACAAATAGTATCAAATGCTGTACATAAACAAAGATACATGATACTGACTTGTAAGTATGTAGACTATACTGACTGGTAAGTATGTAGACTAGAAATCATGCAGGAAATAGAGATTACAGATACGTTAAGCCCTCAAGGATGTATTTTGTCCTAAGGGATGTGACCAATAATTCCACACCCTCCCCCGAGTAAAACAGCAAAAATGCATCTCTGTTTATTCAGATGCACCCTATTCCCCTATCAAATGTCAAAACTTTGGAAGAATTAATTTCAACTTTGCATTAACTGCACAGGTTTTCTATTCACTCAAAAATATAAAGATACAAAGTTTTCATCTCTACCCATGAAGTTTCCATGTTAGTTAGCTCTGGTTGCTGGATACCTAGTGCTTGTCTTTCTAAAAAAAAAAAAAACCTTGCTGGATATATAAGACAGCAATAAAATATAATAGCTCCCTGGTTAGCAGATGTAGTATTCTTTGGAGAATTGTCTTCATAATTTGTAGTATCTACATGACACTTTTGTTTACGATTTTGGGAAGCAAGACAAGCAGTTAAAAAAAACTCAACAAAAAACCAACAAAACCCGTGCTTCCAAACAGACAGCAGTCTCTAAATTATCTTTAATATCTATGTCCCTTTGGTTACTGGTATATTTGCAAATGAAAGGTTTATGCAAACTGAACTTTTGGATGTCTCAAGCTTCAGACACAATGCAAGATGGGGTGGGGGGGGGAAATGTTCTACAATGCTTTGTAGAAACAGGAACACATTTTTAAATTTAGTTGCTTCTATTCTTTCTATCTACCAGAGTTCCAGCAGTACCAATAAAGCATACTAATATTTTCAGTTTTTCACACATCTGCCCATACGACAAATAGAAAGCATATAGATAAAAAAAAAATTAAGTGCCAAAAGAAGCCATGAACAACAGTTTACAGCCCCTAAAAATATATGCCTACATTTTCTATCATTCATTCAACCAGCCTCAAATTCCAACTTTGGTTCCTCTGTGTGCGCTATGCTTTATTAAGCAGGTTGAAGCAAATCGGCCCCATGCCACAAATGGCTGTGGCCAATACCCTGGCAGCACTTTTAGGAAGGAGTTCAGATCTGCCAATTCTTGCAGCTACGTTCTTTGACTGGTTAAGTTTATTTGTACTAGTGCTCAACCCAATTCTAAATGTTGCTTTCCCTTYCTGGGATTCATACAGCAATGAAAAAAAACCCAAACCCCAAAACCGTTCCCTCCCCCCTGCCCTGAAAAAAGACCCTGTAAGCAATCCCACTAATTTTAAGTGAACGAAGTAATTTAGGTTAGATTTAGTTTCCAAGTTTCAACTTTAAAGTTATGCAAAACACCGTAGCAAAAAAATATTTCTTAATGAAAAAAAATTGGTTATTAAAAATCAACTTATATTCTTAATAAATATACATAACTTCTGCTTGCCACAAACTAATACAGTTGGTCCATATTTAGGGCATCATCTGTTAGAGCTGCACAACATTGTACAGTTATTATTTAGTGACTTGGCTATCTCAATTTAGTTCTGTTTTAAGAAATCATTCTCTTTTCAACTTTTTCAGAACATGTTTATGGAGAATCAAAGTACCATCATATTCCCAAAATTATGGGCGTTTCCAGAAATTCTTCCTTTGCTCTAAACACACAACCAACCCTCTTTGCATTTTGATAGCTCAGTCATTCTAAGAAATGTGTGCATCTCAAGCAAAGATAACAGTTTATCAGGTTATACTTTCATTCCAGCTTTTTACATACCGATAGCCTTTTACACATCTGTCTCAAGAAATGAACTCAATTTAAGTACCAGCAATTTAAAAACATTAACAAAACACTTGTCTGATGTTCTAGTATGAATCAATTTGTTCTGTTACAGCAGCCCAGACAGGAGATTCTAGTTTTAGACASAAAATGCTGGGTAATGAGGTACTCAGGGTGAAGGACTCCAACATGAATTGGGCTTGCTGGGCTGGCACAGTCTAAAATTACTGGTCTTTGAAAAACAAATAATCGTTCTGCAGTCAGTAAAATACTGCTAGGATCCACTGGGTGGGATAAATAAGGGACACATGAAGCTTGTTCTGTTGTTCTAGTTTTTTTTCCTCAGGGAAAGGCCTTCCCCCTACCCCCAATTTCTGATAGCAGTTACACTGTCACTCAGTTGYGACCTTAGCTGCTGGACATGGAACTTTATTATTATCTCATAAATATGCATCTTGCTTTCATCACTGGAATAGAAGAGCTTGTGAGGTTTCTTTGCCATGTATTCTTTATGAGAGTAAGATGTAAGTTTATTTTACAGGATGCAAATTGATTCATTGAATAAATCTGCAAGTGTAGAAATAAGTATAAAGTCTTACATTAACAGTTTAGCTTATTAGCCATCTTCTAACACCTACTGCACACTAAATTTCATCCACATGAAATTGGTGYGGTGTAACTTCCGCTATAAATTCACACTCCAGCTGACACTTCAGCTATTTTCTTATGTAGATGAATGAAGAGAATCTTCCACTGGTATAACTAAACAAAATTTAAATAGTGATTTGAATTAAATCAGAAATGTATTTAGAGTAAAATCACAGAAAAGTCTGGTGTACATTTTCACTATGTACTAATTTTTTGCCTTTGCTTCTGGATGCCCAACTTTGCACCTTGAAAGCTTACTTTCCAAAAAAGGCTGAGAAATTGTAGATGCAACTGACTTCAAATGGATTCCTATCTACCATCCTTGGCTCTTGAGAACCAAGCCTTTTGTACGCATGTCAGATATCCAAGAATATTGTTCAGATCTCAAATCACACCTGCGGTTCTCATCCAAACTTCTTCCAATTTTGCAGATTGGTATTCTACAACTGGACACAATCCCCCAGGACATAAAAACAATGGAGGTAGTAACAACTCCATGTTCAGCAGCAGCTTACACAAATCCACTTTACCTTGTAGCGTGACATAATCGGTCACTGCATCTCATTAACTTTTWAAAAGGTAACTACTATAAAGGGGAGCAAAAACCAGTTGTCTCGCTGCACTCCTCATTCTCTTGTCTCTGAACCGCTCTGCTCCATAACTGCAAGGAACACATGCAGTTCTCAGCACACTTCTCCAACAGTTAATGAAATTACTCAACTGTTTCAAAAATGTCTAAGGTAGGTAAACATGCCATAAGTTGCATCTCCTTAGTTGCTGGCACCTTAAGTAGGTTTTCTAAAACAAATATTTAGAAAGCTTACCTGTTCACCTTAAAGAAAACATTACTCAAAATCCCCTTAGAATTAACTACTGTTGCCCGAATGGATTGTTGAAAATAAACTTCAGTGTATACTACAGTATACCAGCAGAGTGTTAAACAACAGTTTTCAAATAATTTACACTTTCAGACTGTTCAAAAGTAACTTGCAACTACGCAAATATGGCAATGGTTTTCAACCTGGCTATATCAGACAGTGACTGGGCAGGGCCACAGCATACATGACCAGACATGCATCTTTCGGCTGTGCAATCCAAGGCATACACACATCATGTGATGAAGAGGTCTGCGTTTTGGTCATGTATGGGACTGTTATCGAGTTACATGATGGAGGAAGGGCTGTGGGATTTTCAGGAAAGAGTGGCAGGGAGCAGGTTGCCAGAACAATTCAAAACCAAAGTCTGTTCATTGCTTAGATGTGAAAGCTCCTCTGGGAAGAAGAGACAGCAGTATTCAGGCTAGATAAAGTATGAGATTTTAAAATAGGCTTTTTATTGTTAACTTGATTTCAGTTATATTAAGTTTTTAGATAAACTATGTAGTTTCATTTAGTCAGTTTCTAATGATTTGTCTATCTAATACCTGAAAACTTAAGAGAGGACATTCTCACAGCCAAAAATTTGCATGGTAAAGTAGGGAACATTTCTGTTGAACCCAAGTTTTACGTTGTTTTTCCCCTTCTAGTTTTGAAGATGCTCCCACTGTGTCACATCAATTTTGATTTGACTCCAACTCATTAATAATAATTATCTCTGTATTTTACTTCAATCTAAGCACTTTAAATAATGAAAAGGCAGCTTGAAGTTGGAGACATGTTTGACTGGTGGGAAGTAACACTACAGTACAGTTAGTCATGTGCATGGTAGCTAAAACAAAATATGGTGTATCCTTGATATTTTCCAGTAGAGTTCAACCAAACCTAAATGAAAGCACACTTATAGATCTCACATTTATTATCAAGGACTCAGGGCCTGCAACTATTCCAGAACTTCAATATCTATTAATAAACCAGTGGCAGAGTGGGACTGCTATCTGCTGACAAGACAGCCTTGATAATACAACAGCAAAGCTATGATTATACAAGCATTCATTTGAGTTCCCAGTGTAGATCTGTTGACACTCCATTTTGAAACATCTGAAGTTTGCCAACCATATTCAAATCTGACCATTTTGAGTCCTTACAGCCATTTAAAATTCCTTGAAAACTTCCGAGCCAGAAGTGAGAGCACAGAAAATCCTCAGTAACGACATATGTTTTGTTATGACTGCAAAGTTGACTATTTGCGCTGAAACTGCATCATGAGTAAGAGGTCAACACCCACAGTTGAGAAAAGCAAGGTCTAAGTATGGTCTCTAATCCACCTGTTTTATTGCAAAGCAGATCTTATTTCTTCCTCTGTGCAATGACGTTTAGCCTGTGTTCAGCACTATGCATCCCCATTGCCTATAAGAACTTCTGGTAGGACAGGTACACTGAGCGTAACTCAAAATGCTATGCCAGCTGTCATCGGATTTTCTCATGGAGAGAACACTTTATCAGAGCTCCCCTGCTTATATCACATGAGCTCTGTCATCTCCAACAGTGATACTGCTTTGAGGATAATGCAACTATCACATTAAATAAAGCACAAATTACTGCTTAGGCATCGTCTCTACATACACTTTCATGCATATAGTCCTGTCTCAGCGGGTAGCGGCAGGTATGTAGGACACAGACAAGCTATGAACACTAAACCTTAAAATGATAAATTCTACTTACACCAATTACACACCATGCAGCTCCACATTTCCTACATGTAAAATAGCAATATAATCCTTGCTAACAGCCTTCCCAAGGGTGTCGTGAGGATTAAAGATTTGTATAGCGTTTTATTCACTCAAAGCGCTATGTGTAACATGTTAGATGTGCTACTCACTTAAGTGAGCCACCGCAGGACACCTTTTTATGATCGATAAATTCCTATCAACTTTATTTTCTTCTTTGGGTAAGAAAAGCCATTTCTCCCAAAGCATGTGATTTGGTCCCTGTCCATTAGTAAGTGYTGCAAAAACGTCAGCATATTATCAAATGCTTTCAGTTCCCAAACACCATAACATTTTCTCACTCCAGAACAGTTAAATGCATAAAGGGAAGAGGAACGATTAGACTTACAGAGTCAAAAACCTTCATGATTGCCATATTCATAGAAAGGGGAAAAGACAATCTTTTGGAAGATATTATCTTCTGAGAATTTCCAGTGTCTGCTATGGTGAAAGCCAAAGTTACCACAACACTACTTGAATACAGCAGAAAGTGCCCTGGTGTTCTATGAAAATATTGCAGATTTTATGTTCTGTGAAATCTCCCAGGCCCCGTGAGCCCAGCATAATAATTATGAACAAACCAGTATCTAGCAAACCACTTTAAAAATGTGAGATGCTGGTTGTCACATCTATAAAAGCTACTACACAAAACTAAATTAACTTCCACAGAAACTTTTTAAGAAAAAGAGGATAATTATTACTGAAAGAGAAAGAAGTTAATCTATGAATAAAAGCACAAAGACTGTTTTAGCAGTCTTGGGTGTCTGTTAGGTCCAAGCTGGCCTCATCAAATTCAGTATGGATCTGCATGAAGCAACTTCATTCCTGTAGAGACATTAGCAGGGGAGAAGAAAAAAAAAATCCAACAGCAGCAATATTTTTGTGTGATTCTGAGAGTGAAACAACGTTGCGGTATATACATACTACTGAGCCCTTTAGTAAAGCATGTAAGCTATCCTCGATCCCACCCATCCTACTTTCACAGGAGATCCAGGCAGATGAAAGGTACATACGAAATTCTGTGCTTTATCCATCCCATTCCAGCCTCAAAGAATTTAAGGCAATAATTTTACTATGAAACTTTCTACAGAAGAAGAAGAAATACTTCCTTCCAACTATGTTATATGATAACTGAATGTCACTTCCTGGGTAACATGCACAGGCCACAAAYGAAATGTTACAGATGAGTCCTATGTTAAGAAAAAATAATAAAAAAAGATCTGTACGTCCTTACAGCTAACAGAGCTGTAAATTTAGCAAATAATTGACACTGGTATGATGATTATATATACAATGGTTCAGTTACATGGCAGAAGGAGAAAGCAGGGGCATACAGAAATAGAGCCCCAAAAGAAACATCAGAATTAACAGTTCCCTCTTGTGACAGCATTTGACAACTGTTTGCCACCCATACTAAAGTGGGTGGCAAAATGGGCGGCGAAACTTTAAAATTAAAGTCCTGAATAAATCTATCCCGCTTAAATAAAACCCCACAGTACAGCACCCTGCACCAGGGTTGGTGTAAGTAAACTGGCACCTCCGCTCCCAGCCACACCGCCTTTGTTCTCTGGTGCCAACCTCTGCAGCATCCAGAGGAGAAGAAACCGCACTGGGGGGGTGAGGGGGTGTCCCGGCAGCCCCACGCACCCAGGAAGCCCCCGCGGCCTGTTCCGCCAGCGGAGGGACGCCGCCGGGGAGGGCAACCTCGGGGGCCCGCGGGGGCTGCGCGGGGTCAGGCGCCACGGCGGGGGCCAGGCTGGCCCCTCCGGCCCGCCATCAGGCCGCGCCCGGGGAGCGGGGGGTGTGTGCGGGGAGGCCGCCCGGCGGCGGGGCCCTCACTCACCTCTTCCACCTCGATCTCTTTGTAGTCGATTTCTTCGAAGTTGAGGACCGGGGGGGTTTCAATCATTTCAGCGGAGGCGGCAGCGGACATCCCTCCTCTTTCACCTGGGGGAGGAGAGGCCAGGGCAGGCCGGCGGCGGAGGGCCCGGCGCCGGGCAGCCGAGGGCCTGGGCCGGGGCTACGCGGGGCGCGGCGGCGGCTCCTGCCCTCCGCGCGGGCGCAGGTCGGGGAGGGCCTGGCCGAGGCGCCGCCTGGGCCCCCGCGCGGGGCGAGGCCGCATCCGCGGCGGCCGCGGGCCTCAGTGGCGGCGGGCGGAGGCCCCGGCGGCGGCGCCGCTCCGCATCCCGCGCCCTCCCGCACCCCCGCGGAGCGCCGCGCCGGCTGCCCTAGGCCGCGGCCTCTGCAGAGCTTGGGAGCCGCCTCGGCCGCACGTCCCCGGCGGAGAGAAGGGGGCGGCCCCGGGGCCGAAGCTGGCCGCCTCCGCCAGCCCCGGCGGCAGCAGCAGCGGGGCGAGGGGGCCGCGGTGGGGGTGGGGGAGCCGCTCAGAGCCGCGCCGCGGCCGCCGCCGCTGACATCAGAGCCGCTTCCTGCTGCCCCGGCCGGGGAGGCGGGGGACAGACCGCCGAGGGAGGGGGCGGGAAGGGGAAACACGCCGGCAGCGGCTGCTACTCAGACGGCCGCGGCAGGGCCACGGCCTGGCGGCGGCGAGCCCGCCCCCGCCGCGCCCCGCCCCGCCGCCCGCCTCCGCCAGGGGGAGCAGCCGCGGCCCCGGCGCCGCTTCCTCTTCCTGCCGCCTCCGCTGGCGCCGGCAGGGGCGGGCCGGGTCGGGTGCCGGTGGCCGCTGGAGGAGCGCGGCGGTGGCGGGCAGCGCTGGCTGCCCCTGAGGCAGGAAGGACGTCGCCGTCTCGGCGGCGGGTCTCAGCTGGGGCTGGAGGGGCAGGGGCAGGCGGGCCTTCCCGGGCTGCAGGCAGCTGCTAGGCACGGCGCACCCCGGGCCGCTGCCCGCTCCCCGCGGCCGTACGGTGCCTCTGCTCTGCAGGCGGCCGGTGGGGGCAGAGGGCCCCGGCGGGGTCGAGGCAGCCGTCCACCGCGCGTTAGCTCCGTGCGAGTGCGGGGCAGCGCGTCTCCAGTGCTGAATATGCCTTTTCCTAATACATGTATAGATTTCCCCAGGGGAAGAGGTGTACGTATGGGGGGCATGAGTCTTGGGACGCGGTTTCTCTGAAGGCAGAAGACCAGCGCAGCGTTGGGTGGCCCGTGCTCTTGAGCAGCTGTTTCTCAGGGGGAAGCGTGTGTGTAGGAGGGTAGTTGGGGAGCGGAGGCTAATTAAGCGAATGATGTAAACACATAGTAATAAGGGAATAGGACTCAGGAATGAATGTATACATTAACCACTCCTTCTCCAGTCCCCAGCTAATGAGAATGTCAGCCCACTCTTGCAACAGCTAGTGCCGGCTTTGACTTTCGGCTGGAGCAATGCATCAGTGTTTTGGTGGTAAATCTCCCACGCTGAGGTTTCAGGGTGACCCACGGTGTGAAATCAGTGTGGGATGAGTAGATATAGCTGCTGTGTTTCACTGAAACAGGTRTGCTTCATTTCAATATGTTTAGCCTTGGGGCCATATATAAAAAGTTATGTAATTGTAGAATGCTATTAATAGTATGTAATTTTAGTAGATCTAGTAAGCTTTCCTAGATCTTCCTCCGCTAAAATGCTAGTGAATGTACTTCACAGTGAAGTCTTGTAAATGGGAGATAGAGCTGGTTTACAGAGCTAGCCTGAGAAAGCTGCTTAAGCAATTAGCTAGGAARGAGAAGATCAAGGACAGACTGTCATTTTGGGTTGTTTGCCCCCTGTCTTGCCTTTTTCTGTCAGCTTTAGTAATTTGTCCAGGATTTCCAGATGCTTAGCAATCCAGAAATCCCAGACAAGCAGTYATGGTGCATGTACCTGTAGACTGCAAGATGAAACTAGTCTCCAGAACAGGTTGGGTCGGTGCAATTACATCACGCAAGCAATCTGTGTGTGCATGGGGAGCAGACTCGTATCCTGAATGCATTGAGTTCCTGTTGTGTGGGGAGCAGACTCATATCCGTAATGTGTTGAGTTCCTGTTGCCTTTTGATTTTCTGATATGATTTGGTCTAGAAGGATCTAAAGAGGCTTCTGTTAGACATGGGAAGGTTCCAGGTACCACAAAATCTGGCTAATATCTGCTTCATCCAGCAATGGGATTATTCAGAGCCCCTAGTTTTTCAGAGGTTGTATATAGGTTTGGATGTTCATATTGACCCTGGTGCTCTCCAGATATGTAGTCTGTGGATGATTCGGATCTAGCACAGCTTATACTCAGAGGTGTATTTGAGTTTTGTTTTCATGAAAGCCACCGTTACTTACACATCTTGTTCATACTGTGACATGGAGTCATAAAGAACCACGTTTGTACCTGGACCTGACGACTTCTTAAAGGAAAGCGTATCACTTTTGTATAAGCAGCTGCTACTGTCTCAGCTGCTGAGTGTGCAATATATTGGTTTTTGGAAGATGAAGAATATGGATTTCTGAGGTATTGAGAAACTGCAGATCAGATCAAAACCAGACTCCTCTCAGATAAAYTCATAGTGCTGGATGAATTGCTTCAGTTCTCTAAACACTTTTAAGATTGGGGTTCAAGGCAGCCAACACATAAAGTCAACTGAAGCCAAGGAACAGGGGTGAATGAAAAAAAAGGATGTGTGAAAATCCGTGACTGCTGGTCTTGATACCTAGTTGCAATCTTGAGCTGGTGTCAGGCAGAATTCTGAACTTAAAACTTTTCTTTTTGTTTTTTTTTTTTTTTGACACATATGTTACATGTTGGGGAAGGTGAACTACATCAGTGCTTTTTGGAAAGATGGCCAGATGGGTGGTGGTACTTTAGGTGGCAGTTGGTGATCTCTAGTAAAAGTAACTGAATATTTGGCTTTTTGTTATGTTTCACAGACCTCTCTTGAGGATATATATCAGGCAAGTGACAGTTGCAGTCTTTTATATTTTAGTGGTGAGATGTTTCTGTTACCTTTATTTTTTTTTGTTGATGAGAATTAAGAGCGCAGAGGAGAGCATTCCAATTATAGTTGCTTGTAAGGTTCATTTCCTTTCAGAAATTGATGTAGAAATATGTATCTCAAAAATAATGAGCTCTCTCTTTGTGAAGGCAGAGTCATCATCATTATCAAAATGTCACTGTCGTGAAGATCAGGTGGGGTTTTAAGGCTGTGGTAATTTTGATGTTACTTCTTTTTGTTTTCTGACTGACACAGTCTTAATTAGCTGTGTTGGGGACTGGGTAGAACTTGTACACCCCCAAAATAGAATATTTTAAATATTTATTCAACAAACACATTTGAAGGGTGAAGGAAAAGAAAAGCTGCATCCACCACAGGCTGTGTTTATCTCGGAGAAACGCTGCTCTTGTGTTTAGAAGAAAAACCTAGAACCTGGGAAGCCCGCGTTCTGGGTCTCAGTCACCTGTCTCTAACATCAGAAAGAGGTTACACTGCCGGGAAGGTAAGCACTTAAAGATTGTTGGAAGTCTCAGGATACCATGGTCAGAGCGCGCACAAGTGCTCAAACCTGAGATAACTGCTGCAGAGCTGTTTGTAGCTCCTGTCATAGAGCAGGTTTAAGAGCTGTATTTTTTCAGAAGATGAGGCAGTAGGTCTTATGCAAAATATAAAGTAAATCTATATGGCCAGCTTAACAGACCTGAGACTTAGCCCTAACATCTGCATATCTTAGCTAAAATTTATCCAACATATACAGAATCTTACAGCTGAGAATTCGGGCACATTTTCATGAGCACAGACAAAGGCACAGATATATTATCCTGGCTACCCTCTGTCCAGCTCCCTTAAAATTACTCCATGTAACAGTTGTAGGAGTTTTTTTAAGAAGAGCAACCAGCATTATTTTTCTCTATCTTAATTTAGGAAAAAGCTAAGTGATTCCTTCTTTCAAAAGATTTCAACTTGTGTCATATTTTCAGTACATGCACATTTTTTTTCAGTTGGTTAAAATATCTCATTTTAAGCAATGGAAGAATGATACTAGAAAGCAGTGGTGGAAGGTGTTGGATGGTCTCAACAACTGGCATACCTACAACAAGAAAGGTTCCCTTCTAGGTTTAAGCACAGGAGTAGTTCAGGTTTCTGACAAGACTGACTCTTATTTTTTTTCTTGTTAAATATTGTCTTGTAAATATGAAGTTATATCATTTCAGTTCGTGGGAACCCTGTGTGATTAAAAACCTTGACACCAGCTGTAGAACTGATTACAAATCATCAGCCTCATCTTACCTGTGTGTTGGAAAGTGTCTGGATGCACGCTAATCATAGGAAACCTGCAGGAATTAAAAGGAGAGGAATTAGCCTGGATGACTGAGTGACAAGAACTGGTGGATGAATAGCCTTGTGCATTGCCTTGCAAGCGTGAGGCCAGAGCAGGTCCCTGGTGACCAGTAGTATGGAGCACACCATGAAACACATGTGCCGTACAAATTCAGGTCCCAGCCGGGAGGGACCCTGGAGAAGCCCACTTCTTGTTCCAGTGCAGGTACAGTGAAAATAACTCATGAGGACAAATCACCATGATGATATTGACAGATTTCTGTTGCTCAGCATGGCAGAGTTATTGCCTAATCCACTCTTCTCATGTAGCTCCTTCGGCTCTTGTGTTAAGATTTCCCAAGAGCAGGTTGCAACATTGTGTGTGTAAGATTTCACTATGAATCTCAATGATTTCCCCAATTCTGTCTTGCATTAGTGGTTTGAAAACTCTTGCAAAGCAGCGCAAGGATGTCTTCTGCCAAATATACTGAGACAGCAGCCCCAACACACTTCATGTTTTCTTACTACTTCTTTCCCTTTCTGGGAAGACTTTCCCACACTATGTAAAGTTGTCTAAAAAGCTATGAATTCCTTCAATTGTGGTGTGCCTTATCATTTGTAATAAATGAATATATTTTAAAAAAATAAATAAAAGCCTTGCAAAATAAATGCATGCGCTGCTTTGCTAAATACTAAACACAACTGTATGCAAGAAACTATTCACTTCGGTAAAAGGAAAAAGAAGTTCTCTTGTATGAATGTCACAGGAACTCAAATGGTCACAATTGTTTCTGAACCTTATTTTGCCTCCTAATCTGAGGCATGTTAGATCTCTCAAAGTTTTCCAGCAGCCTAAACCACAAGAGAGCTAGGAAAGAGGTGTAATGTAGCCGCTGTGCAGTAAGGGCGAAGTAAAGGTGAGAGATGATCTAGATGCAGTCCTGAAACCAAACTAATGCGTTTCCCCTGTTGCAGCTATCAGTAGCTGGGGTTGGCTGACTAAGTGGCTAGTGGGAAAAAGATACTAAAAAATGTAGCACACAGAGAAGAAGGAGAGACAGATGGCAATAGACTGGCCGATCTTCAACTGAGAGGTCTGAAAGACATGGTACATGAAATTTCTGGTAGAAGATGTGTTAGAGGAAGGCAGAAATGTTACCAGGTAACTATAAAGTAGCAAAGGTATTTTAGAAAGGTGCAAAAACTGATCCAGGCATCTAAGTATGTGTTGGTCTGCTCTCAGTAGGCTTTAAAATAAAATGTGAAGGAGAGAATAATAAAAAGCATGGAGGTAAATGGAATAAAATGTCACATCTTTTTAATCAAAGGTGGATTATCTTGGATTAACAAAAGATCATTTTTGATAAATTCCGTGATATTTTTAGGCAAAGGGAATGAATAGAACTATTCTATCTTGATTGTATTTGATATATTGCCTTGTGGGACATTATTAATTAAGCTGGACATGATAAGAATCCTTAAAAGAACTGAAAGTAGGTAAGGAGAGTAGGGGAGTAGTCAGAAGGCAATGGGGACTATCAAAAAGGAAGTATCAGAATGAAGTTACTAATAGATTTTTTTTTTTTTTTTTTTTTTAAGATTCAATTTTGAGAGCAACCTTGTTAATAATTTCTTTAATGATGTTGATAAGAGAATTAGGAGAGTAACAGTGATTCTGGTGGCACAAGCTTAGACAGCATAGTTAATGGAGAGGAGGATAAGAATATCAAATGGGAAAAATTAGATGACTCCAAGGACAAGAGAAATGAAGTGGCTAATATTTAAAATATTAGAGTGAAAATTCATTAATTAATTTGAGAACTCATAACATCTTGTTATCCTATAACAGACGTATTGGGAAGAGAGGAAGAAGAATACAACTTGCATGTTTTAACTAGTTTTAGGAGGACTATGAGTTTTGTAGATAATGTGCCTAGAAAGAAGTGCAAGCTTATATATCCTGTATGATATATCCAATAAAGCTATACAAGGTTATGCAGACCTCATCTGAAAGACTCTACAGTGTTGGTTATCTGCTTTCCAAGAAAAATGAATTGAGACCTAACTACTTGCAGAGAAAAGCTACAAAGATAGTCAAGATAAGAGAGGGCTTACCACAGAAGGGAAAATAAAACAACTTGGCATGTTTAATCCTGCAAAACAAAGACAGAGGATATATGTTGCCTCTTTTTAAAGAGATGGGAAAGATAATGATATTGGGGAGGTAAACAGTACTGATGGAAAAGTGATGTTCAAGCAAAAGGAAACTTCTTTTGGCACAAGAATCCTGTTAATGCGTACAGATTGGAAACTTGAAAAAGATTTCTTGCCATCAGGGCAAAAGTTGCTTCACTGGATGATGCCTGATCAGTGAAATCATTTATTTGTCATAACTATCTGTGAGAGCAGAGTACTGTATTCCTTGCCTAAGGAGGTCTCTTCCAATCATATGTTGGCCAAACAAGTGCTATTAAAAGTGTAAATAATATAATGAATTCTTATCATGGTCTTTCTTTAGCTGAGTATACATTGAAATGAACTGGTATGTTCTTAAGATGAAGTAAAAATTATATTGATAGAAGTACGTGAGTAAGGCTTTGTTCTGAAGTACGAGGTGAAGTTTGGAGGGGGGGGGGTTATTTTTTTATTTCTTGGAGAAGGACTATCAATCTCTTTTTCATCTTTTAAAGCTTCACACTCACGAATCAGAGCAAGAGGAGGGAATTCTTGCAGGTATGATTTTTAAGCAATATTAGAAAAGGGAGATGACAGCCTTGTATGTTTTACGCAAGACACACAAGTGGGTGGAGTACCACAAAGCACTGGAGCAGTGGACTGGAAGTAGGAGGGGAGACTGTTCATGACTTTCATCTGTAATGAGGATAAAGACTAATGTAGCCTGAGTGCATGTACACTGAGGCTTCTGTGGATGAGGAAATTGTCTTCAAAATCTTTCCATTCCATAAGATCTATTCTGCTGTTTAAATAAGAAACAGGAATAGATGCTCTGTGTGCTTAGTTTCTGGTTTCATACCAGCTAGAACTGACAGAAACAAGGACCATGTAGGTCAAATGGGGAACCTGCCCTATGAGGAAGGTCTGAAGGAGTCAGGTCTTTTCTCCCTGGAGAAGAGAAGGATCAGGAGAGGACCTCATCACAGTATTCCAGTACTTAAAGGGCGGCTACAAAGAGGATGGAGGCTCTCCCTTCATAAAGAGCCACATGGAGAAGACAAGGGGCAATGGGTACAATTTGCACCAGGAGAGGTTCTATCTTGATACAAGAAAGAAATTTTTTACAGTGAGAACAATCATTGACTGGAACAACCTCACCAGGGGTGTGGTGGAGTCCCCATCACTGGAGGTTTTCAAGACATGACTCAACAGAGTGCTAGATAATCTTATCTAGCCTCCCTTTCCCACACAAGGTTGGACCAGATGATCTTTCAAGGTCCCTTCCAACCTGGGCTGTTCTATGTTTCTAGGAAATACGCTAGCAGGCTAGAAACATCTCTGCAGAAGGCAGCGTGATTCTTGTGTGGTTCGCAATAGCCAACAGTGTGAGTGCCAAACACAGACCTGCAGCTCCAGCCTGGTTCTGTGTGCAGAGTGCCTTGTGCGTGGCTCTGCCTTCTGGTCGCTTGTGGATGTGTGTTTGGCTAACAGCCTATGTATGCATGTGGAGGACTCAAAGATGCCACCAACTAGTCATATTTCTAATTGATATCCGATTCACTTTTTATATAACCAATATGCTGAAAGTCAGTGTTTTGTAATGTACCATAAAAATCACAGAGATCTGGCTCTTTTTAAAGAGGTACTTGTTAACGTGCTTTGCCATACGTCATTAGGATGGTATATCTTTCTAGAAGTTATCTTAAAAAATGATCAGTCAAAATCATCTGTAATCAAGATAACACATTCTCACCAGTGGAAGAATAAAGCAAATACAATCACAGAAGAAGGAAGTAAGCGGTTTATATCATTGTATCACTTGTTTGGTAATGAAGTATGGACATTGTCTTCTGATTTACTGGTCGCACAAGACACATGATTCTCCCAATTAAATGAGATCAGATAGGAGCAAAAGTCACAGTAAAACTGGAAGTGACAAATCACCAGAAATTTTTCTGTCCCCCCTAGAAACTTCCAGTAAGGTCGTACTTGACCACTGTTAGTGACTGAGTGTTTCATAAAAGCAGTGGTTCTTCAGGCCATTACTATAGCCATTACTTCAACAGCCAGATCAATATAATAGAAGTGCTGAGCTAATTAACTTGCTAAGGCCTAATTTTTGGCAAAACCTCAACAAGTTCTAGTAATTAAGCATATAATTCTTCAGTGAGCATAAATATATCTATCTCTTGGTATCAGACCTGTAGGTTAGATGTTAATGACACTTGAGAGAATTTCTTCTCAGCATAAGTCAAGATTCTGAATGTAAAATCATTATTCTCTTTTGTACCTACTAGTTCATAAATTTACTCCCTGCAACAAAGCTCAATTTCTTTAAAATTTGAGATAATTTTAACCTATAGATGCCGCCTTCTAGAGGAGAATCCATCCCCAAAGATGCTGAATGTTTTACATGGGAGATGCTTTCAGTCACTCCCCTTGATGCTCTTCGACCCCGTGTGATCCGCTGTTTATTGGAGCAAGGGAAGGAGTCCAAAGAATGCATTGTTATTCCTTGAGTCAATTGATTTTTAAGTATTTTATGCAAAGTGGAACAAGAGAGGATGAAGAACGCTCAATTCATAATGCCCTAAAAATAGTATTTAATGACATCTTTGGGAGATGAGTGTTTGATGAATGTTTGAACACCCTCAGGCAGAGGAAGGATTTGAATGGTAGTCTGTGGCACAGCAGCTGAACTATTAGATAAGAAGGGCTCGTAACAGTGATACTTGCTTCTCTTCCATCTCCTGTTGGTCAGTCCAGCACAGAATTTGGTTTGATTTTCTTGCAGAAGTCCTAAACCAGAACGTTAAAGATGAACAATTAAAAAGCTGAAAATAACACAGCATGCAAATGTTGTGGCTAATTTGTCAAGTTGAGAAGCTTGTACTGTCTCATGTGGTGTGATGGAGGAGTGGAGGYGCAGCTGCAAAGCCCCTTTGCCACTGCTGTGGCTACATGGCACTCTGCAGCTGTTCTCCTCTTACATCTAGTTTGAGTCTGCACTGAAATGTAAAGAAATACCACTGCCCACGTCACTTCCTTCTGGGGTCAGGTAGATCGAATTCTCAAAGGCATTTAATTGTCTAATTCATAGAATCATCATAGAATCATCATAGAATCATCATAGAATGGTTTGGGTTGGAAGGGACCTTTAAAGGTCATCTAGTCCACCCCCCCTGCAATGAGCAGGGACATCTTCAACTAGATCAGGTTGCTCAAAGCCCCATCCAACTTGACCTTGAATGTTTCCAGGGATGGGGCATCTACCACCTCTCTGGGCAACCTGTTCCAGTGTTTCACCACCCTCAGCATAAAAAATTTCTTCCTTG
Organism: Phoebastria nigripes; assembly: GCA_035582835.1. Lineage (NCBI taxonomy): Eukaryota > Metazoa > Chordata > Aves > Procellariiformes > Diomedeidae > Phoebastria > Phoebastria nigripes. The sequence goes on from JAYKAV010001211.1 coordinate 813,596, forward strand.
TATCTAATTCATTTACTTTGATGAGACATGGAGGCCTATGCCATCTTGGGAATGTAAATCTGTGTCAGTTGGTCCCTACTTGTGAAGAGGAAGGAATATGAACTTTTGTAAAAAAATTAAATACATAGATCTCATGATTGTGGGGGAAAACTCCAAACATAGCTGATGTCTAGATTCACAGCCAGCCTGAAACAGTAACTTTGAGACTTGCATGTTTTTTCTCTGAGAAGGTCTCTTGACCTCCCAGACTGTGGGGCATATACGGCTAGTGGCACAGCAGGCACTCCAAGGTAAGTGTGCTGGATGATGGCAGCAGCCATAGCTCTGCATTTTGTAGAACGATATCTACTCCTGAGATGTGTGACAGATCCACCCTGATGGAGACTGGGGATGTGGGGATTGAACCAGGGGGATTTGGGGGAGGCCATGATTTTGAGGTGTTGGTTTGTGGAGGTGGAGAGCATGGGGAGAGGGAGGCACACAGCAGGCATTGGTTTTGAAGTCTTTCTGCCAACTGAAATTCATGTTTGGAGAAGAAGGGTGCTGCCTGTGTTGGGAAGAGAGCAGGGAAAGTGGGTCCGTAGAGCATGGGATCCTAGAGGAGCAGGTGTGTGCGGAGGCATTGCTCCTGCATATGAACGCTATCTGGCAATCGGACTGCAGTTGCTGTTACTGCTGCCGATTAAGGCCACACTCACTGCCACCACTAATGATGGGACCTGAGCTGACTGTTTAGTATCCTTCCTCTGAGGCTTGTGGCACAATATATACATTATAGTTCAGATCACATTATCCAAATCGTCTGTACAATGTGCAACATGGAGTGTATTATCAGGATGCAAAAATAGGGAGAAAGCCTATAATCTGTGGTACATTAGGTTTCAGATTCATCTCAGCAGAAAGTGATCACCTGAAAGTTAGACATCTGGTTTCCAAGTGCCTTCTTTGGTCAGTAAGAAGAAATAGGCATCTTCAGAGGGTATTTCTTTCCATCTGTCATAGACATATATGTTAGGACATGAATTACTATTTGGAGATGTCTCTTTCTCTACTGACTGTAGATGGAGCCTGTATGACAAACTTCAATTAGACACCTAGGGCTTGATTTGTCTTCTCACCCATAGCCATCTAGTAACTTTGGAGGCCCCCAAAGATTTCTGAGACCTCCGCATGGGGCTGGCAGATGTGACGTAGGTCATGAGCTGAAGGTCCAGGAAGCATATCCCGGGGAATGTGAGATGACACTAGATAGGTGTGTATGGGCAACTGGACTGATTGTCTAATTTCTGGTTACTTAAAGTGAGCTGAGAGGGATCCCACCACTGGGATCTGACACCAACCAGCTAAAGCCAGTGTCGGTCTCTCAGTAGAATATAGCTGCAGGCAGATCAGCCCCCAAACTCTAGACATCTAAATTCAAGCCTAGCTTTGTGTGAAGTGTAAACCTGAATACAATTTTGTTTTGTTTCTTGTGGGTTTTGGTCCTGCACTGTTTCCATTAATGGGAGGTTTTCCAAAGCATGAATGCAACCAGGTTTAAACTTTATTTTTATATTGGAAAAAAATAAAAACCAACCAAACAAAAATCCCCCAAAAGAATACTTTCCTCCCCCCACCCTGCCCCTGACAACGTTATGTGCTTTGGCACAGTTTATCCCAGTTTGACCCAACTGTTGGTCTCCAGCAAAGAATACCCCAAAATGAAATGTCAAGAAGAGCTGCTGCTAAGAGTGCTGCCCATTGGTAAAATGCAGAGGGAAGCCTGCCTGTTGGTTTGGCCAACACTCAAACCACTCAGGAAAGAACGAACTAGTTCCTCTGCTTTATTAGGGGCATTAAATTCAGAGATGSCTCTAAGAAGTTATATGTGAAAGTGTGAAAATTACATTTAATAGAGATCTTAAAATATGACGACTGGGCAACTGTTTCTTCTGACAGTCAGCAATTACTTAATCATACAAATTTCTTTCACTGTGTGAAAGAAATGGAGAAAAGCAGGTGATAGTTCCCTTTGGGCATCTGAGGATTTGATAACCTTAATTCTTCAAATGTACTCAGGAATATTACTGTCTCTAATCTCTACATCAGTTACAGAAAAGCAATAAAAAAGTTGTCTCAAAGATCCTGGAATTAGTTTGTTTATGTCATAGCCTTTAACTTTATGAAGCATTTTGTGGGGGTGGAATTTGACATGCCTGCTGCAATTGTTCTCTTGATTCAGTGTAGCTAGAGAAATAAATTTGCAGCAAATGGGAGTCAAGAAAGGAATGCAAGCAAATGTAAAAGGAGACATTTTTCTTCCAGGAAGTTTTTACATTAGACTTCTGAAAGATTTTGACTGGAACATGGATTCTTCAAAAAAGGTAATTTGACACTGGGAGAAATCATGCATCACATACGTTGCTGGTGCCTGAGTCTGTCTGATTTGTCTTAGTTAGAATTTTATGTTTATATGATAGCTATTTCCTGAAACTGTGCAGTGGAAGAAGTCAATACTGAGGCCATTTTTATTTCCCCACAAGGTGGTACTGTGGTACTGACTATAGAAGTCTTGTTTTGGCTATAGTGATTTATTTTTGTAACCCTTCTGCAGATGATTTAAAGACAGATTTTTGTCTGCAAAGAAGACAGTTTCAGTGTTAGAATCAAATTTCTTAGCAGAATGGTCTTAAGACTCTTTTTTGGTGTGCTTTCTTTTCCTAACTTTTTGTCTCATTAAAAATAGATTTTACTGCAAGTTGAGATTGTCAGAAAAACTCCATTATTGCTGTTTGGACTTTTTCACCTTTTATTGCATTTTTTAAACCTAATCAGTCTATTTCAGACTCCCTTGTTTTTTCAAACTAAAACAATAGCTCTTGTAAGTTTATTCAGAAATTAATATCTTTTTTTTTTCCTTTAGTTACATGTAAGTAAAGAGGCACCTACAATTAATTACAGAAATAAAAATAAATTAAAAACATTAAATATTCAGGAGAATGCAGTTTTTCCCCTGGAAACAGACCTAACCACTATCAAGCGCAGAAACAAAACATAATTAATTGCTTAAATCAATCTCTGTGGCAGTACATGGGGTTTTTCCAGTTGCTTGCGGTGGTCTGTAAGATCTATCGTGAACAGCTCCATGTGTTTGCACACCCACCATTGCATCTGAGAACTTGCATAATTTCCATGGTCGTGTCTATACTACTACCCTACTGTAGTTTATAGCTTATTTTAGAAGATGGAATAAGGCTAGGGTAGAGGCCTGAGCACTAGTCTGGGGGTCTGCATGCTGTTAAATGGTCAGCATAGTCCTTGGCAGGGCTTTGGCCCAGGACACCAAGTACTCCCCTAGACAGAGATTATCAGGGTTTGACCGTAGCCTGTGCTTTACGGGGAAGAGAGTTAAGCTATATTGATATGTGCTGTGCAGTAATTATTGGTCTCAAGACCAGAGGACAGGCCCTGGTCCACTTTATTCACCAGTATCAATGTAGCCACTAGGACCCACTGAGTCATCCTTGCGCTCCAAGCTAAGCATCCACTCAGGCAGGTTTGGGGCTGCTCAGTTTTAGAAATGTGAACTCCTGTTTTTATGATCTGGCTTTTACATCCATTATTTTTCTGTGTGTGGTCTGTTTCTATTCACCTAATGTACATGGAAACACCATAGATACCTTGAAAAAGCAGTTACTCCGCAGATGCTGGTCGTACAAGGTATGAAGTGTCATGCGCAATCTGTAGTTAAAAGCACGGGGGGACATCAAAATGGGGTCCAGTTATATAAAATGAAGCTTTTCAATGCATTTGGAGGCTCACATTTGACTGTTATTTAAAAAAATATGATATTAGAAAACAGTGATCTATGCCTTATTTAGTGATATCTAACAGCTTTTTCAAAAATAAGTTATTTCATTTTCTATAGGGTTTCTGTATATTCTTCATGAGTGGAAGAAATACATGAGAGCTGAGTGTGGCTTTTATCTTTCAAACCTTCCTTTCAAATAACATCCCACTCCAGGTTCTTGTGCTTCATGGCAGGCCAGGGACTACAACATGCTTCAGGCAAGTGACAGAGACCCCAGGCAGGTCCCGAATTAAGGGGCTGCATCCATGTGGCACCACACAATCCTTTATTGAGGCAGAGTGAATGCCTTGAGTCCACAAGCGATCTAGCAGGCCTTGTTTGCCAAGGTCCACAGCCTGCCCTTCATGGCCTCTAGGTCAGAGGATAGAGTGGGTCCTGCTGAGGTGAAAACAGGACAGAAGATACTTCTCTTTTTAGGAATACCTGACTTCCCAACACTGAGGTTAGGAAGTGGGAGGCATGGGAACAGCAGATAGGGGCTAAAAGAAGAGCTGAAGGGCCACTAGTCCCCTGGCAAGTAATGTTTGCAAAGCAGATCACTGGGGTCTGTTGTCAATATTATGGTCATATTATTATGCTGGAGGTAACATGAGAGCGGGATAGGAAGAGCTACACCAGGCACTTCTACTCAGACATTCTGTACACTCTACAAATGGGAACCTTTTATGTGGGCATCAGATCCCAAGCAGAGAATTTCTCTATGATTATATCTTCTCAAAGCATAAAGCTAGGGCCTATTAAATGCCTGTATACCCTACCTGGAAAATGACCTAACAGCATCTTCAGCTTTTGGCTCTGCTTTTGGACAATCTCAGTCTATTATCGTTGATAAAGGCTTCTTTCTTCCTACTATTTTCTGCTATTACAAAGAAGTCCCCTGAATCCTGGGACTTTCCAGCGAAATGTGCATGCTTAAAATAACACTTTCTGTGGGTTCTTTTAGATTTCCATTTTTTCTTGATGGAGATAATTAAGAATATTAATTCTACATGAGAGAAAAATATATCCAATGCCCTGGGAAGGTGTTCTGGACCCGGGAGCAATGTCTCAAATGTGTTTGAGTGAGATCTAACAAAGAAGAATAAGCATGTGTCTTAGGCAGGCTCTTGAGACTGCAGGATGGGAGAAATACGCTTGAAGGAATCACACTGAAGTGGTTTGCCAGTAGTACATAGATAGGATTGCTGGTAGGGATATTTAGTAACATGGGTATGGTTCTTGTTTCCAGGACTTAGAGTTCATAAAAAACAGGTGAAAAGAGATTAAATGCTTCTCCAACATCATTTTTCCACGTCAGAATTTGCTGTCGGTGCCACAAGTCATCTTTGCAGGGGGAAAAGTGAGCTACGTGGCTACAAGCAGGAAAGGGAGGTGTGCGTATGCTCTATAAACTGGGAATCTTGTTTCCCATGACACTGGATCCTGGTAACAGTATTTGTTTGTTATAAAAATGCACTTCAGAGATTGAGTTGAAGCCATACAAGACAATTCTAAGAATCGTACTTCTGAAAGCAGAGGAATATCACACAAAGAATAGCAGACATTGAAAATATTTGCCCTGTGGCTTCCAGCTTTGGTTTTTGTTCCTAAATGCTCCTTCTCTGAAACCTAAGAAAACTGTTAAGCTGGACTCAGCCCTTCACAGGCCAGACTTAGCTCACATGCACTCTGAAACATCTGCAGACTCTGACGTAAAGCAACCAGAAACCCCAGTGGTTTATGAGCCGTTTTGGGCTTTAGGGAACCTCTACTAAAGCACAGCTTTGGTATTATGGAAAGAAAATTAAGGGTCGCCAATTTGAGATGGCCACCAAAGGGGGCTGCAGGATCAGGATTGTAAGAAATCTTTTAAGAATGCACTTCAGAGGTAATAGATCCAAGAAAATGACCTTTGGAAAGTCTCTTATTCTCCTGTAATTTCTTTGTCAGTTAATTTTGCCAGGTGTGTCTACATGATGCTCTAGTGTGAAGTAGTTGACCCTCAAAGCTTGGGAGTCCGTGTATTTTCCTCTTCTACTGCTTTATCATTTTTTGGAAGAATTCAAACATATATTCTAGTCACCAACTGAAGAATGGATTCTGGTTTATCTAATAAATGATATAAATTGCTGGTCTGTTCTATCTGGACAAAAGAAATGAAAAAGACCTCAGATAAAAGGCTTTCTTTATTAAAGAGCCAAAGACATTTTAGATCTCATTTGGCCTTCATGCCCTACTCGTTCCTCCTCTCTTTATCTAGTGGTGCTTTGCTGATAGTTATTATCCTTTTCAGCTACTCTAAACATATATTATTAATTCTGCAACTGGCTTTCTACCTCCAGCCCTTTTGTGAGTGAGTAAGCTCACTAAAATCCTGTGAGGCTATATACCCTAGGAACAACCTGCGTGTTTCTCACCCGAGTGCGCATACTCCGATTCCCTCTGAATGGCCCATTTGGGCCATCCCCTTCTTGCTCCGTTTGTTCCCTTGCCTTCTCCCTTCTCCTTGCTGTGCTTCACTATCTGCATCCCTTCTCCTGTATCAGGAAAACCTCTTTGTCCTCATTTTCTGAATGTTTTTTTCCATTCATCAGGAAGGAAAAAAATCAGGGAAATAGGTGGTAAGACTTGGAATTGAATCCCACCTGTGAGGTGGGCTCAAGACCTAGGTTGAAATATTTCAGTGATGTCCATTTTTACATTACAGCCTGCTTTTTGCATTGTATAAGTTGGCCTAGACTATCATAATGATCATGTTGGCTGGTTTTAAAATCCATGGGTTCTTCTTTAAAGACTCACTTAAATAACCCACCACTTGAAACAATTACTTCTCTCTCTCTCTCTTCATTAGTAATCCCCTCACACACTCTTTGCCACAGTGTTGTTTCATCTTGTGTTTGTTTGTCCTAACTAATTTAGATATTAAGTCCTTGGTGACTGACAACGTGTCTATCTATGCAAAGCACACTTAAATAAATAAATTTAATAATAATTAATAATAAATACGCCAACTGAAAGCTATGCATCTGAGCTAGCAAGGATGACACTGACATTGATGTATTTAGTCTCAGGAGCAGTGCTTGCTCTTCCTCTGCCACAGCTCCTTGCAAAGCGCTGTTAATGGCTGCTGTGCCCTGAGGGGTGTCAGGTCCCCCGCTCACAGTCCTCCCCATCGGAGAGTTGTTTAGAGAGCTCTGCCTTGACCCTTGTCACTCACCAATGTGAAATCCAGCCTTGGGATATAACGCTCTCCTAAAGATGGTCAAAATACAAGAGGAGAGCATAGAATCTGTTTTTGGGGGAAAGGATCCTGCAAATCCCTGACATCTCCCAAAAGTCGCCATTCAAAACTAGTACCGGTCCCTTGCAGACAGTAAAATTTTTACGTCTTTATTCATCCTTCTGTGTGGGGCAAATTATTTTTTCTCTCTCTCTTTTTCTCCCCCCTCAGTTGCCTATATGCGAAAGGCTTGCAAAGCAAGTAAGTGCTTTTGTGAAACAGGCTCTGTAAACACTCAGGCAGAATCGTTGAAGCTGGCAGGAAAGAATTCATGTGGTGTGTGCTAACAATTGTCTAAGCTAGAACACTGTTTAATCTGTAATTCCTGGTGGGCACTACCTTGTAGAAAAATAATATTATTACAGGTATAACCTTTCAGTTAGAAATAAACCTCAGGAGTGGTCTGGCGGAGAAAGGGGAGAAGTGAGTCCTTCCTGAGCAGAGGTAAACTGGGCAAAATCTGCCCTTCATGTGTCTGCCTGAAGAATTATGACTTCTGATAGAAGCAAGTTAGTCACAGTATATATTGCCTTTTTATTTCATTATGGGAAGAAGGGATTACTTTGCATATACTTTCTCTGGTCCATCCCATAGCTAGAACTGCAATAAAAGTCAGGAAAAGAATAGCTGAATAATATGTAGCAAAGGCAGAAGAATTATTGTAATTTCTATGATTATTAATCCATCTGAACATGATGATTTTTATCAGAGATGGCAATGTCTAGAATGTGTCCACTGTAGTAGCGGTTTTATTCCTCATACTGCCATCAAAACCTTAATGTTTGGGTGCTCTGTATTTACTGCCACGAGTAATGTTTGTTATTTGGGGTTTGTTTTCCCAGTTCACCCCTGGGGAAGAGGGGTGAATGCTCATGAGCTTTGGTTTTTGTAGAATCTTTAATTTTTTACATAGGTATAAAATGCACCTTGGAGGAGGCGGTGGGATGCTCTGTGGGATTCGGGAGCCGCAGACTAGACCACAAGACAGTTCTTTCTCAGTCAAATAACTTTTCTTTTTACACTGTAAGGCTCCATTGTGACAGAACTTTCCGAGGTCCAGGGAGTACTTTGAATATAAACACTGCAATCTTGAGCTTAATTCAATATTTTGCGGAGTCAGTGGAGAAAGTAATATGATTTGTTCACTGTAATCAGCTACTAGGTGTCTCTGAAGGTCTGATTGCTTCATGTTCAAATAAAATGCACTGTTACAATCCAGATGGGAGTTAATGATGGCATATATAACTAAGATGGACTTAGGATGGAGTCTTTTAACCAATCAGAGATAAAAGAAAGCATTATCAATGGATACGGCTCCTTGGGAGCTTGGTGTGAGTGAGAAATCCAAACCTAAATTAAATACTGTCGGCATGCAGTGTCAAAGAAAGGATATTGCACAGTGACTACAAACTTTTTGAAGTGTGCTGCACAGCCTCCAGCATAACCTCTGTGTCTCTCAAGTTCCAGATTGTCCAGTCATTTTTCAAATATGAACTGCTTTTGGCTCGTGTGGTGATGCCGGTATATTAACCCTCCCCTTCTCCCCAGCTTTTTCCTTAACAATAGCAAAGGTGTGGCCACTTATGGCATCTCTTATACTTTACGGTGATGTGTGGCTCATTACCAGTTTGGGGATACAGTCAGTGGGCTCAGCCATCGCTCATGTGCAGCTGTGATTTGAGCAAAGATGGGGGATAATGAAGGCTGGGCAGCGCTGCGTGTCGTCCCGGGATTGTTGGTGTTTTAGTCCATATCATCTGACCCCCACCATTTCATGGCTGCACATAGATGCTGACAAGGCCTTGAGAGAGAACTGTTTCTTGCAGAACTCTGTTTTTAAGAAGTCTGTTGTCGGACAAGCATTTTTCTCATTAGTACTTGTTAGGTGCTTCTAACCCTGAAACAAGCAACTATTTTAGCCTATTCCTCATGATGACTTTCTCTTCTAGGCAGGACAGCAATACCTGTCAGACCCTTTAACAGGTTACATTTGCATCTTACCCCGGGACCTCATACCCTCTGTATTGAAGATCTTATGAGCTTTATGTGAAGCAGAGAAATGCTACATAATGGTCTTCTAATTTTTGTTTCTTTTGACAGGTAAATACCAAGTCATTGTGAATGAGACTCATCTGCCCAAACACAGCTGTCTGTAGCTGAGCTAATCACCTTCCTTCATTAATTAATGAAGAAAACTAGGCACTTCTGGGATGCAATTTGTTTTATACCGAAGTAGATGATACCTCAAACATACAAGAGGTATTGAGACCTGGAAGTTTCAAAATTGGTGACTTAATTAGGTCACTACAATTAGTTCAGGCCAGGGGACAGGCTGTTTAGGCTTAGGGGACAACAGATGACAATAACTTTATTTATTATTATTAAGAAGAATCTCGGTAATCAATATTCCCCCATTTTGCAGTACTTTACAGGAATTTTATTTCTTATCTTTTTATGTTTTTCTTTTTGGGAGAGGAGAGCCAGGATTTCTTTCTTTCTAATTCAAATGTGACTTCCATCCGTATTTTTTGAAAGGCAATTCTACCCAGGGATCCCTTAGAATGAATGAGCTGAAACTGAATGATGTGTGTTAACAAATGCAGTGGGCTCAAGACAGGACTAACTGGATGCTATTTTATGAGCAATACAGGAGGTCAGATTAAATGATTCAGTAGTTCCTTCTAGCCTTAAAATCTATTAAAAAACCTGAACAAGTTCAATAAAAATGTAATAGCGTTTTACAGAAATTACTCTGAAACCCCTAAGAATTAAACAATAGTCATTAATAGCCTTTTTATGATGTTTTCACTATATAATTCTAGAGCAACAAATCCTACAGAGAGGGATATATTTCTCTTTAAATTGATGATATGACGGGGGAAAAAAAAGTCCTCACTCAAAAAGTCAGACCTGGTATAGCAAAAAAGCTTATTTCCTAGTGTGGATGCCTCATATGCATTTGCAAGTAGGAAGAACAGTAATTTAGAAATGAGGGGAGGATCTCATTTGAACGTGAATTTTCAAAGCATCGCTCTGTGTATCGTTTAGACAACCCTTGGCTCTGACCGCTGCGTACAAATGCATGAGCCAGTGTGTATGGACAGTGTGAGTGATTCAATTTTCCTACTATATAATAATAAAAAAAACAAATGGTGGTGAAGCCAGCATTTAGGTCTAGAGAAGGAAGCTGTGATAATGCCATGAATCCTTGCACTCGGGGATCAACAGTGATGGCATACAAAGCAGACACAATGACAGGCAGCGTTTTGTTTAACGGATGTTGATCTGAGCCACAGACATAGATTTATCCAACCTTATTTTTATCTCGCAGCTCCTGTACCCTGACTAATACCTTTAAGAAAATGAGTGGTGCTTTAAAACATGGTAACTCAAGCCTATAGGAATTAAACACATTTGAAAACAAGTTAATTCATCCTGGTTAATATCAGAGATTTCTGGCCTTTCTTCCTTCCTCTTATTCACCTCAGTTATATCTGTTTTACATTTTAATGTAATATCTCGTACTGTAGAGGCAGTAGTTGCAATTCATGCTAGTGAAAAAGAATAGAAACCCAGAACTGCTGCAATATCATGTGGCTTCTGGGGGTCCCCGTAGCCAAATGTGTCTGGAGAACTTCCCTTCATAGAATATAGCTTCTGCATCATCCCTAGTAAGAAACAGGATTAAATGTCCTGTAATGTAGTTAAATACCTACTCTGCACACACAAACAAGTTTGTCATGACAGAAAAAATACTTTTTATTGCTTTTATTAGTATTATTGCACAAAGACTGGACTAAGAATTGTTTTTACAAATTTTATTTATGGTGAGACATGGGTATTTAAAGAAGATCAAGTGTGGAAAGAGAAGATGATTTCAAAAATTTTTAATAATCAGACCATCACATTCAGCTTTACAGTCTGGTTGGAGATAGTGTGATGGTCCAAACTAAGAGAATTGAGAATGATGACTGTCCGAAAGGGAGTATTAAATAGACAGGGAAAGAGTCAAGCCTCTAATTCCATTACAATATTCACAGATAAAAACCAGCAAATTCAGTGGCACATAAAACACTGACATGTTGACTCTAGAGAAACTTGGCGAGGCCATTCACCTGAGTAGAAAATTAATTCTGATGGCAGAAATTTTGTATGTAAAATTGCCTCAAGAAAGACTTTCTGAACTGCTCAAGACTCAGAAAAAATTTTGGGTCTAAAGTGCTTTAAGGGTGAAGCATTATTTTTAGGTGTATATAACAAACTGAACTATGGAGACTCTAAATGCTAGCAAAATGTAAGTATCTTTTAGTAATGGGCCGATGGTGATGCTTAGTGATGCAAAGAGAAATGTGGAAGTGCTGATAATGATATTCTTGCATAAGTTTTTCCTCTATGTAAAAGGGACCAGGATGTGAATCGGAAGTGTGGGTATGCCATAGCGATGTCCACAGTTCCTTCCCAACCCTGCTGGGGTTGGAATACTATAAATATTCCTGTGAGATTTTGGTCCAAAATGGAGCACAAATTATGGGAGGGCTGAAGACTCTTTATTGTTGCTGGAGCAGTAAGATACAAATTAATAAAGAAAGCAGCAGCAACAAAATGCTGCCGGTCACAATTTGTGATACAAAATTAAAGTAGACGGCCCAAAGGAGCTAGTGACAATAAGTAAATAACATTTACAAATATGCTGGAGGAAAAAAAAAAAAAAAAGCAAAAGCAAGAGAAGCAGTCAGGCTCTTGATAGATGACAAGGGTAATAAAAACCAGAGGGATGAGGCTTTGCACAATTCTCTTATCTTTCTGTCCTTGTTCTCACTCATGCATCCTAAGCTGGAAATGGGATCCTCTCATGTCTAATGGGAAGGGACATATAGTATAAAGGAAATAAGAAGAGCAGACATCTTCCAGTGCCTTCACTGCTGCTTGTGTGAGCTTATCACCATACGGGGAACACAAAATCTTCAACCCTGTAACAAAACTCAGCCCAAATGTCTGGCAAGGCTCACAACGCTGCATGCAAATCCTGCCTTCCCTGCTTGGTCTTCACATCTGGCCCCTCCATCTTCCCACAGCACCTCCGTCCTGGTATAGATGAACCCATCACAAGCCTGTGTGGGCTTTCCAGGGCTAGACAGGCCAGGAGGCAGCAGCTCTGGAGCTTGTTTCTGCCTCTGCTCTAGTTCCTCCACAAAGGGTTTATCTGCCTTTTTCCTACTGTGTGCCCGTGCACTGCTGGTTGTCTAAAACTCTTCCACATCTGCTAGGAATGTGCGTCACACGAAAAGGACATGACACACTTGAGTGACTTTTTTTAGCTTCCCAGATTCCCTCCTAGTGTAGGTGAGACTTTTTCAGGGGAACAAACTACCAAACCGATGCTCCAGTCCTTGCATTTCCCTACTGTGGTCTCTCTGGGTGCCTTGACATTAGCCACCTACTCCAGCAGGCTCTGCCAGGATTCCTGTCACAGCACTGCCACAAAGCCTCCTTCACCAGGCTGTCTTCATCCCCCGCCTTCCCAGCAGCTCTCCATTACTGCTTTTCCAGGACTCACATATTTCTCAGTGCCGCTCCTCTCTCCTCCCTCCCCCTCCCCTCCTCGCTGTCCTTTTTTCCCCCCATTTTCTCAGCAGCAGCAGCCCCTGTCTCCGTGTCAGCCCGGCGCCTCTGCCTGAGTTCGGTTGTTAACAGAAGTCACTGGCGTAACATACAATTACATGGTTACGGATTACGGGGCTCTATTTAGTAATCAAATCTTTGCTTTCCTCCAAGTGGCAGAATATAAGTAAACTTGAAGTTTTACCTTCCATGGAAGTTTAACGGCTGAGGGAGCCACATCTGTGTGGAAAGGAAACTGGAAAGATTTATGGAAGGAAGGTAACGAGAGCTTGACAAATAGGGGAATTATCCCGTAGAGGATCCCTGTGCTCCTCAGACTGCCTTCCTCAGAGCCGGAGCAGCGCTGGCCTCCAGGGCTGTTCAAAAGGGGTCTGCAAACCCACAGCGCGGCGGGAGCRTGACAAATGCAGCCAGAAATGTGCTGGCAGCTGAGATCTCCCGGGGTCTGTAAGCCGCTTCTAGCCGGAGAAGAGTGGGATGGAAGGGCAAAGGAAATAATTTGGGGGGAACTTCAGGTGAAGAAGGGGCCTGGGCTGGCTGCGTGCTGAATGCCGGCGCTGCGTACAGAAGGAGCCCAGGGAGGCTATCCCACCCCAAGGAGAGGGGTCAGCTAGCGACTGGGCTTGCTGGGCTGGCTCAGGCAGGGCTGGGTCCCCGTGGGCGGTCAGGAGAGAGCAGGTCGGATGTCCCGGTGAACCTGAGCCACTGCCCGTGGGGACAGCCCCAGGAGCCTTCGGAAGGGAAGGTGCACGGAGCTGCCCGCAGCCCAGCCAGCCTCAGCGGACACATGGGAAGAGGAGTCTTCCACACTAGCACACTGCATACGCCGCTTATCCCTCTCTAGCTGGTATTAGCCTAACATGGCTACGCTGCTCTTTGCTAACGTAGCAAGTTTATTCAGAGCAGATTGCCAGCACTGTGGCCCGGGTTAGCCTTAGGAGCCCGCTCAGACAGTGAAATTTAGGAGAGCACTGAGTGACTCCGGCAGCTGGCTGTTCACTCCTGCATGGGCTGACGCTCTGTGGCCTCCATCACCTTCACTCAGGGCAAAGCTTGGAATAATCAGCAAGTAAAACCTGTAACAGGCTGAAGTAGATTAACTAATGCAAAGTGCTTTTCCACCCCTGATGCAATTATGAGCTATTGCTAGTTCTTCATTTAAATAAAGATGTTAATTTTTTTCCCCACTAACATGCAATACCTACAATTGCTTGTACGAAAGCTCTGGTTTGATCACGCATTCACGTTCCTCAATCATGTGTTCAGAACATATATCACATATGCATTGCTTCTGTCTATAGTAAAAAATAAATGTAGAGAAAGAATTGTGGTGAAATGCAGTGAAGAATTTCATAAAGTGAAATTCGCATAGCAATGTTGCTGAGCAGGACTGAGAAGAAAAACATGTCATATGTATTATGCAACATGATAAAGCTAATACCTCTCTTGGAATCTTAAGTTTTGGATCTCGTGATTTCTGTGTGTTTAGCATTTTCAGACTTTGTGTTGTGATAGCAAACTTTTCCATTAATTTGCCATCTAGTTGCAAAAACAAAGCACTGCTTTTGTTTTATTTGTTTACGTTTTATTTACAASATTCCTGCTTTACCAGAGGTGTGTTAAATTATTAACAGGTTATGTCCATGTTCACAGAAAAGCTAAATTGAATCCAGTACAATGTGGGCTTATTAAAAGACTGGCTAACAGATTCGCTTTGCCCACAAAACTGTGCACTGTGGTCTGAAGTATTCCTTTTCCAATTAAAGCTATTTATTTATTTTGATTTCTAGCAGTCATGCTGAATTCTTGTCAGTGGTATTTTTTTCCACAGAAATGCTCTGTATTTTTGCAGGAGTAAAACTGCATGTTTAATTGGTTATTTTAACACCTTTAGTGCAATATCTCCGTGCTTTAATAGGGCTATAATTTTTAAATGTAGGTCCATTATTTTCTATGGCACGAACATTGGCAGACTTCTCAAGTGTCTTGCTTCTCACTGGTGTCTCTGATTTCACATTAAAATCCCCCTTTGTCCCTCCTTAGTCCCTGCTGATGACCCTTATTAACCAGAAGGATTTCTAGAGCTGAAAAGCTTATCAGGTTAGAAAGGGGCATGTTCCAAAAATGTGTTTTTGTCAGAACTTAAAGTAACCATGAGGACAAAGAAAGAAAAGCCTGTGGTGTTGCACTGGGCTGCATAGATGAAGATAAGTATGCCATAAGTTAGCTGATTTTTTCTTAGTATTTTTTCTGCTATGATGGGATGAAGTGTTAGGCAGAAACATTTAAGTTTTACTCCACTAAAGGACATCAGCTCTGTGCAGTACCCTGCTTACCTAGCACTTGGCTGAGCCTTCGAGTCGGCAGGTCAGGTCTCATAGATGGTGACAAGCAGGTCACCTACCTACTTTCCAGATGTGTTTGGGGGAAACTCAGTTGAACTCTTGCCCTCTTTCTGTCCCATCTGGTAGAAAAGGATGTGAAGGATTGCGGGAGAAATGGCTGTATGAATGGCTGTAAAATACCTTGCTGTGCTTATGCTGAATGCACGAGGCCAAATCTTGCATTGGTGTCAGCTGGTGTCACGCCATGGGTTGGCAAGGGGAACTCTGTTCGTTGATGCTGGTTGGGACCTGGCTCTTTGAGTTGTGCCTCTTTAGATAGCAGAGTTTCATTGACTTAATCGAACAACTCAGGTAGCTTTGCACAGCTTTCTGTGAGTGAAGTTAGCAAAATTGGGCTATTTATGGTCAGAAAAATCAAGTGTTATATCCTAAAATGCAGTATGACTGAAAAAGGCTAGGGTTCATGATATGCTTAGCCACTGAACGGGGAACTCACTGGGAAGTGCTAAGGACAGAGGACAAACACAATGTTTAGGTGTGTAAGGATGGAATATTAAGTATGAATGGGAAACTGGTGTTCCACATTTTTCAATGCTGGGGAGATATTTACCAGAATAATAATAAATCAGACCAGAATATCTTCAAGAATGATACTGAAAACCAGGGAAATGTTACTGCCCTCGTCACAAATCTTTCACCAAGATTTAACAATGATAGTTTCAAGTCTATAAATATACCATAAATTTAGAGATGTAAGAAGCTTGATGTATTTTGATTCTCCAAGAGGAGATTAAGGTGAACTGATTATGWTTTACACTTACGTAAGGAAGATATTTGTGGAGATGAGTCTTTAATGCAGTGGAAAAGCCATAATGGGATTCAATAGCCAGAAAATAAGATGGACAAATAAGATGTGTGTTTTTAGTATTGTGGGTGATTAATCCACAAAACAATTTAACTTGGAATAYGATGGCTTTTCAATTGCCTGATGTCTTTGAATCAATAGTGGATATTTTTATCAGAGATGGGCTATAGCTCACTGAGACATTATAGACTTGATGCAGGAGTCAGTTGTTAAAGTTCTGTGGGGAAAGGAAAGGTCAGGCTAACCGATCATATCATATCATATCATATCATATCATATCATATCATATCATATCATCTAGCCTTGTGATTTATGAATCAATTATGTCATCTTGGCCAGCTCTACATTTTGATTCCTGTTTTTATCTGACCTAAGCTTGGGTATAGAAGCTTCATGCACAATAGTCTATAAAATCAGGGAGAGGGTCAGCAACATTTCTTGGGAAAATTTGTGAACTGCTAATTTTTCTGCTTTTCCAAAGCAGTGAACATCAACTCTAGAGCAAATGAACCTTGAAACCCTTAGCCATCCCTTCATGCTGGCCTGACCAAGTGGTCAGCTGACATATGATAACTTGTGGCTGGGTTCAGGGTCCACTGTCTCAGCCTATATAGAGGTGCAAAGAATACAKTTTTGCTCAGCCTGGACCCCTATGAGAGTAGTTCAGGCTGAGCAGAATATACAAGAGGATTTGCTTTTCTTCTCTATTTAACACTTTATTCCTTTTAAAGTCTGTCCTCTTTCAAACAATACTAGAGGGAGGAGTGGAAACAGAAGAGACCAATCTTAGGAAGGTTTTTTCTTTGTATCCACCTAAACCAAGAACATAAGTGAGGATTAAGCAGTCTGAACAAATAGAAGGCTGATTCTCCATAAGTTGAGACATGAATCAAAACAAAATGAAAATACCTCCTTTGCAAAAGTATGTCATTACATTGCTGGTGCTATTGAAAACACTTGTTYTATTCAAAAGCCTTGTTATAAAACCTTCATGGGAGTGAAGAGGTGGCTGAGAAGCAGTCCCCATAACCCATAATTGGAGAATCATAAATGTAACAATTATTTTTCTGCTCCTGGAGTCTGCACAATTTCTTTATCTCATCAAGGATTAAAATAAATAATGAAAAAATTACAATCATGTTGTCAGAGCATGGTTCATACTTTAATTCAAAGTTGGAGGGCTAATCCTGGCAGTGGTAGAACTACAGTGAAGTTTATTGAAGTTACTCCACAGAGGGATTAGATGCTGTTTGTCTCCTGATGCCTCTACTTTCCACTCTGATAAGATACCTTTATGTAATGAGATAGGTTTTTCAACCATGGGTGAAATATTGACTGTGATATTATTTTTATCACTGCAAGCTGCAACTTAATTTTTATTTTGTTTCAGTAATACCTTTGTCAATTGGCAACAAACTGTGGTGAGTATGGTAAGTTTCTATTTAGGCTGCAAATGTGTGATGAATATGTACTCCCAGGGTAATCAGAAGCTGCACTCTAGGAATTATGGTTAATACTGTTTGGAAAGAAATAAATTGTGTTAATTTTAAGCTTAATGAAATTCCACTAGTYGATTTTACACTAAAAATTATGCTTGCAAGATCTTGAACTAGCCCCCATCTGTGATGAATGCATTCATATCACAGTGCTCTTATTTGTGAGGAAATCTCAGCTTCATTTTCCTGTGGAACACAATTTATGGCATGAAAATGCTATGGACCAAAACTCTGCACTCCTCCTTTCCAAATGGCTAATACATGATTTTTGCCTTGCAAGTAATCCGTTGCCTAAAATAAGAAGGATGTCCCTGCCCATGGCAGGGGGGCTGGACTAGATGACCTTTAAAGGTCCCTTCCAACCCCAACTATTCTATGATTCTATGATTCTATATTACCAGTGAAGAGAAGCAATATATTATTACACCCCGAGCACAGTAATATCTCCTGTGTCATCACATTACAGAGGGATTACACGTGTTTAGATATCCTTTATGGAATTTAAGAAGAAATGCGAGGCATAGGTCATACTGCTCTTAATGCTAAGACGTAGAGGCACCTAGAGAAGCAAAACCAATAGCTGTGTACATTTACATAAGTCTTCTGATACTTGGTCAGCCATGCAAAAGCACACCACAGAGTGAGTTTCCTGGAAAACATAAATCCCCTGAACTGTTCCAGTAGCAGCACGGAGTGTTTGTGCACCCTCGGAGGAGTGTCTGCAGGAAGTGAAATGGCCTTTCTGGGGCAGGCATKCAAGTATTTGCTTAGCTCTAGGGGCAAGTGCACAGTAACCCACGAGGGTGGGAACAGGGGAAGGAATGAACGGTGTATGGCCACCACGCTGGCCCTTTATGTGTTAACTTCTTCTACAGGCCAAGCTATAGGGTGTCACAGCTGTTTTTCTTGGAGCAACTCTAGACCACACCAGCCAAGCAGGAAGGGGAGTGTTACCTGACCATGGAGGGATAGCAGGGGATGGTCCCTCCATCTTTTGCAGAGAAATAGGATTTTCCCCAAGATCTAGTCATTAGTGGATGGAGAGTGAGATTTCCAGTTATTTGAGACTGTATATTTCCTTAACTAAATATCCTTTCGTTTTGACCTAAGCAGGATCCAGTTCCATATTTGTAACACTTTTCTTGTGGCAATTAAAGTAGTTCTTCAGTATTTTATTGTATAAAGCTCACCTCAGTGAATGGCAAAACTCCCATRGGTGTCCATAGGATCAGGTTATTGCCTCCTATTCCTTGTATGCTCTCAGTCAAATGTGGCTCTCATTTTCCTGTGAGAAGCAGCTGCGAGAGGCAGCTTCCAGGCTCTAATGCTTACTCTAATGGCTATTGAGCAACCTCCACCCCCGGAGCATTACCCTTCCTGCCCCTACGTCATCTTTGACAATGCTGTCAGCTGGTGTGGCTGTTGTGTTTACTCTCTTCTATATTTCCCTTCTGAAAGAAGAGAAGGATTTGGAATTTAAGTCATCAAAAACATGATTTTGACAGTATGAAAACCTTCATCTAATAAACTGCATGTAGAACAAAAATAGATTCAATGCAAAAAGTGAGTGAGCGAAGTTTTGTGTCACTGGGGAAGCATTCTGTAAAAGCTGTGACAGGGATGAGCAATATTTATTTTATTTGTTCTCATGTTTCATAGTTTCTCAGACTGCAATGCCAAAAAGGCCTATTAGGATCTAATCTGGATCCCTCCTGCATAAATAGAATTTCACCCAATAATTTCTACATCAAAGCTGATAATGTCTTTCTCCAAAGATGTATCCTTTTAGCAGCTTTGTGCTTCTTAGTGGTTATTGATTTAAGCATCCTCCATCCTGCTCTTAAAAATGCTTTGTTTAGGGGAGGAAAGAGTACACTTTGTTTCTTGTCTGAACAAAATAAGCTTCTTTACTCAGCTTGGCATTTCTCTCCTTTCTCTATAACAACAAACTTCTGCATAGGAGTTCAGGGCATTTCAGGGAATATTCTCAGTTATTGGTGAGAATTTGTTAATTTCAGGTAACAATTGGAGAAAAAAGAAGAAAACAAGAGAAGAGAAAATGTGAATACCTGGCATATGATTAGCAGATTCAGCAGCTTCACTCACTTCTTTAATTGTTTGTAGACCGAAGGACAGGTTGATAGCAATCACTCACTTCTTCCAAAATAATTATACTGTCCATGTCAGCTTTGCTTATYCTCCCAAAAGAGTTTGAAGAGCTGACTCCTTGAAATATTTATTCTGCAGTCAAAAAGACAGGAAAAAACAGTGATGGTGGCATGGCAGGAATTTTCAGAAATGCATTTGAATAAAGGTGGTTGGGAGAAGGGCATACAGGACCTCCTGACAGACGTCGGGAAAGGAGGTGGCAAGGAGTCTCCCATGGGTACCATGGGCTTGGCCTAAGGAGCCACAAAGTGTGTGATGCTGCAGTTGGAATGACTTTTTAGAAGGTTTTGTAAATGCTACAGTCACACTGTTCCTGTGAGGCACTGTATGCGCCTGCAAGGTATTAAGCACTTTGCATACACTGATGGTGTCAGGAGTGGAAGTTAGGAAACAGCCTTCTTAACAAAGGCCCAGGACTGGTAGGACCAAGCTAAATATGCTTCAGCAGTCTAAATATTTTAGGTCTGAGTTTTTCATTGATGATTATTTGAGCTGCTGGTTCCTGTTCCCTTGTAGACTGGAATCCTTCTGGTGAGAAGGTGGAAGAGCTGAGGAGGTCCACAGCTCTAGCGAAGTAGTCTGAAAGAGAATATAAGGAGTAGAAAAGAAATGGAAAACATACATTGTGAATACTAGAGGCTTTTATAGTAAAATACATTTTCATACGATTCTTTATATCTCAACTCTCAAGTGACGTAATGTTCCAAACTAACCCTCTCTAGAGTTAGGGCAAAAAAAAAACCAAAACCAAAGGAACAGCAGAGTAAACAGTGCATGTGGACAGCTGTACTGCTTATGTTGACCTTTGGTTTTACTTATTCAGTTACAAACGGGAAGAGAAAAGAACATAAGGGATAGCAGTTGGCATAAGGCATACTGTTCTCCATTCTTCATTGCTTATTGCAGCAGGCTTGGCTGGACCTGATAAGCAGGAGCACTGTACAACAAAGGAGCCTATGAGAAGTGTCAGCATTGCATTTGTGATTGAATATCAGTACATGTGCTATCATATCATGAGGTGAATGCTGTTCTGCAGGTTTGTACCTAACAAACAACATGAGAGCAAATGGTTGCTGGTAAATACATCTTAAAATTCAAAAAATAAATTTGCAAATATTTGTTACATTTAGAATTTGATAAAAATTATGTAAAGAATTTGATACAAATGATGGCTCCAGAGTGAATATGAGATTTTATTTCTCTAGAAGGGCCCAGTTAAKTCATAAACTACAAACTCCCAGTGTAAATGGCTTACGAATGGCAGCAGAGCTCTAGGAATGAGTTCATTTGTTTTCTTTCTGGGGCCATCTGTTGTTATTTCTAATATATACTTCTTAGCTTTCACCTTTGATCTTTGCAGTTTCCAGGTTTTTAAACTTTTATAGTTCATGATTATATGTTTTAGTGATGTCAGTGAAAGGATATTATCACTTGCAGTGACTTAGTGGGAGCTTATTATTAGTTTACTACCCTGAGAATTGCAAATAAATAACCCAGTAAGTAAATATTATGGAGAGATGGTTGTGTCTCCATAGTTAGAAGTTGTGACTAATTCTGTGTTTCAAAGTTGATGATAACATGCTCCCTCACAGGAAAGTTCACTAAAACCAAAGCAAGATGCCTAATAAATCACATATGAAATGTCTTGCTGGAGGTTAATTCACTCTGCAAGCTTTGAAGATACTCAAAACAAGGCTGGACTGGAGTGCAGCAGTAGTATTTTATCTCTTCATATACTCCCCCTTTTTTCTTTTTTTTTTTTTAATTGAACCCTCAAAATTATTTTCTTGAGGAGTGCCAAATTTATGCATGTAAACTAAAGCAGAATGAGTCACTTTTGCAGTAGTGACTGGAGCACAAAATAATTGGTGGGATAGCAGTTAACACTCAATCTTTTCTTCTCTCTATCTGTCACTTCCCACACTTCATTATAAACTAGTCATATTCCTGAAGTGAAAAACATACTCTCCAGGAAAGGGCAAAGCAAAAGAAAGTGGTATTTATCTGTCTATCACCCTTTCATTGTTCTTTCTTAGTCCCAGTCTTCACTAGAGCATATTTCGATATTCCTTTTTCACTAGTTTATATTCTCATTCACATCACTGCAAACTTAATGCTTCACATGCTCCTTTTTTGTCAAAGAAACTCCCTTTTAATCAAGCCTAGCCCAAGCCACACCTGCCCAGAAAACCTGCAGCCTGGATGAACCTACACTGAGAACATCTCCCTTTCTTCCCTAACCTCTTCCTGGGTCAAAACAAGTTTTAATTCACTGTGTGATGCTTCAGGACTCCCCCTCTTAGATCTCTTCTCCCCAAATCGCAGCGCAAGGAGTCAGGGAATGGGTTTGGAAATCAGAGACATGCCAGGAGAGATTCTTCTGGTCAGCTATACATAGCTGCAGCCTATACCTGCCTTAGCTGTGTAGTCTACCTATATAGGCGGCGGGAAGAAGCAGGCACCTAGAAGGTGCTGTTTATTTCATCTTAAAATAGATGAAAAAATAAATCAGATGTCTCATGTCTGAAGGGGGCCTCTCCCTAAAAGGAGGTTGGGGTGACTAGCTTGGATGTGCACGGCTGCTGTAGGTGTGACAGCTCCCATGGCTGCTGGCGTATAAACACAGAACTCTGCAGCTTGGATCCTCCATCACTCAGAACAAGGCAGAAGGCGCCATTTTGCTGTTATACCTTTGGTGTGCCCTGTTTTTGACCACTGTGAGCAGTTCTGGCCTTGTGTTTCAAGAAGGACATAGGGGAGCTAGAGGGGATGCAGAGAAGGGCGAGTAGGGTAATTAATAGGGTGGGGCAGCTGCCTGATGAGGAGGGGTTAACAGATGTGGGACAGTTCAGCTGGAGAGGAGAAGGCTGAGGAGCAATATGACTGAGGTTTCCAAAGTCACCAAGGGGCTAGATAAGGTAAAGGCAGAACTGCTGCTACTCACCAAACCCTGCGCTGTTGGATCTAGAGGACAGTATCAGAGGCAGGAATACCTTCCAGCATACCTACAGCAACAGCTGAGAGTGCTGGGGATACACGAAGAAGAGACTGTACAAAGCAGTCTGGCTCTTGGGCTGTCCTTAGTAGCATCTCTCTTCTTGTGCAAGTCAGAGGCATGATACTGGGCTAGATGGATCACTGGTGATACCCAGAGGCGCATGTCTTAATGTTTCTCTCCACTGACTGTGCAAGAAATTAAGAGTAGCTGTGCTCCTAATTTCTATTTCTTGACAATTAATATTGTCTGGCATCAGTCCCAGGCTGGGTGCTCTGGAAGCAGCTACCTCTGATGTCGGTCTGACTTTCTGGAACCGCAAGGGTCCACCAAGAGCTCTGTCTTTACTAGTGAGGTTTTGTTTGTCAGCCTAAATGACCTGGGAGAGAGCAAGTTCTCTCTCCTCCTGATGAAATCAATGAGAATTACGGGCGCTGAGTGTATTCCAGCAGGTGTTCAGCGTCCCACAAGGTCAGGCACTTGGTTAATAGACTGAAGCTGTATAAAATGGTGTATGCCATTAGCAGCCAGGGGAAAAATCAAAAGGTAGAAAAGGACATTGGGCAGAGCTGTCAATTACATATTGGAACAAGAAAAGAGAGAAACTGTCTGTAGCACTTAGAGCAGAAGGGTTTAGACAAAATAGAAAAAAAGCGCTAATGTTTATTGCTATCAAATTTATTCTGCCTTTCAGAATACTAAGTATTTTTAGTAATGTATTGAAGTATCACCAGTGCACAGGCACATTGCTCAGTGATACTGAATCCTAACTTGCCTCCAAGTTTGAACATATTCAGGCTTAGGTTAGCCTTACATATTTAGGTAAAGTTGACTTGATTTTGAATGTTTACCTGCACAAAATAAGCAAGTCCCAAAAGTCTGGTCAACTCAGGTCAAAACAACAGTCCATAAAGCTTTTGAAATGACTAAAGCAACTTCATGGAGCTGGTAACCTCAATTTGACCATTCACCACACCAGTCATATTTGCTAAACTTAATTTATAGCATCTATACAAGCCTGTGTCTCACAGTAGTGTAATTAAATTCATAGAAGCTTGTCATACTTCTAACTTTGCAGCTGGGTGTAGCATTCAATAAATAATACCAATCTCATACCACAAATTGACTCTAATGCAAACAGATACAAAAATCAAGCCTGTTCAGAAGAGGCTATCAGCCACATAATGGAAACAATAACTGAGTTAGAATTGCTCAGCTAATCAGCACATGTTTTATTATCCCATTGCTTTTTTCTCCAAGTTCTAAGAGACCAAATCAGAGGTTAAGTTACCAAGTTCAGTTTCATTTTACTTCAACAAAAGCTCTGAAGGACTGCAAAGACCCATCCCGTGCCTCGCAGTCTGGGGGAGGCTGCGCATCCTTTGTAGTTGACGGGAGCTCAATGCAGTCGGTAGCACACTGAGGTGCTCAGCATCTGACAGCAGCGATATTGTTCTCTGAGAATCAATTACATGAGAAATTCCAACAATTAGTAACAGAAACCCTGTGATATTGCTATAATTGGTTTGGCAAGATAGTAACATTGGTAAATTCGTAGTTCCTTCATTAGACGTGGCTGTGAAATGCTTCTACCTCTTCATCAGAATGGTAGTGGTGGGTTCTGGGATGCTCCACTCACCTCCTGCACTGGGGGGAATGTTTTCCACCCATCTCAAACCCTCTGGGCCAAGAAGAATCTCCCTCAGATCTCCTTCATTTTAACTCTTCATGGTACTCCTTTGCATTGTGCTGGGGTAATGTAGCTTTATAGTTTCTCAAGATCAGGCAGGTATTCCTTTCTCATATTTGATTACTGAGCCTGTGAACACTACAGGGCATGCAATATCCATTGCCCTAGCACAATGGTTTTCTCACTTGTGCTGGGGCTGCTGGGTGCTTCTGCAATAGGAAAAAGATGATATTTTTCCAGTTTTCTAATCATCTGATATTGCATTCTGGTATCAAAACTCCCTTGAAGTAATTGTTCATCCTTCTGATCCCTAATTACATTTATCAACTCAGTATGAAACCTATTGCTACCTGGAGCTTTGTCTTCCTTTATCTAAATATTTCCTCACAACTATTTTCCTAATCTGCAAAAGCACCTACAAAATATATCCTCACAGAAGGCACTGTTAGTATTCTTCTTAACAAATACAGAGAAAAAAAGTCATTGCGTTTTTATGTTACATTCAAAATTACTATTAATATGAAGGAATATTTTTTTCAGCATACAAATCCCATGCAGCACTATAGGTTGTGAGATAAAAATTGTTTGTATATTATTAAGTTCATGCTGTTTTGAACTACAGAATCACTTTGGTAATATTTTTCTTGGAAAATCAATTATATATGAAATTGGGTAGTAATTTAGTAACATAAACTCAGGTAATAATATAATTAAAAAGAAAATATTTACTTGCTGCACGGGGTATTTTGTATATGTCTTAATTATGTACTTTTGCTTGCTGACTTGTATTATGTTTATAACCTTTGGGTAGGTTTAACATCAGGTGGATAGGAAAATAATAAAAACTGATACCACAGTTAGACTTTAGTTGTAATTTGAAAAATGATTGGTATCAGATCCTTGCTGCCAGTGGCACTGTGAATTAGGAAAATGGATAGAACAAATATTCCTCAGCAGGTAAATCTTACACAATAGTGTGAGGAATCAGACCCTAAGCATCCAACTGACCATGTTTTAAGTATTTTAGGCCAGATTGGTCTAAGTGGTGTAAATAGTTTGACTCTAGCAGAGTCAAATTCTTCATAATATTTCTCTGCTGTGAGTCAGCTCTGAATTTGATCCTTTGTTTTATTGTTCATTTTAATGGAAAGGACTTTGGGAAGTATTCTTCCCAGATATCTTACAACTGTAGACGTGTACAGTGAGAGATTCCATTTTTCTTTTATCAAAAGTAATTTCTTTGGTTTCTATATCAGGAAGATCCTCTTTATACATCTTTTTGCTTGGGCTAGCTGTTTTATTAGGAACTGAAGGTGATGAAATCACCACAGTCATTCTCAGCATCACTGAAGTAAATGAGACAAGACTTAGCCAACTAGCCAAGTGAGGATCTCAGGCTGATATATCAATATTTGTCAAAGTATTTACAGACTTTTGGAGTCTTTAATTAGCTGTTGCATGTTGAGGATTCAGTTCAGTGAAGACAAACAGGCTGTATTCCCTTCAAAAGCTGGATAAGGTTTACTGCAGTCGTAACTTGAGGATTTGTTCTGTGTTGCAAAACAAATCAAGCACACTGTGATTATAGCTCCCCATTAATCACTTTCTGCATTGTTTCCTTACCAGTCCTAACAAGTTTTTTTCTCTAGGACTTTTAAATTAAGTCTAAAATCCCTCAAGAGGACATGTCTCCACTACTCAGAGAGCTTGGGCACTTTCTTTAAGAGGACTGCTTCACTAATTTTGCCTGATTTTAGGTGGCGATGTCCACTGCTGAGTAGATATCTAGTTTCACGTTGTGGTCACTGCCAATCTAACCAAGACCGGCAATGGAGTTTATTCATCTGACCAAACGCAGGCTAAACAAGTTGCTTTCTGGACTCCCCTGATAAACTCAGGTGTACTCATCTATGCTGTATAGACCTAAATATCAGATGAACACCACTTTTGGTGCCTAAAATGTAGGTGAAACTCAGATACCCAATTTAGGTAGACTTGATCTTTAAACTTCACCATAATAAGAGGTAGCCTGTTGTTGAGGGTTATATGATGAACGCCTCAGGTGCAAAGATGTGTCTCAGGTATTGGTGAAGTTTGCTGATGTTGTCACAGGCCCTTTTACTCATTTTGAACCTGCTACCTTTTTTAATTCTGTAAAGTTGATGTGTAATGGTGTCCTTCCATCCGTAGGACTGACAAGCCCTGCTGCTATCTTGATATTCATGTTTTCTTCACTACATTTCTCCAGTCTTACATCCTTACATACATCTCCAAGACAAGAAAAACCAAGGTTTGCTTTATGGTCCCATGCTTTGGGAAAAGAGAGGGAAGGGAGAAGAATTTTTTGTGACCTTCCAGCAGCAACACATTCTCCCCTAGAACCTGTTTTTTCTATAACTGAATTCAACTCAAGGTCTCCGTGCTGTTAGAGGCCAATGTCCGTTAGGCACTATTCTATATTTAGACTCAACTGAAGTCAGTGTCAAATGCTGTAGTTGGGCAACTGCCAGGGCTGGCAAGTCCTTGTTTTCTGTGGAGAGTCCCATGTATGGTCATCATTTATCAGAATGACGAAAGGCTGCTTCTGCAAGTAATGTTGGATTTCGTAGATTCTCAAAAGGACAGTTCCTCCTGTAGTAATGAGTAATCCAGTTCAGTTTTATCCAGAACATCCCACTGGCTGTTCTCTGGCAGTCATCATGTTGTGTAACAAAACTGCTGTTATATTTGACAACAAACAAATTAAGTGAGAAGGTGAATGCTTTGTTTTAAAATAAGTAGGGGTTTGAAGACTCTTCCCACGCCCCAGCCCCGCCCCAGCTCCTGGTGGGAAGTATCTTCCTGTCTCTTGACAAAATCTTAGCCTGCGTCACACCCACAGAAAAAAACCYTGTGGTGGAGGTGGATAGTCATCTGGTCTAGATCCCATTGTCATCTCTATGCAGGGRGTTGTTTTACTGTCCAGTCTGAGGTCCTTGGTGGTGCCTTGCCAGCAGGGAGCTCTGTTTGTGGAACGGAGCCCGGTGGTGTGGTCCTGTCTGAAAGCTGCACTGAATGCACCCCTTCTTTTTGCCTACTGCTTTTTTTCAGGCTGTGCTTTTTTCACTAATAATGTTTCTTTTATTTACGTGTACCTGTAGCACTCTGGTGTGAGGTGTTTTGCTGGAATCTAACCTGAGAAATTTCTGCCAGTTTGTTCAAACTCTTGCCACCGGTCTCTTCCTAAAAGCTGTTGGTTTGAGCTGTGGTCTGACGTATTTTTCTTTAGGCTTTAATATTTGAAAGGACTAAATAGAGCCTAGATCTCCTGGATGCTTTTTCTGTTGTAGGTATTGCAAGATAACTCCTCCTTTCCCTACTAGTCTTAGCCTTACTTTGATTTGGTATTTTGTCTCTTCACTAAGTACAGTGTATCAACCCTAATAGCCACCTCCAACAGTACTATTTAACTCTATTTTTAAGAGGATATTGTTGAATTTTGTTCCTTTTTCTACAGTGCATCTTTGTGTACTTTCTTCTATGCATCTTCCTCCTTTTTTAAAGTCACATAACTGCTGGGTTGTTTTTGTTTTCCCCCTTGGACCTTTTGAGTCAGCGTTAAGGTGCTCTTTAAGATCCATAATGGATCTTGAATTGAGTTGGAAGGAAAGGAGACTGGAAAGAAAATAACTCACTACTGCAACATTTTGAGTAGGTCAGCTTCCTTCCTGATGATCATCTACTATACAACATCTCTGTACTTACTCTTGTAACCCTTTCTAGTACATGGCAAGAACAGATCGGGATTGGTTAACCAATTGCATATGCTTAATGAAAAAATGAATGACCCCACCATTATGTAAAAAAGAGAGGTAAACAGTAGTTCTTCCTCTCCAAATCTCTACTTTGATTCCACAGCCTACTAGAAAAAGCAGCTAGGAACTGGCTTTTGGTTAAGATAACCAAGTACACAAAAATATTCTTTATCTCTTTCTATCCACAGTCAAAAATTCATATTTACAGATAATAGAAAAACTCCACACAACAACCTGCAACAACATAAACTTGCTTTTTGGCCAGTAGAAAAGTAATTTATTTTTCTGACCCAGAGGAAAGAAGAAAGAATTAATGCAACCAAGACAGATACCAGGACATCATTTAAAATTCCAGGACATCATTTTAGACCCTGGTGAATCATTCTTCAGATACCACTGAATAAGTGGAGTATGATGATAAGCTGTTTCTCTGACATAAACTAGAATGCCAACAATGGTGAATTCACCTGCGTGCCCCCATTTTCTGTCTGCATGAGCAAATAGGCATTGAATGTGTTTCAGGCAGTTGGGCAGCCCAGTGCGAAATCTCAAGATTAGGTAAACACGGTAGATTGATGCTGAGGACATTTGGGGTGAATGAAATCTTCTAGTTTATACATGAGACAGCCAGGTAAATTAATAAGGGAAATTGACAATCATTTATACATGCCAGCATCAGCAAGCGTCTCAGCAAAACTGCTGGTGAAAGGTCACAGCTCATCTGCCACTGAGACGACCAGCAGCGAGGCTAAAAATTATTCATTTTCAGACACTGTTTAGGTACTTTGTTCACCGTGGAGGCAGAAGGCCTTCTTTTTCTTCTTCTTTTTCTTTTTTTTAGCAAGCAGAAGCAATAAATCAGCTAGTTTAAGAAGACCCAGCTAGCCCAACACAGATCGATTTCACGGGGAAGTCGATGGACTGCTAATAGAATTACAACTACCTGTCAAAATAGGGAAAACATATCTGTGACAGTGACAAAGGGCAAATCAATTGAAGAAGTGTTGTGGGCTCTTTTTTGAGACACAGATGCAAAGTACATATGTGTCTTTCAAAGCCTGCGACTGTGAAAAACAGCAATATGTTTATCCCTTTACAGGAGCCACCAGTCCTGCAATACTGAATTCTGCGGTCACTTTATTTCTACTGCAATCACTAGGCTACTCCCCCAGAGACAAAGCTAGAGAGCCACATCCAGAGCTATTTGAACAGTTTCTCATGTATTATGAAAGCTATTTAAATAGGTTTTATTAACAGCTGTAATAATTTGCTCCAGGTGAAAAACCTTGGCGCATTTTGTTTACCACAAACTGTTTTTTTTCAATTACACACACGAGCTTGCCAGTTTCAGGTGGTTTTTAGTGTTTGTACAGCTCAAGCAGAAAATCAGTTACAACAATGTTGTTGGCTCAGAAATTATGTTATAATTTGCGATAATTAGCTAAAAATTGAGTTATTGAACAGTGGAAAGCTGCCATTGTGCTGCAACACCACTCTGCTGCCTGTATATCATGTATATAGCCTGTGCCCTTAGTGCATTGCATATTTACATTAGAGATCAGAAAGGTTCTATGTAGTTAAAAAAGTAACTAAATATGTACATACCTATTGATGCAACCATTTGTGATGGCCCTGCAGATGTCACGATTGAGTACTGAAGTATTAAGATATTTACCAAGTCATGCCAGCACAGGCTTCTGCTCTGCTGGTACAGCTCCAAAATAATGAAGTACTACTACAGTAAAACAAGTAGGGTGACACTCCTTATTCTCCTCTCACTGCAGCCGTTCCTGGGTCTAAAGCTGCCTCCGACTTTTATAGAGAAGACCACATATCTTTATGGATTTTGTATACATATGTGAATGAGAACTTGGAACAAAACTGTAATCAAAATTAATTATCTGGGAATCTTCCTCTTATCCCATTACTTGGGCATATAAACCAAAGAAGTATAAGTCCTTTTGTTTCATTTCTTAGTGCATAGAAGTTTGGACAATGACTGGGTGTCAGGAAACTGTACTGCCAAAATTAAAAAAGCAAACAGTTTTATCCTCCAAAATTTACTCACGTGCTTCCAAATATATACACACACATACATATATACACATGTATGCCACACATTTACGAAAGTAATGAAAGCAGCATTTAGAGTTGTACTGCCTTGTTAAATAACCTGAAGAACAGCTGAGCTATATTTTGCAGTGCTACATGTGTACAGGCCCAAAGTTTGACGATTGGAAGTATCAGGTAAAACTAAAGTGGGGAAAATTCCTTGAAGTCAATTGAATTTGCATTTAAATAGAGGATAAAACTTCCATTGACTCCCAATGAGAATGGGATTTCATGCAGTGCAATTAAACCAGACTGTAAGAGGAGTCAGGGTCAAAATTCTCAGACCTGAATATCTTGCTTTTCTTGTGTTTCTTTGCTTGCTTTACCTGTATAAAATCAGTGCCCAGCTGTGCTCTTTATCATATGCTGCAACTTCTGTTGACTTTGTTGGGTCCTTCAGGCTTACACAAGCATGGCAACAACGTCTCTGGAGGCAGAACTGTGTTTTAAATTCTTTGGAGCAAGGAATAAACCATAACATTAATCTTTTTGTAGAGCATTCTATGCATTTTTAACACTGTGATTTTTAATAGATAGTAATAATAACAATTTTGAAGTACCCTGCAGATTCTAGTAAAGGACTTTCCTTCAGAAACACTATCCCCTGCTGCTAGTTTGCAAATCTTCTAATTCATTGCCACATGGAGTGTCCTATGTGCACAACATTTTTTTACTTCAAAACAGATAAAGCTGTATATTTTACCAACAAAGGTTCCCCGACAGCATGTTACCGTTTCTCCTGTGTGGGACTACAGCTACTTTAAATCATTTCCAAATAATAGTAGTGGATAGTTTAAAGATCATGAATAAGTCATTTATTTAAATTAAGCATTTAGATTAGCTATCTGTATTTTAAAGCTTATAGATCCCTACTAAACCAGTATATTTTTCCTGAGTAGTGTTTTCATGATGTGGGTTATTCAGTGAGTCACAGTATTCCTCAGAAAGTCACATCATCCTTAAGTTATATATATCTGCGAGAAGTGTCTTCCCATCCCCGGCACGACGTGGATGTGGATCTTTGTGCTGTATAGACTGTGGGAGCCCAGCGGGGAGTGGCTGGGCTGGTGGTTCACAGCTCCTATGGCAGGGAAAACAACGGGGAAGCTATTGCTGAAGCTCTCAGAACAAAAAGTATGAAGTCAGATCCAAGCACTAAGTGATGACAGAGTAAGTGTCTCTCTGCCATAGACCATGGCTCTTTCTGGAGCCTTACTCACTTCAAAAGTAGTGGGAAAACTCCAGGAAAGAGGGCAGATGTTCCCGTTAGATTCAAACAGATATATAAAAAGCTGGGTAGCCAGAAAGGGTTTAACAACAGCTTTGTAATGAAGGTCAGAAAAGAGCAAGTGGCTAGGTCTTGGTCATCATGGCTTCAGACTGCATCTGGTTTATGCAGCCCAGTTTGAATTGCATATGCCACTTTAACTTTGATCTACATTTTATAAAGTAAGGCTTAAAACTCAAAGCCTTAGGTGGGAGAGTTGCCGTGAACTTTCAGCATCTCACAAATAAAAATCTTGAGGGAAGGTTTGTCTTTCCAGAAGTGCTGGAAAACCCAGTTGTATGTGTCTGAGGAAAATGCATGGGGGAATGGGTCATGGAATCAGTGAATCTTAAAATACTAGCACAACAAATACCCTGCCACCACAGGTCTGTGCCTTAAAAACTTGGCATCTTTGTGCCGGGTTGTACCTGGGAGAGAAAGCTACCGGGAACAGAATGCGTAAGCACTACTTTCTGCTCAGCATTGAATCACTCTCGCAGTTGTTTGGCCCACTTTTGTAAACTATGTGTTTTAATATGCATTATGGACACTCCACTAACAAAGGTATTCACTTTTCTTAAATAGAATTTCAGGGAAATATGTCTTGAGAGGATATATGACCCTTTTAAGGCAGGAGCAACTATTAGTTACTATAGAAGCCTAGAAAATATTTGTTCAGTGCTCTCTTAAGCATGCAGCCTGAATGCCTCACAAACACAGTGTCACCATTATAAATTAAGCAGAGACAAAGTGCCTGACTGTCTTCTATCGTTCCAGTTTGATACACAAAGTCCTGCGAACTCCAGGGCTTTTCAGTAGCATCACSTCAGTGCAACACAGTGGAAAATCAGATTGGAGGGGTATTTATTAGCACTTTTGAGAAGAGGTCATGCTTCTCCCAGTATCGTGCTCACTAGATACTGTTTTAAAAGGGCTAATATTTTAACATTGTGCTTTAGCACCTATAGCATATACTGAAAATATTCTAAAATACCAAGGGCAAAAAGCCCTGAATCAGCTTTTAAAAGACATCTTTGGAGCCCATTCTTGCACCAGTCAAGCCACTGAATGATTAAAGGAGCGTCCGACTCTCTGAGGTACTCAACACTTGCAGTGCAGTGCTACCAGAACTGAAGATTTCCACTGTATTTTAAAGGAGCTGAAGAGCTCTGTGCCTCCTCAGCATTGGCATTTGACAGGTGATCTAAAATGACCCTAAGCGTTAAATAATGTAAAGTATATCTGAAGGGTTTTAGGCATTTTATCTGTGCATTCAGCTTTTGGACATTTCATTGCAATTTTCAGATGAAAAGAAAATTACAGAATGTGACACCAAATGAGGAAAACATTAACTTGTTACTATATTGTTCAGTTTTAGTGCTACTTACTACGAAAAAACTCCTCCTTCCACTGAAGTAAAATTTAAAACAAGCAAAAAAGTATCAAAATTTGAGCAAAAATAAAGGACTCCCTCCAAAAAAAGCCCAAGCCCAAACCAAAGCAAAGTCATTCTAATTAATATAGTTTAAGGCCTACCCACAATATGGAGGATTTATCTTCTACAAAGCTTTCACTCTAATTCATTAGTTCCTTCATAGAGTTATAAACTGCATTAACTCTCCTGTGCAGAAAGCAGCACTGTTATGGAGCTCTTGAGCAGATGTGATACAAGAGAGCCTTTTGATTTTTTTTTTTTTTTAAAACTCAAAGAGTAATGACACTGCAATATCATGTGGTGAAGGAGCAATAATTTGATAAACATTGTCTTTCCATTAGATTAGAGCAATTAATCTGATTCTAATTTAGCTGAAACATTACCATACTGGAATCCCTAGAGCCCTATGAATAATCTCTAAACACATTGACACACTCAGCAGACAAACATTATCTCCACTCATACTGTTATTCCATATGGTCTCCTCCCATTCTGATGGAGGGCACCCTGCTGTTTCAATCAAATAAATGTCAATTATCTGAGATAGATTTTTTAGTTCACCAGCACAGGCTTACAATTCGGCAACGGCGGCTGTGGAACAATTGTCTGCAGTTCTCCCCTGATTGCCACTGCCTCCTTTTTCAACTGCAGACCTTGCTGGATTGTTGTCAAAATTCGTTGCATCATACAAAGTTTCAAAGGCTATCTCTTGAAAGTTGTAGGCACAGAAAATCATTTGCACCTGGGGAGAAAGCAGCAAAGCATAGACAAAATGGCAGAAGGGTTTGCCATGTAGACTTCTTTACCCTATTAGTTGGGATGGTCTTTATTGCTATTTGTTGATCTAGCAGGGTGCCAAAACTCTATGTGACTAAAGGCTGCTTAGACGATTTGATAGGATCTTACTCTTCTAAGGTAATGTCTCCCAAGCCTTTTGCTTCAATGGATTATGGGCACTCTCGCCACTTCTCACAGGCTGCCTTGCGCTTTTGATTGAAAACACTATAAAAGAAGAGAGGCTGAATACTGCAAGCCCTTGCAAGCCATAGTTCTGACCACTGCTACAAGGTTCAAAGCTTATCCAAAATATCCCTTTGGCATGGTAATCAGACTGCTTAGTATATTTGCCTAATGTAAGCCTTGTGGCTACTATGGTGTCTAACACTGAGGGAGTGATGTGCAATTCAGGTTCTTTACCGCCTAATGCCATCAGTAGAGACAAACAGCCAGAGCACCCAACGTAGGTCCCTCTCAATGGTGGTCTGAACACAGCACTTTGCAGGCCCAACTCATTATTACATTACATTACATTACATGATATTACATTACATTACATTACATTATATTATATTATATTATATTATATCATATCATATATGACCCGTGTTATTTAAGGTAACATAGTTTTCTTCTCTGGATGTGCGATGTTAGGCAAATACACTTGGCGGAAAGGAAGGATGGAGATGGAAAATTTTGTTGAACTGTGCTTTCTTCAGCTTCCAGTTCTTTGTATGCTCAAAGCAATGTAGCAGAAGATACCCTCTCTTCAACAAAACACCTTAAAATGTGTCAGATAATCCTATCACCCCTGCCCCAAAGTATGTAGTTGATTGATCATAGTTGTTTATATAGATATGCTGCCTTAAAGAGGGCATCTGTATATCTGTGTTGGAAAGATCACGTGGCAATCTGACATGGAGAAAGTTTTAAAAATGTAAAATTCTGCAATATTTTAATGATACTTGGCATTTAGCTTGACCTAAATGCCATGGACATTATRAGAAGAAAAGTTTGTTGAATTGAGACTGTGATCTATGTGAGAAACTGGTTGTTTGATCATCTGTGTGAGGACCAGTGTGGCATTCCTCTGGCTGGGAAGACCTTTGGCTTGAAAAAGTCCTTTTAGATTCAGTAGACTGGGACAGTRAGTATAGTGTGAATGGTTTCTCAGCAGCTTTAAATCATGCCTGTGAAACTGGCCTATTTTGCTTAACTCAGGCATAATATACCTGCTCTTCTCAGCTCTCTTCCCTCTTGCCTTCCTCAACAGGTTCTCTTTAGCATCCATCACATAGACCTGAAATGCTGTAATATCTTACTGCTTAGAAAAAGTCTTATTTTTCAAGATGCTGTGTACTTTCCCCTCTTCGTAACATCAAATGGACTCCCACGTACTTCCATACTTCAGGAGCAAATTAATTCATCCCCTTTCCACCAGGTATTCCTCTTCCCTGGCATAGGCAACTGGAAACACAGAGAATCTGTCAATAAAGTGGGGTGATCTGTGTGCAGCAGTTATCCATACATTTCAACAGAAGATAGGGCTTTCAAGTAGAGCCATATGGTTATCAGTTTCTAATCTAGAATTTTAGGCTATCTGTAATTGTATGTTATAGAAATAAAAAGTGTCTCTTACTTTGCATTTGGACATTCTGTCACTATTAATGTCCTAATAAAGGCTTTGCTTGAGGACATTGTGGAACAACACACTTCTGTTAATGTTGCTCAATAAAACTATTAATACGATCAATTTGATTTGAAATGTCTCTTGTCTTGTAAAGTATCAGATCATTAACTTTAACAATGTCAGAGAGTTCTGACTATCATATTCAACTAAATTAATGTCCAAGGAATAGCTAAGAGCTCATTTTGCATAGTGGGAAGTATTAATGTGCCATAGTGGAAAGTATTAATGTGCTACTGGATGTAAATAAACCGAGCAACCTTCAAATGCTTCAGGAAGGATGTAGGCTTGCGCTAGTACATGCCATAAAAAAGAGGCAATGAGAGACGTGAGGCATAGAAGGAAACAATAATGATTCTTGAACTGTAGGTATGAGATAAAGAAAAATGGTACTGAACAGCTGAAATCCACTTGTAATCACAGGAATATGTTGGTTCTCAGGGTCTCAGAGTAAGGCACGTTATATGCTATTGAGAGACAAGAAGTAGGGTCAGGAAGTGCGCAAAGAAGAAACTCTACAGGTAGCTCTGCAACAGCATTTTAGTTGAAATCAGGAGAGTACTTCTGAAGCACAAATCTTAATCTTTCCAGTTTACAATACTTTGGTTCACATTGTAGAGAGGTCTTGGAGTACATGACAGTAAACTGAAAGGCGTGGTCCCAGCTTGCGCCTAATTCACTCTGTCTGTGGCTGGTCAAGTCCATAGGAACAGACTGGAGCTAGTCAGAAATAAAATGCCCTGAAATTCTTATAAAGTGTATAGTGAGTCCTCAGCACTAACTATTTCACTCAAGAAATTCACCTTTTTTGGGCCACACTGCTTGCTTGCGTGGACACAGCAGGTGAAATAATACTGGGGGCTCCTTCCCCTGCCC
Organism: Phoebastria nigripes; assembly: GCA_035582835.1. NCBI lineage: Eukaryota > Metazoa > Chordata > Aves > Procellariiformes > Diomedeidae > Phoebastria > Phoebastria nigripes. The sequence goes on from JAYKAV010001211.1 coordinate 849,835, forward strand.
CCACATGTATGCTGTCACCCATGTACCCAACATGCATAAATATTGACCAAACCAATAGCAAGTGTCCTAATTATGTTTGAGAAAGTAATGATTTTAAGACTGATTTTAAAAGCATCTGTGGATGCTCTTGTACTGGCTGTTCCAACAGCTGAATTTAATAATAACTTGGGGCAGATTCTAGCACTCACGCTGAGTACAGAAGGAGGAACTAAGGGGATAGTGGGAACTGTACACRTTATTTTCAAGCTCCTATGGATGTGCAGTGCCTTGGTTTTTTTATCCTTTCTCTGKTCCTCTGCCTAAAATAAACTCACACACCAATAATCCTGGGAACTGACTGTCTGAGTGGTAACTCTGCTGAAAAGGACCAGGTGGGTGCCAAACTGAATAGGAGATTACAGTGCACCCTCATTGCAAGGGAGGCACATGCATGCTGGGTACGTTAAGAGGAGCATGGCCCGTGAACTGAGGGCAGTTACTCTTCCCCAGTCCACGCAGGTGAGGTTGTGCCTAGAACAACTTGAAGGCCAGTCACAAAGACGACACAACTGCAGCGCTTCACAGTAGTGGCAGATCATATCACAAGGGGCAATAGCCAGAGACTGCATTCAGGTTGGTCATTAGGAAAAAGTTTTTGCTGTAAGTGCAATACTGAAGCAGGTTACTTAGAAAGATTGTGTAATCTCTAATGTTGGGTATTTTAAAGACATGGCTAGGCAAAGCCGATCCAGTGCTTGTGCTGGCCCTGCTTTGAGTGGGGTGTTGGACAAGGTGACCTCTAGAGGTCCCTTCCAACCAACACTGTTATGACTGTACAAGTGTGTGAACTGGACTTAAGTGCATATTAGGGRAATAACAGGATGAGTAGATTTGTTAACTAGAACATTTGGCCTGGCTTAGCCTTGCAGAAGGTCATAGGTAGCTTAAGCTATATCACTCACTGGGACACCAAAAGTCTCTAGCAGTTACCCGGGGAGGGTCTGTCTCTTTGCATTTAAGATTTCTAAGCAAGAAGAGGGGTAAAACCAAGGCAGAGAAAATAGAAGGGGAGCCTTGGGGAGCCTGACTTACCATTGCTGAGAGCAAGGGGAGGAACGGTAGTTGCTTCATGAATGAGACCCCTCATTCTCCCACCCAGAAGTCGCTGCTGCCCTGCATATTTCCAGCTGTCGTGACAGCAATGGCTGATTTCCACCCTGGCAGCCTGCTGCCTGAGGCAGCTGCCTACACCACCTCACCTTCATGACTAGCTCTGATCAGGACTTGCAAACTTGCTCCAGGGAACAGAGCAGCTGTACTCAAAATATTGAGCAGACGTCTTCACCTCCACCTCAGTACTGAAGGCTTACCTGTTCCTCCCCGTGGGGTGACTCAGTGGTACAGGTTAGGAGCAGAGACAGGTGTCAGCGTGGCCTTAGTCAGAAATCTAAATTTTCACAGCTTTACTGAGATACTGGGAGATAAAGCCACAAGCCAGCCTCAGAAATGTCACACATATGGAATGGCAACTAGATGTGACCCACAGAGGCATAGCTGAGCAGGTGTCTGCTTAAAAAGCAGCTGCCTGGGTGATGGCTTTTCTTCACTGCCTATGTCACTTTTCTCATCCAAAGTCAATGGGATCAGTGGCATTGAAATTACTGAGTACATTGTTTCAGCTCTGATTTTAAGATATAAACTTTTATAATTAAAAATTTTTTCTTTCAAAATACATTTTTTTTCCAAAGTTTGACTTTTTTTGATGATATCTTTGGTTAACATCACCATTTAGATTATTTTTTTTTAGAAATTGGTACTTTATTTTGTTATTGAGTTCCTTTCTGATAGTTTTAGTAATGCAAAACAAACTTTCTGTGTTGTGGGACTGAAGAAGCAGGCTCCATTCACAACACGACAGTCTGTTAAGGAAAGGTAAATATGACCTATGGCTGTAAGAGTCTAAATGGATTTTTTCCCCTGCTCTATTTTCAAGATGTGACAAAATTACCAGGTAGCCTATGTATCCAAAGTCAGAAATACACTGGGAGCTGAATACTGTCAACAATACCAGAGAAGCCTGATTTTAGCTCCATCACAACACAGCAGAGTTCTGCTTTCATGGTGCATTAATTCAACACCTGCAGGCACTCTCTTTCCTTGCTGAAATTACAGGCTGTCTAGTGAGTAGTTAAGGCTTTGGACTGGAGTGTGGAGTAAAGTCGTGCGGTCTTTATTGATCCACACAGGGCTAGATCCTAATAGCATGATGTAAGTTACAGATGCTCCCTCATGTTGCCTAAAATGTAGACAACGGATGAGACATAGCCGAGAAGTTTCACTGACATGTCCAGTTTTTAGAGTTCTTCACCATTAGCCAGTCACCTTTAAAACAGCCGTTTCTTTAAATTCAAAAGAAAAAAAAATCATGGTGCTGGAAAATGATCAGTATTCAAATCTGTTTGTTTATTTATCTGTTGAAAGTATAATTTAAAAGCCACCTCAGCCTCTCAAAAAAGATTTTGAAGCACAGGACCACATGAATTAGAGAAAAGCCAAACCAAAAGCTTTGCTTTTGTTGTGTGCATTAAATACATTAAATTAGAAGCATTAGAGAAGCTTAATTTAATTTGAAAGTAGGCAGTTGACAGCATTGTTTGGCTGTTGGACTATTGAACCACTCTGGTTCCTGTGGTCGTAARAGGGGCTGGAAGTAACAGAGGGGCTGGAGGGGAGGCCATGGGTAAAAAAGACATTTACTTCGGTATCTTGGGTAAATGTTAAACAGCCATAATGAGACTGCTGTGGGGCATGTTAATACGCTCCAGTGTTATTGTTATTTCTTTGGTTTCCCTAACATGGCAGTTGCTTTATAAGGTCTCTGCCCTGCAGAGTAGAAAACGGGGATGTTTCTGAACTCACCGGAGAGCGAGAGCTGCTGCCTCATACCAAGGGGGGATCCCACTCCTCTGCTGCATCTGGAGCAGCGGTGCTGCGGGGTTCCCGAGGTGCCTCGTACTGCACTGAGTTATGTCTCTTGGCTGGTTTCTCACCTTCAGGCAGACAGTAGCTCTCAAGGCACCGTGCCTCACCAGAGCTTTGAAATGAGAGCTGCTGTGTCACCGGGAGYGGGTGGTTGGTGATATCTGGTCTCTGTGGTGGAAGATCATGCCGAATTCCTGCTGGTGTTCACAGTGAGCCAGTTACCTAAAATTAAGTCTTGATGCTGTTCAGTTTATCAATGGAGGTATACATATAGCTGCATATACCCTGTTCCACTCTGGGTGTTGAACAACCTGCATAGACTTAATGGGGACTAGTTGTATATTGTAGAGTTAGGACATAAAACCACAGACTATAAGAGCACTGAATGGGGTCGTACCACATGGCTCTCTAGCTCTCCGTCCTGTCCCTGATGGCCGTCAAAAGGAGATGTCTAGGAAAGAGTACAAAAACAGGGTGCACGATACATGATACTTCCCTGGATACTCTCCCTGCTTCCAATCATTTGCAGCTCAGAGACTTCCTGAACTGGAGATGTTTCTTTGAATTTATAGCCTGAAAGTATTTCTGATCTGTGAACTTGCCCTGCCTCTCCTTGAATCCATGTAAGCTTTTAGCGTCTGCAACATCCTGTGGCATGGAGTTCATCAAATGCACGTGCTTTTCTAAGGTCACAGCCTCAGAGGTCAGGCTGACTCCTCATGTCAACAGGATTCAGTCCCCCATTGACATTGCAGCAGGACTGGGCTCCAAAACCAGCTCTTCTTCGGTACCCTCTCTCTGTACCTGTTAATAACACGTTAATATTGATTAATGCACTCGCCACATATGGTGTAGGCACTTGTCTTACTCCCCATCCACCCAGGATACACATTAATCAACAGTACAGCATGGTATAGTATGTCATGTCTCATTGCTTAAACATTTTCCTACTCCCTTATGTTGTTATTAAATTGAAGAAAACTAAGTGCTCAGACAGAAGTAATAGATCAGTATAACTGGATTTGTCTTAATGCACCCCAGATGAATTTGCCCAGAAGAGTTTCACGGAAAATCTTTTTGGGCATACAAAATCTTTTTGAGGAGTTATATCACTAAGGATTTCTTTCTGCAACTGCAGTAAGAACCAAAAAGCCCTTTGTTCTGTTCCCATGTCTCCCACAAGATAAAGATATTATTTCTCTCCCTCCCCTCCCCTATTAAAAAAAAAAAATTAGATTACTGGCTTCAGAAAGACAGCATTTCAGCTTCCTGAACTTTTAGTTTCCCAAACAGTGTCCTGTTAATAGGTTATGGGCTAAGTACAACTCTGCTGTAGCTTAGTTCAGTTGAGCCCAATGATGGTGGCACTCAGTGTCCCTGAGGTTAGTCACCAGAAGTCAGGTGCCTGGTCTGAGTTGCCGGCTCTGTAGTTGACACAGGAGGATGGGTACCTCCTAAGAAAGATTTATTTTACCCTGTGGTAGGTGTTTAAAATCAACCTCTAGAGATGTCTTTTCTGCTCTATTGATTAGAGGTTGTTGATTCATTGCAAACTAGCTTAGACTACACATTTCCTCTGGGAAAAATTAGACCCTGGGACCTGGAGCTTAGAGAACAAAGCAGCACGATGGAGAATGATTTCAGTTGTATTTGGCATAACAGGCTTCAAATATATAAAAATTTATATTCAGTAGACATAAAAAAATGGAAAAACCCAAKTTTTTATAGGAGTGTAATGCACAGAACACAAGCCAAAGGGGCTCGTGGGGCAAACAGCAGGTCCTTCCARTGTGAATGGTTACCGGTGTGAATTGCTCTGTTATAAGCCGTATGACTAATTTGTATGTCTAACTGATCACTAAATCAATACTGTTGCTGATCTTAGTGTAAAGTGAGGAGCTACTCACTGAGAGCAAGAAGTGGTGGAAACTATCCCATAATCAATATATTTACTTGGTGTGCCAGTGACAATAATGGAAGAGCAGAAGAGCTGAAGACAATCACCAGAGGTTTTGCACTCTGTTCTGTGCTGTCTGACCTGCCCCTAGGGTACATAAAGTTTCTTTTACATTTGTTTCTGAGATTATGGACACAACCGTGTCTTTTATTACTTAAGAAATTTCTGAGCTTATACACAGCCTACTAATTACATGCTATATTTTAGTGTGCTTACACAAAATGACCAGGTTATTGTTGCTCATGCAGTCCTTACTGTACCATTTTATCACTTCTGAATGCATGTTCCATGGTCCATTAATGTAGTTTTTGAAAATTCTGTCAAATAAGACCRCATCTTCCTTGGCGTTTTTATCTTCTAGATGTGTGAAGACCGTTATCAATATGCCTTGCCAATTATTGGTGCTATATGAATACCAGGTAGAAACTATGATGTTCCTACACTGACTGCATATCAGCTACTGTGAAATAATGGATACAGTCAGACCTTCTGAGCATTGCAAATGTAGCTTGTGATGCAAAGAGTAAGTCCAGAATAACTTTGATGCAGGAAAGATTTTGATGCATAATCGAGAGCTTTTTCATGGAATGATACTTTCCAGAGTATTTATGCAGTGCCTTACATCTTTAAGCAACTGTATAAACAATAAATAATCCTCCTCATCAGTGTCACTACATCCTATTGAATAAGTCCCCAGGGCACTATAAATAAAGGTTCTCTTGCAGCCATCAATAACAAGCAGAAGAAGAAGGATTTCCTCACTGACTTTTATGAAGTTTTCAGTAGTGTTTTGATTTGATTCAGCATTTCTGATAGTGGTGTAGTGTTTGCCCACCTGCCTGAGATATTCAAAGGCAAGCAAGTTTGTTAGGTTCACAAATCCCACAAGCCTCTGAAGGACTTCAGGAGCTTGCTGGGCTGTTTGGTAACTTCACTGCAATCCACTGCTCTCCAGGGTACATTTGAAACTATACTTGCATTGAAACCTGTGTCAGGAGTGTCCCTAGACATGCCTACGGGATGAAAACAGGCCAACCTGCTCTTGCTCTAACCAAAGATTACTCGCTCAGGTTCAGGACAGCTTGTGTGGCTTTTAGCCAGCTCAGAGTATTAGGCACCATAAATTTGTGCCTGGCTACCCTCATCTACCTACCCAATGTCTCTAGATAAGTATACAAGCCCTCATCAATGTATAATACGTACAACTCCAAATGTTAAACTATCACTCATTACAAGGTCCCCATGAGGTAAGAAACTACTGTAATCGTAATTTTACAGGTAAGAAACTGAGGCTCAGGGGCAGGATTGTTAAAGATACTTTCATATCTTTTTTATATCCATAGAATGGGGGTCTCTGAATGCTAGTGAAAGTTTTCTGCTAAGAGATGCACTTAATTCCACTTGAAGGAGCCTGTTGGACAATGTCAGGGAATGACCCTTCCTTACTAGGTATCTGAGATCAACTTTATTATCCCTTTCTTGCCTTTAGTTTAAATCAATTGGAGGGAGGGGAGGGAAACTTGTTCAGTAAAAAAATAAACGTTAATTATAAATCCATTATTATTCCTCTTAACTTACTTTTCTCTTTGGTCTGCAGATGCCTTCTTGCACTTACCAGTGAAAGAGCTGAGAATCCACCGTCTTCTGTGAGCACCTTTTGGCTTCAGGGCAGGGGGTGATACAGGAGGTGAGTGCAGTTTTCAGGAATGAATAGGGAGCTCTGGGCTCAAGTCACATGCACCCCCAGGTGCCTAAATTGCTTTGGAAATGAGAGTCAACTGAAATGRGTGAGGCTTTCCTGCCTCAGGCCTCTTTCAGAGTTTGCCACTTCTGTGACAGTGATTAGTGAATTGCATGTAAAAAACCTCTGAACTGACTTAGTTTTCAGACCTGTATATTTAAATGAGCTGAAGTTGGTTATTTTCTTTGACAAGCCACAGGAGCTTTTCAGTGGCAATCCTGGCAATGGCCATAGCAGCCATACCGAGAAGGGTTATAATCTACCTCTGCGAATAGCACCGCTGGCTCCTAAACTGGCTTCCAGTTACTTTGCAGATCAATCCTTCTGAAAAAGCCTGAGTCTTGTGTGTTTTTTTAAAATGTTGAAATTTGACATTTAAGAGTGTAAGGGCAGATAGGCAGTGCCTCCTCYGTTCACCGAGAATTGAAGTTCAGGGTGCATGGTGCAGAGACCCATACTAGCAGGATAAGACTCAAATCAGAGCTGACCCAATTGGGAAAATTAGTTTGGCGTGAGCTAATGAGCGGTGCTGACATTTTGAGATCACTAGCTTACGTGCAACAGGGAGCTGCACATAACGTGATCAAGGCAGATTAATTTGGGCCAAATGTGCACTCCATTTTGAGCACATTTGGTACAGCAGAGTAACACACAGTGAACCAACCTGCACAACAGATCCTCTGTACATCCATGGGAACTCCTGTTCCCTTCAGTGGAACTCCTGTTCCCTTCAGTGGAACTCCTCTTATGCAGGTTATGTGACAGGACAGGGTTTTGGTGTCACACATGGGTGCTGGGATGGTTCTTCCTGGTGACCACCCTCTCTTATCCCTCTCTGTGCTCCAGCTGAGCTGCAGCCAGTCAGCAAGAACTCTCCACCCTTTTTCCTTTTCCCACCTCTCTGCCCAGGAAGAGTCTCCCTTACCCCTGGTGCTATAAAGGAAAAGAGGCTGCCTTTCATGCCTCTTCAGTAAGTAAATACAGAGGAGTGAAATTCAAAATTTCTAGAAGACCAAGTAATTTCTGAGTCATATTTGCAAATATTTTTTACCTGTCCTGATTTCCTTATTTATTCCTATGGTTCACTCACTCCCTGGTGGTGAAGCCCCTTATTACATTGGACATAAATTGTGGTTTGGCTTTTTAGGATCGTGCATGCTGGTGGTCTGTGTGAAAGGCTTTCCCTGGTCCTACCTGAGCAGTGACCTTGAGGTGCCATGGTTGAATCTCCAACCCCTGCCCAGCAGCACGCTTTGAGCAATGCTTTGCCGTTCCTGTCACTGGGACACGGTACTTGTTCTGTTTCCTCTTTATTTGCATGTTCCTTGTGATGGAGTATTTTGTTTCCCAGCTGTGGTACATGCAAGAGAAACTCAAAGCTCAACCAAAGGAGAAAATTGAAAAAACATTCAATGCTATCAATCAGAGAAGACATGAGTAACCTAAAGAAGAGGCGAGTTGTAGATTTTCACATTCAGAGGACACTGCTTGCCTTGTACCTTTCAAACTTGTTAGTGCAGCTGCTGATCCAAGCAGTATTTCTGGCAATTCTCATAAGGGCTCTCCTGCCCAAAGTCAATGGACTGCCTATATCATACAGCACAAGGACTGAAACCACCTTTGCACTGCATATGCTAAAAATGTGGCTGAAATGCTACCCATTCATAAGAGAGCAAAGGAATCAACAAAATAGCCTGTGCAGGACCTAGTCTGATATGAACTCCTTCCATGACCTTTATATCATGAAAATCTGATACTTCTGAGAGAAATAACCCAAAATGTTTCATAAACATTTTTAGGCATTAATTTAAGAGGCATAACTTTTCAAGGGCTCCAAACATCAGCCAGTCCCATTGCCTTTTATTACCTCTGAAGGAGAATTTTATAGTAGGCTTTTACTTCTAAACTGATAATATTTTTTTAAGAGAAAACAAAGCAAAACATGAACAGAAACACTAGGTCTAGAAATGTTCTGATTTGTTGCAACAGCAAAGACCTCCTATGCTTTAGCAGAGGCCCATGTTGGGCTGTTATGCTCCATGCTTTTGTCATGTTTTGTCTTTCTCTGTTTAAACTAAATCCCAAAGCTACTGTTGGGTCGATTTCTGGTAGAGCAGAAGTGGCATAAAGCCAGTTTTTCTTGGTTGAGAAAATACGTTCCCTCTGTGATAGTGTCTTTTAAAAAAAACCACTATCAGTTAAATAATGAGTAAAGTAAGAAACATCAAGGTAGATCCAATAGTCACACCAGAGAGTCTATTCATGTATAAGAAACCTGCCTGCTTCTCATAACACCACCATAATACACTGTGGATATTTTTTTTTTTAATTTTATGGCAGCATGAGCTCTGCTCTCTATATACGATATAGCACTCTTTGTACAGACAAAGTGGAAATGACATCTATCAAATACGCTGGCTCAATGAGCCTTGGTTTTGATGACCTTATGCCTTTTTGGTCTTCTGGTTTAACTGTGGTACTTTTATTGTTGGCTCTGAAGCAGTTAAATGTAGTCTGAAAGCCTTTTCTTATTTCCTGCTTCTTTTTTTTTTCTTTCTTCCTCTTTTTTTTCTTCTCATTGTAGAAAAAATACGGACTATGTCAAGGACAAACACTTACGTTATGGATTTTTTTCTTTTCTATTACTATTTTTATTACAAAGCAGCCCTGAAGACCTTTTAATTCTCTTGATTGTTTAAAGAGGCTTCATGAAAACATGACATCTCAGATGTGGAGATAGGTATAATTGAGTGCAAAATTCTGTTTGCCAGGACTCTACTACAGTAAGATCCTAAGGAATTCAACAAAATGGAAAGGGTCAGTAAGGGTTTAGTGGAATTTGATAGGAGGCCCCATACAAATAGCCAGATGAAACTAGAGCCAATTATTCTGTGCTGAATATTATGCCCTGATGAAAATAAAATACCTGAGTTTAATCTTTCATTCAGAGTAAAGATTTGTAGTATAATGACCTGATTTAGCTGAAAAAAGGAAAAAATAAGTAAGTCTGACAGCTGAGAACAGAAGGGGGATTAATCTCAAAAGTTGCTAGTCTTTGTTTCCCATCCTTTCATTATTGTGCAATCAGAGCAAAGAAAGAACTAGCTGCCCTGACACAGGTCCAATTGCATTGCTTGGAGAAAGGGGGAGGCATGGTGGAGAGAGATTTTCCATTATTTACAGACAGAGGAACTGACAAGAAAACAGAGAAAAATGGAGCCAGTCGGTCCACCTCTCGGTCTGCCTGCGGCTTAGGGCAGAAGCAGGCTAACAGTGCCTGCATTCATCACCAGGTGTAGCAAGGGCAGCTGCAGGTAGGTACAACAGGGTGGGATGTCTCACAAGGTGCAGTAAGCCCACTGAATGCATAATTATCCCACTTTTCAGTCTTACATTTGACCTCCAGTGTGCCTGACAGGAGAAGAAGGAGGGAGATGATGCTGTGGCGTACATTAGAGTGCTGTCTGCTCTTCTGATCTCTTTGACGGTGCCTCTTCTTGGCATGTGACATGATGCCAGCTCTCATTCCACTTGTGAACATATACAGCCACCAGCTCCACTACGCACCACTAAATGCCAGCGGTTGCTGCAAGGCAGACTGTTGTGCACCTACTTGCTCCAGCTGACCAGAATTGCACTTGAAAGTACCACAACATACCTTGTACTTCTTACACCAGGTGTTTGAATTAATGCTTGAGTTATCACATTCTCAATAATCACCATGTTAAAGTAGCAAGGGACAGAAAGGCTAGTAAGAAAGCTTTCCGTGTATGTTAGAAGCAAGAAAAAGACCAAGGAGAAAACTGGATTCACTATTAAAAGAATAATAAAATAAGCTGCTGAAAGATGAGGTTGAGATGGTTGGCATGTTTAGTGGCTTTTTTTGTGTCAGTCTTCATTAAAGTGGTCAGCTGTGCTCATAAATTTAACAAAGCTAACCTCAGAAGAAAATAATAATAATAAAGGAGATAGGCCAGTTAGACAATACTTAGCTCTTGGAMGTTTTCAGGAAGAAAACAGGTTTCGTGTCTCAGGAAATTCACTGTAATGTGAAGCCTGGCAGAAGCAACCTTAGAGCTATTAGTGGTTATCTTTGATAATTCTTGGAAGATGCACAGGCTTCCAGAAGACTGGAAAAGAGAAACCATGGTGTCTGCCTTTGAAAATGGGTGACATGAGGAACTAAAAATCATAGAGTGGTCTGCTTAGCTTTGATTTCTGGAATGATATTGGAACAAATTATTCAAAGTATTTTTAAACACCTGGAAGATAATAAAGAAATGAATTAACAGCCGTCACGGATTTGCCAAAAACAAATTATGTCAGTCATCTAATTTCTTTCTGGAACTAAATAATACCTGCCCTTATGGATAGGGAAGAAACAGGCAATGAAATGCTTCTTTCTCCTGGTAAATTCTGATGTTATCTCTCATGACATTTTATAAACTAGCTAAGAAAGCACTCTATAGATTTAATTATCATAAGACTAGTTTGACACTGTTTGGAAAACTGTATTTAGAAAGTAGTTATCAAAAGCTCACTATCACTTTGCAGTATTTTCATGAGCTTTCAGATGATACCAGCATTTAAGGAGCATACTGGTGGGCAGGATTAGACTTCAGAAAGAGTTAGACAAGTTAAAGATGCATTCTAAGGCAGCACAATGCAGTTCAACAAGAAGAATTTCAAGATATTAGGTTTGGACAGGAATGATCTTCTTATGTCAATACAGAGAGCATAAGAGGTTGGAGAATTGAGTATTCTCCTTACTGGAGAATAAGAGGTTAGGCTGGATCTCCTGTCATAGTGAATCATATACTGAACAAGTTTAAAAAATGTAATTTTGTTGYGAGTTAATAGGATAATTGCACAGGAGTATTACCTGTAGGGTATGTGAAATCATCTCCCGCTCTATTAAGTTTTGGTAAAGGCTCGTTTGGAATATTATGCCCAGTTTTGGGTACTGACTTCTGAGAAAGACCTGGCTCGACTGGAGAGATTGCTGAAAACAGTCACTGTAGGAGTAGAAAATGTGATTTATGAAGAAAGGCTTAAGAAATTGGGATGGTTAAGTAAAGAAAGGAGAATATTAGAGGGAAACATAATAGTCTTTGAACAGCTTAAAGGAGAGAGGAAACTGTTCCTTTCATGTTCTATTGATAGAACAAGAGATAACAGGCTTTAATTGGAGCAATGAGGGTTTATGTTGAAAGTTGGGAATAACATAATGAGAGCAAAGACAGGAAAACTGTAGCACAAGCTGTGAAAGGTTGTGGGATTTCCGCCTGAGGAACTCCTCTGTCAGGCTACCTCTTGGGTATAGTTCAGTGGGGAGAAGGATTAGATGTACTCTTGAGGTCACTTCCAGTCTGATTTTCTGTAACTTTTTGCTGAGTCTATTTTTGTTTTCCTTTCAAGATGAGGTTCATCCTCAAGAATGACTGTGATGTTATTCATGTAATTCATATATTATTATACATGTTATTCAGCAGAAAAAGACTAAATGGATTTGATATCCACTTAAGTGCTCAAATATGTGCTTGTGACCACTTCTCACAAGCTCAAAATGAGCTTTTTGTGTCCTGTGTGAGCCTGTGGTGCTGGATGAACCGAGCAGGTAGATTTCAAAATACTCCTGACCTACTTGTAAATGCTTAACAAGAGTGACGAGTTTTGTTGTGTACATGAGACGGTTCTCAATGAGTTAGAAGTCAGACGTACTCTTTTCAAAAGTGTTCACTATTTTAGAAAGCCTCAGGCTTTGGTTCATCTTGAGACACCCAGTTACCTTGAAGTTGGCTCTACAGCAAAATGGTGCATGAAATTGGTTGCCACTTGGGTAAGTGCTGGCTTTGCTCACYGTAGTTCAGCTTCCAAAAGAAAACTTCAGCTGTCCTCACTGTAACCTTCTTACACTTACAGTTGTAGGCTATGAATACATTGGCACCCAACCTATGATCCAAAAGGTTTTCTTGTTAATAAGTTTTCCTGTTAAATTTCAGGGTTGTAAGGTCAAGTTCCAAACACTTGGGAGTTTTTCTGTTTCATCAGAAGACGCTGAGCTCTGTTATTAGGATTGTTGATTTTGGCTTGTAATTGCAATCAAAGCTGAATAATTAAAAAAAGCAGCAGTGGTTCAAAATGATTGCCAGTTGTAATTACAAACCAAAATCAACAATCCTACAGCCTGCTGGCACCGTCTGCTTTTTTCTGCTCACTGTAACTATACTTCCCCCATTTCCTCTTCTCACTCAGCACTGGACACCTTCCACTTGCTGCCTGACCCCCTTGCAGGGCATCAGAGCTGGGATCTTACAGGGGGCTGTTGTTAGTGGGATGTCTCCTGTTACAGGCATTCTGCCCACGTCTATGGGTTTTGTCATCTCTTCTCCCAAGAACCTGTCATATGAAGAATGCCTCTTGTTGAAGGAAACATCAGGTAGCCAACTGAATTGATTAAAAAACTTTTATTATTGTTTGTTAAACTGACAGCTGGAAAATTGATTCTCAGTTAACAGTTCTAATTTCTATTACTGTGTATCTAACTCCTTCTTGAAAAGAATTCAGATTTCTCATTTAATAACTTGAATATATTCTTTTTGCCTATGTGTCATATCCTGGATTTGCATAATGAGATTTGAAAGCATGTCCAGAGGTAAAGAACCCCTAAAATAACCTGGACTATGTTGAAGGAGGCAAGGAGACATTAACATATAGAAGCCAGAAGAGGGTGAAGAATAGCTTTTTCATGGCTGTTAAATATTCTGCAAGTTTACAGTATCATCTAATATGACATTTCATCATGGGCTACAGAGGCAAAGCAATTATAGCATAGAACATTACAAACAAATGAGCCCAAAGTATAAATACAGAAGAAGCAAAAAGGAAGATAGTTTTGAATATTATTATTCACATTGGTCAGGGGCCATAGTGTAACCTCCTTCAGCTGCCTAAGTATCCCATTCCTAAGCCTGTACCTAGTTTTAGGTTCAATTTTCTGCTTTCTGGAAAAAAAAGAAAGTACTGGTTTCCAGTGATTTTTCACTAACTCTGGTGATGTAAGAGAAAGTATATACTTTTAATCATGTTTAAATTCTTGCATAAATGTTCAGGAGAATGAAGTGACTGGAAAACCACTTAGATTTTGTGGCATTCAGCCCCATGAATTTCAGTACTGCTTATGAAGAAGCTTCTCACTAGTCAAAACTTCCCTCTCAGGAAAAAAGTAAATAAAAGGCTTGTTGTTCAATATAATCTATGGAGATATAAGACCTTACGTGCGACCTCTTCAGTTTGAAAGTGAAGAAGCAGATTACTAGACCCAAGCTGCAAGGCTCCAGGTGGTACTGAAAATCACTTTCTTAAGAGGAAAATGAACTACAGAACTGAGATGCTGATGGGGGTGAAAGGAACATCATCTTTGGTGGTGTATGGAATTTGGGTGGCATCTTTTGAAATATCTAACGTTACTAGCTGATGTCAAGAAGTGACCGAACACCAGGCAGAGCATGAATAAATCTATAAACAGACCAGACAAATTGGTGTGTATTTAGCAAACACAATTATGTGTATTTCAGCTGTGCCACCTTCCTGTTGTGTAAAAAGAAATAAATACAATACTTTCTTAGGATTAAACATTATTAGTTGGTTTCCGTTTTATTATATGTTAGGAATTTGAACTATATTCTTAAAATCCCATATTAAAAAATCGGCCTAATAATTTTAATAGCATGGTAGAGACTAATTTATTTGATATGTTCTGTGGTACTTTGTATTCAAACATTTGCATAGTGGAGTATTTTCTTTAGTGTTTGCTTTTGTGGGAAGATGTCAAAAAGGGTGCATTGTGCTTGTGGGAACACAGTGTTCTTTTCTGTGTGCATGCTTTATATTTGATGTGATAGGGAAGAAACAACAATAATGAGGTTAGATTTGATAATTTCACATAAATGATGAAAAGGAGCCCACATACTTTCAAAATAAAACTGGTTGAAATTCATTCTAGTTGGCTCCCATTAATCTTAATTGTAATTCCATATTTCACCTTAATAGGTTGCTAAATTTTAGGAAGCTGTGTTATTGTTCTTATATACTTGGCTAATTTTTAATTCACAAAGTTTTTCTGACTTCTGCATCTGGAAAGGAATGCCAACATTTTTATTTTCTATATGGGTGTTTATATGCCAAGCAGCATCTCTCTGATTCAAAGCAGCCAGAGAAAATGCAGAAAGTTCTGTTTAAGGGCAGACTTCCATACCTGGGATAAATTTTGTGGAAGGCTTCTTTTTGTAGTTCAGCTTTTAAAACAAAAATAAATCTTTCAGTCCACAAGGAACAGGGTAGTGGTAAAAAACCCCGACCATATAGCACATGAATTGCTTCAGAAAACTCTGCTCAGTTTTTTAATGTCCAGAAGGAAGACCTGGCATTTGTAACGCCGTACCTGGGAGGACAAAAATCTCAGCCTTTCTGCTTTCACTGACTTCAAGGAGAGTCGAGTGTTCTCCACACCTTGCAGGATTGAATCCTTTGTAAACTTGCTTATGATTAATATATGTTATGAATATCTATTAAATGTTACAGTAGGTTGATAACACCCAGCCATATCACTCATTTATTAAAAGAAACTGTTCAGTCACAGTCTGAACAGGGGGGCGAGAGAGCAACTCAGCTGCAGTTAGATTGATGATACCTCTGAAAATTGTCCAAGCATGTGTGCAAGAACCTGTCAAAATAAGAGTTTAATAAATGAGAAAGTGAGGGACAGGTAACTTTCCCAATATACAAAAGTTGTGCACATGCATGTGCATGCTTCATTTATTCCCTGCTCCCTAACAGGTAAACAATACAGAAAGAGAGTCCGTTTGCCATTTTTGAGCTAGATTGTCTGGAAAAGAAATTTGCCAAGTCAGTTGTTACTGGGGTTACAGCGGCATGCAGCGTGGTATCACTGAAGACCGCTTTCGCATCAGCAAATTTCCACCAAGCTCAGTGTAGCGGTTCTTGCCTGTCGCTCCAAGAACCCGCTCCGGTCTTCTGGGCAGCGTTGGCAATAGCAGGATTTGCCCCCTGGGAAGACAGGCTGCTTCTGCAGAGGGGATGGGTATGGCAGGGTGAGGAAGCAGGGGGAGACGCAGACCTGAGATCGGGGAGCAAATGATGCTATGGAGTTGCCTACCACAGGCAGCCCCATCCTTCCTCCACAGCAACAGCATCAGCCCCTGATTTCATAGGAAATTTGCACTTTTCAGAGGTCTGTTGCCCAAGTTAATTGCYGATTTTGCCTTTGTTGGAAGCTGTCCCTGTTTACACCAGAATTGGTAAGGTACCATGGTACTAGAAAACTCTCAAAGGCAACAGGAGATGTGATATATCAAAGCATTTTCCTTCCTATTGATAACCTGGAGGTGTTTGTGAAGAATATTTGGTAAACTAGATGAGGAATGAATTTTGAAAAAGAATGTGCCTAAATATAGGGATTGAAAGCTACATTTAGGCACTTACCTGATGTGGAACAGACACCATCATCTTAATTTCAGGCTTTGATTGTGTAAGTCTCTGACAGCAAAATATAAAGCACTTGGAGATGGCATCCAAGCAGAAAAGGCCTGTTGGCTGAGCAGTTCTTAGCACCTGAGCACACCATAAAGAGGGTCTTTTCTGTGCAGTGATCTGCTCTGATTGCTCTCTCATAGCTACAGAAGTTATTCCATTCATGATTACAGTAAGGGGCTTGACACAGTCCACATTTCTAACAAACTGCTACAATACTTCTTTATCAGCTAGTTTTATTCATTACTAACCTCTTGTTTCACAACATAATTCATATGTAAAGCTCCTGAAAGGTTACTGAGTAAATACCTGGGAGTACAACCTCCTCTATATTCCACATTTTGACATTATTAGTACTTATGTGACTGCAGCCCTTTCTTAGTAAGTGAGCTATGGGTCGTTTATGGTAAAATGTTGTATTGCCAAGTTTTGGGGTTCCAGAATTTTGCTAGAACAAAATTGTAAACACTGAGCGAACTTATCCTTTGCTTTAATCTCTTTCTGTTCTTGAAGCTGTGGTATGTGATCTGGTATGATGTGATATGTGGTTGACTGAAGGTCCTACCCTCCAGATGTTTGTGACTACCTGTGTTCTGGTGTACGGACACTAAGAAAGAATCCTGGAAGCTGACTGGATAACCTTGGTATTTACTGCCCTTTGAAAGGGGAAGGACACTGTCAGGGCCGTAAGGGCACCCAAAGGCCTCTGTTGCCATCACCACCCATGCACTCCCTGCCCATGGGCAAGGAGCCCCATTTCAGCACAGATCCCCAGTCCTGGCTGAGACATGTTGGGGGTAGCTCTGTCTCCTTCTGTCTTGGCTTCCTGATGGGACTTTCTGGAGGGACCCCATATCTATGGTCCAGTTAGGTCCCCATCCCTACCTCTCACTGTTCCCAAAAGGTCTTCCTGGATGGACCCCAGGTCTGACTCATTCACCTTGTCTGATGGTCACCATCTGGTTGATGGCTGTCACAGTCACCGGGCTCCCTCTTCTCAGACGTGGTGGGTCAGCACCCTGGTAGGAGAGGGCGCTGCCCATGCTGTGGTCCCCTTGGCTCCCGTGGGCTCCTCTTCCTTTCCCAGCTCCCCTGGAGGCATTATTTTCTGCCTCAGTTGGCTCAGGCAGCTGGTCATTATATAATGGCCTCTTTGAATCGCCTGCCCCAAGTCTCATTGGCAGGAGCAGGAGCCTTTGATGATTTGATAAATCCAAAATAGATGAGGGTCACTTCGCGGTCATGGTCAGGTTGGCTAGGAACATCTGCTTCATCTAATGGCATTTGGTGCCTTCTATGGGAAGGTGGATTTGTCCGGGCATGTGACATATTTAAAGAGTGTGAGTCATCAACATCTGAAAGGACTTTAGTGCCCTCACGTCGTGTGTTTGGCATTGGCATTAAATGTAAGTGAAGACAGCATGCTGAGCCGTATTGGAAACACTCACACCATTGTGCCCACAGAAGCATTGGAATATCTCAGCAATCACTTCTCATGGCTCAGTTTGCCCCTCTGAGAGTGAGGAATAATAACTTATTATCAGGTTCTGCGCGATATGAATAATGTGCAGTTCTTGCCTGTTCCCTGCATAATTTCTCCTGAAATTGTACTGTGATTTCTGCTGCACACTTTAATGCATGGTAAATTAAATGTATTTCTGAGAAAGGAAAAACAACCCCAAAACAAACCCACAGCCCTCAAACAAACTAAATGAGTTGTTTAATAATTTACCTTGATGGAAGAGGCATGTGGATAGAAAAAAGTTAACTCATCAGGGAAAATTGTATCAGCAGTAAAGAACAGTAATCAATGTGAAATAATCACCACAGTACCTGAGTGCTTGTTCAAAATCCAAAAGTCTGCATCAARTCCCAGCCTAATCCTGGCAGGATAGAGATCACAGTGTGTCACTTTCTGTCATCTTGGCATAAACTGCATAATATGAGTTAAGAAACATAATGAGAAAAAAATGGCTGAAGTCCAAATTTGGGGTATGTGCCATTCATAAAGAAAGTATCCTATTCAGAAAAATGACTCCTATTCATGAAAGATTTAAGCCAACTCTAGACAGATTTTTAGTGTAGGTTACATAGAAGACTGTACAATATAGTTTCCTCTCCTAAACTGAACAAACTTTGCATTCATCAATATGGGTTTCTTGGCACGCAAGTGGTGTTCAGGAGCGCACAGGGGAAGGGAAAGGCAGGCCAGAATAGAGGTGAAGAATGAGGGGAACTTGGCACTGACACAAATGATAGCAAAAATGTAAATAATTTTTAATGTCTTTTGAAGAAAGGTGCCCAAGTTAAAGTTGCCTTGAAGGCATATGACCCAGCCTGACATTTCTTCGGCAGCAGAATGTGAAGGGTGTGTATGCAGAGGTGAAATCTTTTTTGATGAAGCATGCTTACAAACAGCCTTTCTGACAATGACAGCAACGCCAGTACCTTTGAAGCTCCAGTTATTTTTTCTGTCTCTGGACAAAGACAATCCGGTACGATTWATTAACTATGAAGCAAAATGGATCTCATCTTCCATACATGGGTGTATTTTATCCCCTCATTTCTTCAAAATCAGGTAGCTAAACCTAGCACTAACTCTGAGCAGATAACGGTTTCAAAGCCTTGTTTTTTACTGGGAGAGGAACTGATACTGAAACATCAGTCTGAAATCATTATACCCAGTTTGGGACTGAACCAGCAAATATTTACCACTTCAGAATACTGAGTTGACCACAAAGTGACATTGCTGCTGGGGAGCTATTGAGCGCTGGGGCTGCCTGTACCTTGTAGGGTATACAAGGCCACATCAAATAGAGCTTCTCCTGCTCCTACCCCTCCTCTGACTGTCCTTGACCCTGGGTTTCCCCAGTGTGGGTAGGAGAAGACCTCGTTTCTGCACCACAATACAAGGCCGTGCTGCTTGGCAGATGCAAGTGGGTCCTTGTCAATGCAGGTACTTTCTGTACTCACCTAGCTGTATTTTTTTGGTCTCCCTTCCCTTACAATAGCAAGCAATGCATTTTTTCTACAGCAGAGCCCTTTATATGTCTTTTGGACCTTTGCAGTCCTGTGGGGTACATCACTGTATAAATGTGTATGAGTTTCTGTACACCTGGGATGTAAGTGTATAGTGGAGGGGTTATTTTTCCCTCTCTTTTCTGCTCGACTTCCAGAGCACAGCAGCAGCCGTGCAGCACTGAAGTTTCTCTCCATCTTCTCAAGCCAGATGTGAGGAGTACGAGGACCCTGCGACGCTGTGCTGCAAGTACAAAGGGTGCCAATGCTGCTGGGGGAGCTGGGACCATCCCTCTGGCTGAACTGCGCCCTGAGGTTTTGCCTTTGTCACGTGCCCATTCCTATTTTTAAATGCAGTATTTTTCAGTGTTAAATGCTTCGAGGGATTGCTGGACCTGATCATGATCTGTTATGGGCCTGAAGTGGGACCCAAACTAGAAGGACTTTAGTCCCAGTTTAAACTGAACTAAGACTGGATTGAAAATATGCTTGTTCAGCTCCCACCCGCAGGCTGTTTTCATTTCTGAAATCTGTCCTGCTACACACGCTCAAACCTCCAAAGGCTGGAAAGCAGCTGCCAGTGTTGGATGGGTCGATTATATTCTGCAGCAGCAGTTCCAGCCTGAAGAGCTTTAATTTCTCCCGATGCTCTTTTGTGCAGATTGAAAGCTTCATGGACTATCATCACCATCCGCAGCCGTGGGAGCAGGAGAATTAGAAACGGGGTCTTTACAGAGGCTACCTGGGTCCTGCTGGGAGAATGGAATAATTTCAAGGTGGAGGAGAGAGCCTTGCTAGCTGTGTCTGGGAACTGCTCCCGACCTTACCCACGCTTGTGGCTTGCTGCGGAGGTGAAGCCTGGGACTCGCGGCAGTTGTCCTGAAGGGCAGGACTTTGGTTTGATTTCATCTTACAAGAATTAGAGGTGTTTTCTTCACTAATTCAGAAAATTCAACACTGCCAAGTTTACCTGTGAGCAAAGAGCTCCCTAGAGAGGCTTAAGCCTGCTACTTGCCGACGCACTGTTTTGGCTTTTTGGGTCTATCCTTTGCAGTTTCTTCGTGTGCTGTATTCTGGGTAAAACTGACCCCTAAGGAGGTAGCCCGAAGTCCGTGCATAACTTACCTCTTTATTTAACCTTGTGCTGACCAGTTACACAGGAATAAATTGAATCCCTCCTGAGTTCTGCTTTCCAGTATGTGCTTTTTAAAAACCCAAACTGAGACCTTTTCTCTTTTGCAGAAACCTTAATAACRTTTCATAGCCTCTAAATTCTTGGCTCAGAAATGTATTTTCTTTCTGAAGACTTTTCTGACTTTTAATGATGAAGCAGAGAAATACAGCAGCACTTTCTTTTTTGGTGGATATTCATTAAAAAACAGTCTCTAAAAAAAAGGTTAATAGCTTGTGACCTGGATATACCAACAAGGAAGCTTACTAGTACCATTTGCTTAGTCCTAGATGGAAACAATTTATTTATTTATCGGTATTCTACAAAAGGGAAATTTGTAGAACCTGCTTGGACATTTAGGGAGATGTTCATTGCTTCATGGCCAATTTAACAGTACCATTTAATGTACACAGTATGTGGGCTTGTCTTCCATTTTTTGCAATGGATGCAGTGTAAGAATCATAATATATCACTTTCACAAGCAATTTAGCACAGCATAAGGGAGGAAATGTAGCTGTACTGTCTTAGTACTTATTTTCTAATAAAATTCTAATAGATTTTGGGTTAATGACACAGAAGATGACATTTATGTCCTAAGTCTTTTTTTTTTAATCTGTAACAGCACAATGAAGGAGGAAGTTACAAGACCAGATGATAAGATAATGCACTCCTTGCTTGTGTACCATAAAGTACCCTTATAAAAAGCTGGCTTGCCTTTGACGCTTAACTAATGGCTGTGAGATAGATAGTACCTGGCAGGCCAGAGTCAGTAAAGCTAGTTAGGCTTTCCTTCACTAGAGATTGATTTGTTCCTTACTTGAAAGAGGATCTACTTTAACCTCCCAACAAGGATTATAAGACTTTTTAAAGAGAAAGRCAGGAAAAACAACAATCATTTTTTTCTGTGGTTAATAAAGGAAGAAGATTAAAAAGACTCCCCTGTTGATAAGATCTAACCGTTTATGTTCCTGTGTGATGAAAGGTGAATACCTATTTAAGATTTATTTAGTATTTTGTCATCTATAATGAATCTAAAGGGCACAACAATTTGTCTTAACATTCTGTAATGCAATGAAGCTCATTTTAACAAATAACTGTATAAATAACACATTTACTAAGCCCCTCAGTTGACTGATCTTGTGCTTGAGCTGTAAAACATTTATAATTCATAACAGAGTGAAGCTGAAATAGCAGAATGGATTCTTTTCTGTGTAGAATAATCAAAAAAAGAGCGTAAGGCACTTGTARCTATGTGTGCATGTTTCTGTAAAACTTGCTGTGCATCTATGCAGGGCCTTATTTCATGCTCCTCAAACTAACTACGAGTATTAGCACTGATTACTTTGGACATGGCACTGGACAATATCTGGTTGGAGGTGGAGGCTCTTCAAAGTCTTTACAACTTTACAACTTTACAACAAATGAGGCAARCATCACAATAGTTCTCTGAGATGTCATAATACTCTCTGATTTCCAGAGGCAGAAAGAAGAATTCTTGTTTTCTAATCCCTTGGTTCATTTTTTTACTACTAGCCAATCCGGCCACTTGGTGCAAAAGATGATAATTTCTGTACAACAGAAGTAAAAGGATATTGTGGGTGTATTTGCTGTTTATAGGATTGTGCAGCCAATCAAAAAAGTTGTGAGACCTTAGCGCTATCACACATGACTTTCTTTTCAGTCCTCAGTGGCTGTGTTTGAGTCCTTCTCCTGTGCCATGCCAATTCACCTAATGTTAGGTGTCTACATTATAGGCTCTACCTAGCAAGTCCATTTTGCTGTGACTCGCTCTTGAATTTGAACTCATCTAGAGTTTTGTTTCCAATAAAAYATTCTTAGAAGTAAAATACATGAAGAGGAGCTGGAGCTACAGTGCTGGAGCAGAGGGAGTGAGAGTCTTCTATGGTGGGACCCTAGGGGGTCCTCTAGGGGTCTTCTGCTCTGCTCCTCTACATGCTCTCTTAGATGATGTATATGCATTTGTTAGAAACAACAGATTGAATGCATTAACCAGGACCTTTTCACTCACCTTGTCTAAAAGTCTTTGTTCTCTACTGCCAGTCACAGTTCTTTGTCTGCATCTGTGCAGTGTTTTTTTTAAAAAGAATAGAATACAGTCAGTGTCCAATTGCATAAGTACTAAGATTTTGTCATAAGATATGTTGAAAGCTCTTCAGATGTTTAAAGGAAATAATCAGAATTCAGAGTGTATATTAAATTATCAACTATCTAATAAGTGTGCTACTTCCCAGCTGGGATCCTTCTGGTACATTCATTTATCTTCAACCGGTGTAATTAAAGACGAAAGGTGTAACACTGATGATCCTTCTCTAGAGATCTCATCAGTTTAATTCTAGAACTATCAATGGAAAGGGAATATCATATAAATTGTTCAGACTTAATTGGACACCTGCTGGAGGTCAAGCAAAACGACCAAGGTCTGCTGAAATAGGGATTGCCTTCTGTAATTCAGTAATTTGGTAAGAGGGAATTTGGCAAGGCAATGCAATCTTTGTCTCATTTCTGCTAAAACCAAACCAGATTTGGCTAGCAAAGAAAACACTAGGAAAAAAGTGGAAAACAAAAAGAGCAAACAGGAATGTGCTTAAAATCTCACCATGAGAACTGATAACTTCATGCATGCAGCGAGGAAGCAAAAACTACAGTGTCAGGGTTGCATTAAATAGCCTCCTACTGGTGCAACAAGGGCGTGCAGAACTATTTCTGATGTAACACAACTTCCTTATAACCTTCTATTCAGAAAGTATGCGATAGCTGTTGAGTGAAAGAAGAGTATTTGTTTTTCTCAATTGCTATTTTAAATCACATTAGTGCATTTTGATGGATGTAGTTAAAAAAAAAAAAAAAAGAGGATGACTCCCTTTCAAAATAATTTTTCATCTGGTGCAGTCARAAATCACTTTTCATTGTGGTGATGTCACCAGACCCACTTGATCTGTTTATAGCTGTTATTTAAATTACTGTTTCCATAAATGTATATGACTGCCCTGAGGGTGTCTATATTTGTTACAGAAGGTGCCTCAGGAATCTTGGAGCAATCTCCCAATCTAATTAAGAGTGCTATAATTACAGCATAAAGAGCTGTGTTGCTAATACTAAAGGTTCAAAAATCATGAGTCAGGCCCCATAATTTGAGACTGGCCCCCAAATGTGAATATTTGCTTTTTGAAAAGAGTGTACTATATTTTGGGCTCATTTTTAATTTTTGAACTCTCTCTGCCCCTTGCCATGGTTTGCGTGTGTGCATGCGTGCGTGTGTATGTGCATGTGTGTATGCTGCTGTAACTCTACCAATAATGCTACCTCTTCACCATATGTTTAGGATAAGGCAGTGCTGGTCCCTACTCTCATTCCTGTCTACCACTTTACCTTTAAGCCCCTGCAAGAACTGTTACTCTGCGGATCCTCCTGTAGTACCTCATGTTGTTGACTCCCTAAGAAGGGGACAAATTGCAGCGTCTTATATTCTTCTTCCCAGGCCTGGAAGGGAAAGAGATCGGAAAAAGGAACAGAGGGAGCCTTCCCACACAGGGGGAAGGGATGGTTATCTTGAGCTTCCAGTCTCTTTTTGCCTCTTCCTCTCTTTGCTACTCAGGTCAAAATTTTATCTCCTTGGCTTTCCTTTTCCCCAGAGTTGGGGAAGTACATGGTGAATGCAACAAGTTCTGAAATGCGACCACAGTCTCTGGATTTATCTAGAGATTAAGCCAAGACCTTCCTTGCCCTGGCTACAGGACAAAGCTAAGATTTGGTGATAACGGTTTGAGCCCATGTGCTGCAGGAAACAGGACTCACTATGCACTGTTTTGCTTCTGTCAACATTGTATTCAAGTTCTGTATGTACAAAAGGTGCTCAGCTACGACACTGATGGGTCAGTCTTGGGTCAGTCTTCCAGACAATACAGAATGGAGGAACCTCTTCTTGGGTAGACTAATACAAAAGTTAATCTCTGCTTTTCTTACCAGTTTGCTATAGCTTAACTAATCCCTGGAATAATTTATTCCAGTTATCCCTGGAATTTCAGTTAGTGAATTAGCATAGAGCATCACCATGTCTTGCAAGGCAATTTGAAAGTTTTGCCTCAGAAATGGCTGCGTTACAACTTGATATAGGAGCTGCTGCCTGAGGATGGAAATATTTTTGATTTCCCTCCTCATGGCCATGACATAAGTAAAGAAATCATCCAACACCCCCCCCCCCCAGCAGCAGGGAGCTGCCTCACCACAAAATGTTCTTTGCTGTGACACTTCAAAGAGGTATTGTACTAATTGAGATGGATTTTTTTAAAAGGATAAGAAGCTTTCAAATATTCTTTTAGATCCCTATAAATGTTTCCTCATACTTCAGCCTCTGCTTCATCCTCTGAATTGCATGGCATCATTGCATATGCTCTTCTACTTGCAACCCTCCTTCAATGATTTATCCTTTTTGTATCAGCTGACTCGAGGTCCCTGGGTGCTTTTGTCCCTTCATAATTGTGGTAACTTTCAAAAAGACAACGTTATCTAGTAGTGAYTAATGGGACATGCCAAGTTTGTCAAGACGTTTTCTCGTTCTAATAAGCATGTCTGTTACTTGATTTCCTTTCCTCAGTTTTGACTCCATGGAATGGTGCTGTTCTGTTTGTATATCATCCATCCTTGTTGACTGGGCCAACTACAAAGACCATATATCCCCATTCTTACCTCTTGTTTGCCCATCGTCTACATTGCACTTGAGCATGAGGTTCTCAGGTAGCCTCCTCTAATTATTAAGGACTATATTTTTAAGCTGGAGAGTGTGGGTGTCATTCCATGGGACTCTTGCTGTTCTTTTACATAGTCTTTTAGAATAATGCAAAACTAATACCAGGATGGGGACCCCTTTAATGTGATCTAAATATAGGCAAGTCATCTTTTCTTGTCATCTAAGCTTCATCTGTAGTCAATAGACAGAGAAACATGTACCACAGAGAGTGGCTCATTTTGTCCTAAAAGAGGAGTCTAAGATAAGTAGGAGAAATTGTCCTCTGCAGGTACCCATAGTCCTTCCCTTGTATCTAGGGGAACTGCAATGTCTCGTTTGCACAGCCTAACTTTAAAGACACGTCAGGCCTATGCCTTCACTATCTCCTTTTCCTACACTGAGCAAATCCTCACTGAATGTAATGGAGCAGCAAGACTGGGATCTCTGCTCCAGGTCCAGCTTCTCCTGTCTCGCTGGTGGCACGCACCAGGTATCAGGTTTCTGAGATGTTTACAGTGCTTTATTGCCTGAGGTAATCAGTGCTCTGGAGCCTGGAGCTTCACCTCATTAAGAGAAAAATATCTTTTACCTGGAAATATTGCTACTTATGTTTTGTTCCTTGTTCAGGTTGCAGGTGTCAAGTGTTAGCAGTACGTCTTCATCATATGGGCCAAACACCATTCCTGTTTCATCAGCCTCCTGTAGAATGGCACAGGGATACTACACAATTCCCCCAGGTTCAGCCAACCACAATGCCTCAAAACATAAACCATATTCTGCTACAAGTTCTTTTTTCTTAATARACACAGCCAAACCCTGAGAACTACATATTAACATATTAACACTAGTGGGACAACTGTATTGCTAAGCCTTAACAGTGCATGAGCTGTGATTAAACCTTTTCTGTAAAAATTCCTCAGTTCCAGAAATTTCCCTTGTACTGACAGTTTAAGAAGGTGACTTTGTCCTTGAGAGGACACAATTCTTCCCTCCAGACTTCATACATTTTTCTAGAACTCTCCTACATTATACTTAGGTATTTCAGTGTTGCAATGTATAGCATCAGCTCAGTTCAGCAAAGCTATTGAGCTATTGTACTGGTTAATATAGTGAAATTTATACAAGCTTAATCACATTTATTATCCCTGACAACAATGCAGATGTTCTGAATGCTAAGTGAATTTTTTATAAAGAATATAATTAATTTTTCTGGCCCTGTCCAAAAATGCTTAGTGGTCAGCTCTGCCACTGAAACGTATTTAATAATATGTAAATCTGGCATTTTGGGAAGTAATTAAAGATAAAGTTGCTGTAATTTTAAATTCAGCTAATATCTGTATTGCTCCTATCTAAAGTGGTACTAGGCTAAGTGCTTGAACTAATCGATTTTTAAAAGGGTTTGTTTAGTGATCTCAGGGGAAATAAGGTAGGTTGTATGAAAACATATTAATTATAGAGCCTTCTTTTTTAATGATGCATGCCCTTTTTAGAGTACAATATATTGATGTAGCTACTTCTTCAACTTAAATCATCCAACAAACCTTTCTAGCTTTGTCTCATCCATCTTGATTGTTCACTATATTTATTACAGAATGAAAATAAGATTTTAGATTTTTAATTATTAGCTATAAAGGATTCCAGAGTAGTTCAATGAATTAATTTYTTTGTAAAAAGTATACAACTTCAGCAAATTTTTGCTGACTAGCAAATTTGTCTTTCTCAAAGATTAATATTACTTTCCCCTTCAGTATGTCATATTTTGCTCTCAAGTGTACAGAAAGCTTATTCATGAAAAAGTTTTTACTCTTCTAATAACATTTTTGATTAGTTTTAGAATGTGCCTGTTGCAGTCCTGTTTGAAGTTAATCAATATTTAGGATTTTTTATGTAAAAAAAAWAAAGCTGTTGCGTTTAATGCAGAGATAAATGCTATGCCTAACTCCCAGATTGGAGTGAAACATCAGATTATCTGGTGCAGAGAGGCTGGGGTTTTGACTGCAGAATGCAGGGCAAGGCTGGAACTGCTTCCAGGGAATGGGGCAGAGTTGTTTCTGATGGGCAGGTCGTTTGCTGAAGTAAGCTGACCGCTTGCGGTGACGGTGAGATGCGGCAGAAGCTGCTCTGCAGATGGAAGGATGGGATGTCATGATTTAGTGTGGGCATAGCACAGGTGGTTAGCTATGGGCACAGCCTGCTGATCTAAGTGYGACAGGATGCACAGTGAGCCAGAGCACTGAGGTGGAGCTGCCTGCACCTTTCTCCTCCAGTGAGAGCAAAAGGGCATTGAGTATCCAAAAGCTTCAGTTTACTGGAACACAGCTTCGAACACAATAGTTTTGAAACTGAGATAATTCATGTCTGCTACATAAGACCAAAATTAAAAGCTTTGAAAACAACTATTTCTCTTAACCATTTCTCCTTGAAGGACAGGTCCTTTCTTCCAGCTCTGCTCTCAGTTTTAGTGACTTCCCAGGTTACAGCAGACACTATATAAAAAGTCTGGTCTTTGATCTGACCCTGGTCGTGTGCCTGCCCCTGCTCCTCAGGGTCTCTGTTTTCCCCACCCTGGGATCTAGAAGGTTATTCCTAGCTCAGTGTGCTYGGGCGCAGACCCCGACTCCCTCCAGAGAGTTTTGTTTGAGCCAATGAGCACCTCCTCACACAAATCAAATGGACAGCCTTCCCCTCTAGCTTCTTAATAAACAAAGCATGAAATAAAACAGTCAGTGAGCCATGGACCAACAGATAAAATAGAATCAGGGAATCATTTAGGTTGGAAAAGACCTTTAAGATCATCAACTCAAAACGTTAACCTAACACTGCCAAGTCCACCACTAAACCATGTCCCTAAGCACCACGTCTACACATCTTTTAAATACCTCCAGGGATGGTGACTCAACCACTTCCCTGGGCAGCCTGTTCCAATGCTTGACAATGCTTTCGGTGAAGAAAGTTTTCCTAATATSCAATCTAAACCTCCCCTGGCGCAACTTGAGGCCATTTGCTCTCGTCCTATCTCTTGTTGCTTGGGAGAAGAGACCAACACCCACCTTGCTGCAATCTCCTTTCAGGTAGTTGTAGAGAGCGGTAAGGTCTCCCCGGAGCCTCCTTTTCTCCAGGCTAAATGATCCCAGTTCCCTCAGCTGCTCCTCATAGGACTTGTTCTCTAGACCCTTCACCAGCTTCGTTGCCCTTCTCTGGACACGCTCCAGCACCTCAATGTCTTTCTTGTAGTGAGGGGCCCAGAACTGAACACAGTATTCAAGGTGCAGCCTCACATACAGGGACAAGCTTTCCTGTTTTGTGTAATAGGTGCTGCAGTAAGAATCAAAGGGTGTGTTTTAGTAATACTGTTCCTTCAAACTAACTCACTAAAGTAAGATTCCCTGACTTTTTTTGTGTGGGGGATACATTTAAAAGAGGATGTTAGTGTATGAATATCTCCACTGCTAGGTGTGATCCTGTGCTGTCTTTGTGACAAATGAAACCACTGCTTACACAGGTAAGACAATAYTAGGCAAACATTTCAAGGATTTTTAATGGTCTTTGCAGTTAAGATAGAGAATCTTGTGTGATGGGATTGGTCAAATTCTTCACAGACCATCAGAGAATGTAGCTTTCAGCTAAAAGAAAGTTATTAGGTGAATACTTATATCTGACTATCCTGTCTGAAAGAGAGATGTGAGAATTAAGAGTATCTCAGTTACTGATTAGACAATAGAGTTTTGTTTGCGTTCAGATGATCAAACTCTTGAGGTGTTTGCCCGAGCTTAGCAAGGGGGTGTCTGGAGACTGGAGTACCTGGAACATATCTGAAGATGCCCATATTATCAGTCCCATTTTTAATGTTGAGATGTGGATGACAAGAAATGTGTGTTTCAGAAGATGGTTGTGCTAATTTGTCAGCACAGGAGATCCTGTGCCTCCTTYTCCCATTGCACTCTGGCTGTGTCATCCTGTCTGTTTTCTTTTGCTGCCTCTGAAGCCAGTCTGACCCCTTGATGAGACATTTCGGCTTATTCAACAGGCAGAAAATTATCTCTCTTTTTTGCTTGCTGAGTGAGCTGAATTGACTCATCAAACTGTTGGAGCTAGCACAAAGGAGATGGTAAGTACACACAGCTGGGAGGGAGAAAAAGGGGAAAGCTGAACCATATTTTTAGTGGTAGGAAACTGTTAGACCAGCTCAGCACTCTTGTGAAAACTCATTCTCGGTGAAGAACTCCTGTGTCATATTCACTCTGCCTCTGGTCTGGTGAAACCTGAATATGTTGGCTGCTAAGGCTGGTGGTTCTGCAGAAGTGTTTGGCAGAAAAAAGGTCGTTTGATTTAAGTGGGTCCCTTGGTGGAGATGTCATTGGCAATGAATATTGATGGATTGGAGCTAATTACTAAGTCTTAGTGCATAACCTTTTAGTTCTTACATGTATTTTTGTAAATGTAAAACTGGCTATAATTTGTTGACTCTTGCAAAAGATTTTGCCATTTGCACTTCAAAAACATTCATGGAACTCCAGAAGTTTTTGTTAAAACTACAGATGTATCCATTTACTATATCTGTTAGTCACATGAACAGGATGGGAATGCCTCTGAATCTGCAATGCTAAATAATGCGAGACTTACTGAAGAGAATGCTTGCTGGAAAAATATAAAACCACAGAGAAGTGAGCATATTGGAGAGGTTTATTTTTGTCACTATAGACGCATGCTAGTGATTATGTCAGGATTTTCAAGTTTTACAGCAGAGACAATAAAAAAAAAAAAAAAAAAAAAAAAAAAAAAAAAGCAAGCAGAATTTCAAAATAAACCAGGTCCTGTTTAGGCATTAAAGAAAGGGAAAAATTTTTGAAACTATATTCAATACCCTCACATATGGTGGGGCAGTTTTCAAACATGGTCAGTGCTAAGATTTCAAGCTTTTCAGAAAATCTGGCTTAAGCTCTCCATACCATGCTGAACAGCCTCCACACAGAAGTAGGGAAGAATCGACTACCTGTTTACCACAATAGAACAAGTGATATATCCAGATTCAGGCTGGACTAGATCAAAACAATAAAAAAGAGGAGACTCGGGTGACCTTCAGTGAAAGGTTTCACTTCCCTGAAAGGAGCTCAAAGAATGACAAAGTAACAAAGATCAAATCATGGATCAAAGACAGGTGTTTTAAGAAGGTTTTTTAAGTTCAGTCCCAAGAAGACATTCACAGAAAAATACTTTTCTTTGTAGATGGATTTCACCTGAGCAACTGGGGTACTTAGCTTCTCATTTGCAAAAATGATAGAAAGGTTTTTGAAACTGTAAAATGACAGAAGATGACTCTGAGAAACTTGTATAGTCTTTATACAAGATTATTGTTACTACAATAATTTATTACAAGTTTTCTTATATGGATAAATGGAAATCAGGAAGTGGGAAAATAAAGAAGAGGAAAAGGAACTATTAGTAGGTAAGCATTGGGTTGAGGCTGGCCACAAGGGAACACGTGAAATAGCACAAGGAGTGTGGGCCAAGAAATGGAGGCATTAGAACTGCTAATGTACAGAATGAAATTGCGTATCACAGAGAGAAGAGTGGTGGCCATGGCTGGAACAGTGAAAGATACAAAGGTCTAAACAATCAGAAAAGTCAGAAGAAATTACCTTCATGGAGTATTTAGCCATGTGATAAACTAAATGAAGAAAAAACCTAAAAACCAAACAACAAAGACTGTAGATAAAACAATCTTGGAGTCAAAATTATTTTGGAGAAAGATGATAAAAGCCATAATATTGGCAATGGACCATCAGGGCTAGATTTGGTGATAGCTGTGGATTCAGTATTGATTTTAGAAAGATAAATAGCACTGGAAATGTATTTATTTAACTAAATCTTAACTTCTCCAGGATAAATTAGAGAACAAAAGCTGTGAAAAAGTCCATCACCACCTTATTTCTAAGAGTGCTCTTCCTAATTTTTTCCCGAACAGTCACTGAACCAGCAAATGCTGATGCTATTTTAAGCTTGATTTTGCATGAAGGGAAGATGATTGAAATAGGAGTTTAATAGAAAATTACTTTGAATTGAAGGGCCCTGCTGCCTTTCAGTCTGAATGAAAGGACAGACAAAGGAAAGTCTGCAGAGTTCTCAGTCTGAATGGGAGAAAAGCTCTTTCAATGAAGGGGATTTGGTCAGGGAGAGCTGCAGAGCGAGACATTCATAGACTTGTCTGTGGAGGAAACTCAGAAATAAGTTGAGCATGGAAAATGAGTTTAGAATTTCAGTCCCAAGAAAAGAGGGAAAATACGTTGGAATCACAGCTGTGTTAACGTTCACTGTAAGGGGTACTGTAGGAATGTCAAATGTCCTGTAAGAAACCATGCACTCATAATGCCATGACTTCTAGAGGTCAGCTAGTCCAATTTGCCCTCAAAGCATGATCAGCTAGAGCAGGTTGCTCAGGACCTTGTGCAGTCAAGTTTTGACTATCTCCAGGGACGGAGATCCCACAACCTCTCTGGGCAACCCCTCCCAGCAATAAGATTGTCTCCCCTAGCCTTCTCTTCCTAAGGCTAAAGAAACCCAGTTCTCTGTCTCTTCTCCTACATCATGTGATTCGGATGACTAAAAAGAAATAGCCTGCAAAGAAAGAGATCTTGGAGTTCAGAAAACATAGGGATAAAACACAAATTTCCAAATGTCAAGCTGAAGTAAAGCTTGCAAAGTATATTAGAAAAAAACAGTCAGAGGTTATTAATTTAACCATGTATGGAGATGGGCAAGAAAAAGAGAATCAAGGCTCACCAGGCACAATGAGGACATTAAGATAACAAAAATCTAATGCTATGCCCCCAAAGTCAGTTTAGTATTCTGTTTCGTTTTTTTTGTAAAGATAACCTAGCATGACTACAGAGCTGGATAACTAAGAAGAGCTGAATATGGAATGGACTTCTCCATTTCCAAACTGAAAGAAATGGTTAATTTCAAGGCAACAGATAATTGTTATTGCAGAACAGTGAAAAGACGAACCCACGGAATCACAGATCCAGTATCAAAATTTTTAATGGTTTTCTTCATTTTGAAGTGGTTCTACAGTGGGTATAATATCTGTTTATGGGGAAAAGTAACCAGAGAAACCTGTATCTGTTAGCTGAATACTATATAAAATTCAGAACATGTTTTGAGAGAAAGAATAATTAAGGACATCAAAACAAGTGAGAAACTGGATAAAATGTCACAAAATTTTACCAAAATGGAAATCTGCAAGCCTATCCTCTCACCTTCTTCTTTATGAATGAAAATGAATTCTTTTCTAGGCAAAGCAAATACAGTATACCTAACTAATCAGAATTGCAGTAAAATAGTGTATGAAGTTCCTATTAGTTAAACTTGATAATGAGGATGGTACATGTCCCCCCCCCCGCCCCAGGAGATGAACTGGCTAAAAAAGGAGATAGCCATATTTGTGATAGAGGGTAGAGGGAGGTTACTGTTAGACTTCCTCTGGTGAAACTATCGGAATCTATCTCCTACAATCTTTTTGTTAATGTCTGTGTAAAGGCTCAATGTTTAGAACACAAATGAATTTTGCTGATAGTATAAATTGGGGAGGCATCATTAATGCAGAACAGGATCATAATATGACACTGGCAAGACTGGATGACCTTGAGAACTGTGATCACAGAAATGGGATGGAATTTAA
This sequence comes from Phoebastria nigripes, assembly GCA_035582835.1. Lineage (NCBI taxonomy): Eukaryota > Metazoa > Chordata > Aves > Procellariiformes > Diomedeidae > Phoebastria > Phoebastria nigripes. Next base: position 882,660 of record JAYKAV010001211.1, read on the forward strand.
AATTCAAAGTACAAGGGTCTCATATAAAGATTTTCTCCTGTGATTTGGGATCTCACCATTAGAACAGACAGAAGAAAAGAGTTTTTTGCTTGATCAAAGAATGATACAAGTAGCAGAAATGATGCAACACTACAGAAAGAAAATTCAGTCCTTGAATGTGTCTGCTGAGGAACTGCTAACAGAGGGGGAGTGGATGCGGCTGGATGAGGAATGTCTTCACTATTGTTGAACAACCCTGGTGACCTGTGTTTGAGAAAGATAACTGGAGCCAGAAAAGCTGCAGAGAAAGGCTAGGAAGATGTCTGGGGGAGTGGGGAGCAAACAAAAAGACCTTGTCTTCTTTAGCAGAGCAAATTGAGGGCTGAGAAAGTATTTAGCATAGGCCTGTATTGCTTGAACATGTAGTTGTCTGAGACTGCTGGGAATGAGACTCTTCCAGTCAGATATTCCTACATCTGCTGATTTCAGTTTCTTTACTACTCACCATGGAATTTCTTTTAAAATGCAGCAGCTATTCAGAGACTAGGCATGGGGAATTAAAAGAATTTAAGTAAAATAGCATATGCCTAGATGCTTTCATCCTGTCTTGAACTGCCATTAGATGCATTTAAGGGCAAAAAGCTCTGGAAAACGTGCGGAGTGAAATCCTGGCTCCAGTGAAGACAATGGTGAAACTGAATGGTTATAGTTTCCCCCAGCAGTATACCTTGTTTGAAAAAAGTAGCTCGGAGAGAAGTAGTTCATTTTTACTGTCATCTGATCTCTCCATTGTTCACATTCTTTGTTCAAATTTAGAAGTGTTAACATAACTGTTTTTTAAAGAMTAAAAAGCTGAGATTATGAAAGACTAATATTCTTGGAATGAGGAAATCAGGACAAGTCCTGTTTTTTTTAATCTGAACAAATAATTAACAGGAATTAAAAAAAMCCCACAAGTTCTGAAACACACTTTCTTTGGAATGAAACGTTCTTAGATTATGGGAGAGAAGAGGGCTATAATTTTGCTGTGTCTTTCACTGTCACTCAATAAATTTCAAAGATTATTGGAAGCAGGTTCACACAAGACTCTGTTATTTGTCTTCGAAATATGCACGAACTCTTAGGACAGTTCATCTAAATCACTTTGAAACACCCAACAGCCTGGTACTGTAATGCAAACAGAACTATTTTATAAATCAGTCAGGAGAGCCCATTCTTTAAAAGGTATGCTACATTACTGCAGGCAAAAAGCTCTCCGTTTCGTTATATAACAATGACAATAACTCAATTTAAGTGTATAATGACCCAAGTCAGCAGTCCACAGCAAGAAAAATTTAATAGGAACCTTATCTAGTTTGCTGACATGTTCTTCTCTAGAACCCATTATAGGCTCTTCAGTATACAAAACAATTGGCTCTAATCTTTAATACTGTTAAGCAGCAGGGGGCAAATAGGCATTTTAGCACAGCTTTGCTTTTTATAAACAGCATTTAATATATTCACATGCTCTTAGGCACGGAGCTGTATGTCAAATGTTTCTGAAGTTTGGTCATTAGAACAGGCTCTCTTGAAGTAGAGAAGTGTGTCTGCGCTCCCGTGATGCCCTTTAAAATGGATCGGATGTCACTGCGTTGTGAAGGCAGAAGATTCTAGCATAGGCCTCCTTCGGGAACAGCATGGTTTCTCACTATCTCCTGACGTAAATTAAAGCCATGATAAAATGAATGGGCTCCAGAGAACCATTATAAAGAAAATCACTCTATTAAATACAAAACCAAATGTAATTTCCTCCCTATTTCTTTCTCTGGTTTTCTATATACTGCATTTAAAGAGTACAGGTTAATGCCTATATTGAGTAGGTTGTAATGGCCACTTAGTTTATGATACGGAATATTACTATTGGGGTAGTAGTGCTGAGACAAGGACAGCAACAGATGAGTAAGCTGTCAGAAGAAAACTGTATTTACATCTCAGTTGTGGGTGTTCAAAACTCATTCATTGTGTTCAGTTAAATGCCATTTTTTTACTTTTACAGTTTACAAGGCAATCAGAGGACATTAGATATAAATACATTTTTTATGATTCTGGTAATGCTGCAATGCTTTAACAGTATATATTGGCCCTCCATTAAAGAAAGGTGGAAATCAGCATGCAAAAAATCTACTCTCTGCGTGAAACGCAAAATTTTATACAGGAGACACTGCCTGAGTCACTGAGTCCAGTCCCCTGCCATCACAGATTACTGATTTTTAGTTCAGAAGGCTCTGCAGCAGATGTGTTTCACACACCTCCTTGCACTCTGGCCCACAAAAATCTTCCCAATACCCTTTAACACAGTGAAAGCCAATAGTAAAGGAGGAGGCATCCCTCAAAGAGAAATGGGAAAGAAGAATGTATGTGGTAAAAGGAGCTGTGATGAAGGAGGCATTTGAGGGATGCAAATGAGAAAGACTGGGAAATCTAGAGCTAAGAAATGGAGAGGGAAGGTGTTTGGGTATGCTCATGGGGGTCCAACCTTGACTGAGTCACACCATGTTTGCCACGGGGTAATGTCACAAACCTGGACAATCATTGCACCTTACCTGACACATGGGGTGAGGTTTATTTTACTTCAGAGGTTTGTGATGTAAACCACTGCGCCTGAGCTAGCCAGCCAAATCTCACTTTATCCTAACAGAGAAAAATAGGCAATTTTAAGACCAGTTTCCAACATGTACTTTAGGATGGGATGTATTGGGCCATGGAAGTACCTGATTATCTCCATTGAGTCCTGTGGGTTTTTTTGGTTTAGTTTTTATTTTCTTTCTGTGCACGAGAAATAGATTCTGCTGTCAGAAATGTTATTACAAGACACATCCTCTGTGTCCAACTAGTATAGACATGGAGCCATCCTTCCATGGATAATGTGTGTTGTTATGTGTGGTAAGTGCTGTCAGTGCTCTTGTGAAGGCTCTGTTTGCCTCCTCCCTTTCTCTTGATTGCTCAGCTAGCYGAACGAGTTCAAAAGGTTTGTGTTTATGCAGCCAGCGGTGAAGGGAACAGAAAAACAGGAACTTTGTGAAAAATCATCCTGTGAAAGGAGGATTTTTGGAGTTTCATTCCATTATATTATGTTATTCTTTTCAGTGGCTGGTGACAACTTCCTATTCWGTATTGCCAATCTTTTCTAGTGTTTCTTTTCTACAGAGCTTGTGGGACCTTCTTTTTATTTTATTTTTTAACTACCAAATAGTCACCTGACACCTTGTGAAATGGACCTGAGGACTAATGAAGTTGAAAGAGTGTGTCATGCAAGGATGCTATTTGACAAGATAACTGTGCTGCTCCAGCAGCTTGCAGCTGCTAAAGGGGGCAGTTCTGCTCTTGCATTCCCCGCTCCATCCCCACTCTCAGTTTTCACTTGGTTCAGCACATTGAATGGCCAGAGGTAGCTTAGCAAAAGAACGAAAAAAAAAAAAGAAAAAAAGAGTAAAGGGGAAGAGGTCATAGAGCACCAGGGCTGCTGAAATTGAGGAGGCAGGACTGTGTGTGCTGAGGGGATGTGCCTGCAGAAAGGAGGAGGGGGAACCTCTCCTTTTGGCAGCAGCATGTTGCTCCCTGTCTTACCTGAGGATAAATGTGATGACTATAGCCAAACATCTGAAGAAATGAAAAAGAAGCTGCAATGACCTAGGAATGATGACGTTTACTCAGAAGCTGGTCCAGGTAGGTGGGTTTCACTGCATACAGTCCTGAGGTAGGGCTTGCCCCACTCTGCTGATGCTGGGGGGCTTACAGGGCTTGAGGAAGGGCTGCTCAGGTGGATTTGCAGTTTTAGCTGTGTGAGCAGGAGGAGGCTTAGAGGCTGAACCTAATGTTTTGCATCAGGTTTATCAAAAAAGGTAAATGTGTGAAAGAAAGAAGAGGTTTTGGAGGTTACGTTCATGTTTTTATGAAACCAGTCCCACTGAGTTTCCTTTGGCTATTTTTCTGATTCCTCAGTGGGGACTTTTAGAGGTTAGGAAAACGCCCTGGTAAAGCATTTCCATTTCTAAAATATAGTGTTGTGCTGGCGCTAGACCCTTGAGTTGGCCTTAGGTCTTACTGTCTGTGATTAGGAAGGAAACTTGTTTTACATGCACTAGAAGACCTAAGGAGGAGTTATTACTCTTCCTCCACTTCCCCGCCATGAAGCTGCTTTTATTCCAATTAAAATGTTTTTGGGTTTTTGGAAACATTTAACACTTTTTACYTGCTTTTCTTTTTCCTTATGAAAAGTAGCAGGGCCCAGCACCCCTGAAGAGAAGGTGAACCTGTGTTTGATAGAGAGCTATTAGCTATCGGGTGGTGAAGTGTGAACTCGTCTTGGCTCACTAAGGAAACTGACAGAGTCAGCATCTCTTTATTTTCCTCCCTGTAGTTATCATTGTGAAACAAAATGATTTTTGAAGTCTTGGGAAAGCAAGATTCCCATTAGAGTAAGTCTTACTGATTTTATCATTGCTGCCCTCATAAGTGGCTGCTGATTGACTTTTTACCAGCCAATAGGAACATTCCTAGTTCCTTTAAGATAAAGTGGGCTTAAGAAAATGTCTGTCATGGAGCGAAACCATAGGCTCAGAGGATTTGATATTGTTTATTTCTCTTAGAACTCATTCATTATGTTTCCCATTCTTTTTGGATTTCAGAGGCTTATTTCAAAAAATGAACAGTTGAACACTGATCCGTGCTAAAGCAAACACATGGTACATCTGGTGGATTGTACATCTGTCCTCAGACAATAGTGGGCTATTGGACGTTCTCCAAGATGGTATTATGCCATAGGCCATGCTTTGTCTTGTGTCTTACTAGAGATGTCAGACTCTYTCATTTTTGTACCAGTGTCTTCATTTAGAGATGTTTAATTTTTTAACTTTCCCCTTAGCATCCTTCAAGAAGTTTTATCGGTGTTATCATATGAACACAGACTGTACAATGAAAATATGGTATAAAGCCAGAATCCTACAGTTGATTCAAAGAGCTGATCGTGGGGTTCCTCCTGCACAGAACCATTTGAAAGTGCAGGGCCCAAGTCTGCAATATCTATAAAGACAGAGATTGGAGAAGACTAAATGATTATATAATGATGATTAAACACCAAAGACTTTCTCTAATGAAGAAATGAGGTATGACCTAATTACTACTGTTTGCTAGTAAAGATCGATCCATTTATCATTTTACTCTCTGTTAAAGGCTTTTACCCCAATTTTTAATAAAGTGAAACTTTTGAAATATTTTCAAACTTTTAAGTTTATGGAAAACGCCACATCACTTATTGGGGCTCAAGTAGTCATAATTAAATCACAATGACCTGAGAAGTTATTCTGCCACAACTACCTTTGTGCTTTTAGCCCACCCCAGTACAATGTAAAATGCTAAAAGTTTAAAGCTAAACCTTAAGCTTGTCAAAGTGCAATCTTTCTCACAGAGAAGTAAGTTAGCAGTTGTGACTGGAATGCACCAAAAGCATTCACATTATGGACTAGGTTGGCTCAGTTGACAGGGTAACCCATGAAGCCATCGAAATTTGGTCATGCTTCATCAAGTGCCAGAGTTTCAGCATTCTTCTCTGGTGTCCTGGGAAAAGCAGGGAAAAAATTGCATTTAACTCCTTGGGATGTCCCATGAGCAATGATTTAAATGTGGAGATACATCTGCTTTCCCCACCTAGCTTTGAAGATCTTTTTAGGCACCAGCAATAGGAGAACAATAGCACTGTGATGGTGTCGGTAGCGGTTGAATTAGATGACATACTCTTGTTTTAGTTTAAGACAGGACATTTCTTCTAAAATATGACAGAGAATAGATACTAAGATCTTTTATAGCCATGCTAGAATTCAGACTACTTTCTTGGGCCAACTGTCTCATGACTGTAATGTCTGTGATTCAAGTAGAGTTTGCCTGTGTTTGGATGAGGATAAACTTGGCTCATGAGTCCTGCCTTGCAGTGCTGTGACAGGCCKTGTGTAGCTGATGGGGCACCAACAGTACAAAACATTCAAAGTGTCTTAAGCAGAAGAAATGTCTGTGGTCCTCCTTGGCTAGCAAAATTTCTATGGAGAGAAGTCCAACAGGAGATCCTAAGCAAAATAAATAAGTGAATATATGCAATACAATGAACCCTGAAAAACTGTCCCTTGAGGAGCAAGGCTGACATCCAAGGTTGGGTTTACACAGAAAATCCCAAYGCCTTCTTACCATAAGATGAGTTCTTTCCTGTCCTGTGCCTACCTTGTCTGAGTGATGTTCATCCCCAAGGTACAGGTACACAATGCGGCAGACACTTCACTACATTTAAGACTCTTGTCCTAAAACATCCATAAGTCTAGGCCACAACTGGCTGTATTTTTAATCTCCATCTCCATTCTTCCTCTTCAGTCTCCTACTGAAGAATGTAATGCAAGAGATGCTTCATATGGTCAGTGTGTCACAGAAGAGATGGAAGCCTGGCCTCCAAATTGGTGGCCCGGACATGATTCAAGTAAAACTGCAGGAAGAGGTAGAAACAAGAATGTGAACAAGGGGGATGCTCATATCAATTCAAGTCCTGCATAGAAGCGGTAGTGGCTATTTCAGACCAATGCTAATGCTACGGAGGTACTTCTCTCTGTCTTACTTGCATGTCAGACCCAAGGATGGCCTGACCTTTTCTGTTGCAGTGGCTGTATTATTCATAAAGAAGTGGCCAGACTAGAGCAGGACTACTGACTTTGTTTCTGCTGGTGCACGTTAGATTTGCCTGTGTCACCTCTGCACTGTGGCATAGCTGAAATGAAGTAAAAAACTCCTACTTGGAGACGGCCTCTGAGGCAATCCAGAAGGACTTTTGGCTCCTGCATACTGCCTGTAGGTGTGATTTCTGGGGTCAGTCCCATATCTGGCTGGATGGAGAGCCTTCCTCTTGGTACTTTGGGGTCTGCACAGTAGCAATCTACCTGTGTTGGGTTCCTCTGCTGCAGAGTAAGCGTTGCCCTGAAGGGAAAGGTGAATATCAGCTGGCAGGCTGACCATGAGCTTTTTGCCATAAACCTGGCTCGGCCTCAGAGTGCTGGCAGACAGTGAGTGAGGGACCTTTACTATAAAACCCAGGTGAGGCCCTATATGTGGAAATGTGAAGGCTTCAGGTGTTTTAAACTTGTAACGCCCAGTGCTTTCCAGAAGAAGGACAAGTCCTTAATTACAGTCCCTACTTGAAATTCAAACTCTTTTGGTAGACCTGTTTTTATTTATCCAGGCAGTTATGGAGGAAGAGGATAGTAAACAAATAGATCAGATGATTTACCTGAAGAGTTTGCTCTCAAGATGGCAAGCAGCATACATGAAATGTGCTTACTGCAATTCCACCAGCAGACTCAGAACTTCATCAATGAGACAAACATTGAACCTAATTTCCACTGGTCCTGTGGAGCTGTAGTCTCTGATCATGTCTGTTGAAAAGACCTTTGGAAAAATGTAACARGGTAAATGACAAACTGCAATTGTGGGTTTTGAAGTTTCCCAGTAAAAGGGAAATTTCCGATCAAAACTTTATTAGGAAACTTTTACCTCTTTTCATAGCCTTTGAAACCCTCAATAAAAATGTTTACTGCTGCCACTGATGATGAAGGCATATAAAAAAAAGAGTTTTACAGTCTTTTGCTCAGTATTTCTCCTTTTTATTTTGAATTTGATTGAATTAAAACATGGATGAATGTAGGGACTTGTCCATACCAAAAGTATATTGTTTTGTGTAGTTACTGTTCCTAAGTGACCTGAGTTTTTGCTAATATTTGTAGTGAATAAGTTAGTTTCATTATTCTGAAATCAGAAATGAATGGACTGATAAAATGTAAAAGCTTAGGTAGGACGAGTGTAGAAATTATTCAACTCATTGCAGATTGTTTTCCTTGTTAGATCTGGTATTGTCAGAGCAGGAAAAGGAAGGCTATAGCCTTGTGGTCTGCTTCTCTACTGGTAGTCTGGTAGGTATGTGTCCTTTCTTCACAGGCAAGCCAGGAGGTTTCTCTCTCTTGCCTCCTCTTTCCTCCTGTGTCATTTCTACTCCCTTGACCTTTTCCTCTGCTGATGCTGGAGTAGATCGGATGTTGCTCTTGACACTTAGGATTTTAGAAGATGTTCAGTTTAACTTTGGACTTAAATCTTTTAACTTAAACTTTAAATAAAAGATGTTCACTGTTAGGTCTTTGGTCCTCTGGAGAGCTGAAATTCATTGCTCCATAAACCTATACAATTGCAGCCACGATAAGGTGCTTCCTCTCCTCGCACTACAGATTTTATGATTTTGCAATACACTCTTTGCACTGCAGCTATAGAAAACCCCTTTTATTTACCTTGATTTGCCAAGATACCTTTGCAACTGATCCTTTATATCCCCAAAGACGACCTCTAGGTTCAGTGGTTTGCCTGTGTTGTTCTCCCTGGCCCTGTCATTATATTACCTGGGGTGCCAGAGAGTTTCATAGTTCCCAGGTCCAGTTGTGCCCCACATACTCATCCTACTTCAGGGGACATCCCTGTCCCTTCTGTGTCTCTCCATTCAAAGGAAACCCAAGAAGGCAGACACAGGCTGTGCTCTATCAAGTTTCCTGATGTGGATGATCAGGAGACTGGGACTGCAGGGCACATCGTGAAGTGCCTTTTGCCTCCAATCTAGCAGCAGTCTCTTTGGGTTGAGTACAAATTTGTGTTTTATTGAAGTAAGTGAACCGTTCTTGTGTTCCCCAAAGAAGACCAGAGAAGGAATGAGGAAATAGCAGTGAGTTCCAGCATTACAACAGATCAGTCGGGCTACTGCGGGAGAGGTCTGTTTCATTAATCACCTGCAAGATAATAATGTGAAAAGACTCTATTTCTACYAAATTGTAGTGTCTCTTTGTTAAAGAAATTATTTATAGTGTTTCTCCAACTGTAGCTACAATTCCTCACCACTGATGTGAGGACTGACTTTCAGAGGCCTCCCACAGACTCTTTCTCCTTGCAAGCATATTCTTCTCACCCCTTTTCATTTAGGCTAAACACAAGGGAAAAGGCCAAACTTTTGTAGGTCTCTGTGTCTGTCAGACACATACACAAGGGGACAGTGAGGCTATATCCTCTGGAACATGCAATGAAAAGGAAAAAAAGGCATCTGTTTTCAAGATAATTGATTTTCATACATCTTAAATGTATAGTCTGTAAAGGGCTGACTTAGCATGTTATAGAATATTAACCATTTTCCCTCAACCCCATCCTCCAGTTCCAATTATATTTTGCATGTAGAATTGAGTATTCAGTTAGGYGCAAAGCTATGGAAGCAAATTTTCCTGTTTCTAATTGCACCGCTTGCTTCAGTTACCCTTGTAATAGTATTTAGATTCAGTTGAACATGCAGTTTATCCTGCATGTTTAACATAAMCTCCCTGAAAATTTAGCTCCGTATATATATGTGACTATTTGCTGAGTTTTGCAATGATCAGATCCTTGACTCTAAAATGCCAGCAAGAATGAAAGAAGTAATTATATAATTTATGTTTGCTAGCATCTTGTATGTATTTTATTTTGTAAGAAATCCAAGGGAACAAGCCATTCAAGGGAAAAGAGCATTGCAGTAAAAGAGAACAGGAAGTCATTGATGAAAATTTAGAACCACATTTCAAATATGGTAGAGAATAAAATATTTTAGATCACTTTTTCCTTTTCCTTCAAAAGCTATAAACTCAAAGAAGCCTGACACAGAAAAATTCAAAAGGCATTAATGCATTTAAGTATCTCCTGCATAGGGTCTAGGAGTAGCCATTTCTTATCATACACAGTTTTCACACTGTATAAAAGACAGTAATTCTAGCAAAAAAATAGTGCTATTAAATAGTGCTATTATTTCACTCTTATGACCCTCAGCTTCTGGATAAACCTTGATGGCTACTGTAAAACTGCCTGAAAGGAAGCGTACTAACTCCCGGTACATGTGTAAATTTTCTTACAATTACTGAGGAATGCCGCTTTCTGCGCTTGCTTCACGAGAAGGGCTGGGGGGGAGAGCAGCCGCAGCTGCCGGCAGCGGCTCGGAGCCACGGGATGCTGCCACAGCCCCTGCTTCTGGCTCCCGGTTCTCCTCCCCCGGGGGAGATGCGGCTGCCGCAGCGCGTAGCAGAGACGCGAGTTTACAGCTGCTTGTTGTGACCAGGGCGGCCTGGGGCAGGCAGAGCATTCCTGTGAATCTGGCCAATGCCCTTTTTATAGGGTGAAATCCTATCCTTGTGAAATCAATGGGATATTTGCCATCACAGGGCCGGGGTTTCTCCCAGAAGTTCCTCATTGTAATCTGAGATAGGCAGGCAGGCATCACTGGGAGTGTAGATAAAAATTCCGCAACTTGCTTTAGTTTGTTCCTGCTAAACCCAGTTTTCCACTGCCTTGAATGTGAAGTTTAATTTTCCACTGTGCCTGAGGCCTGGCAACCTGGGAATTAGTTAGGACTACCTGCTCTCTTTATCCCCCCAGGCACGAGCTAAAACTGAGGGGGGAGCCTTTGACTCAGGCTGCTCCAGAAGGTTGTGTAACAGGGGGGTGAACTGTAACCGACACTTCACCTCCTGTTTTTCCTTCCCCAAATCTTTTCCTCCCCGCTTGGCTATTTGTTTGCAGGGTGAAGGTGATACAGGAGGTCTCTTCCCTCCCTCCTTCTCCTGGCGATGGTGCTTCGCTACCCCTTGGTGCAAGTGAGATGGCTGYGGGAGAGGCAGGCGATCAAGGAAGAAGGAGAGGGTTTTCAAGCACAGAGAAGCACGTCTGTTGTTTCTCAGATTAGAACTGRTCCCATAATAGTTGTCTGACAATTTGCAAGCTGGATTTATAAATCTGCCCTTGTAAGAGGCTGAGTTATAAACGCACTGTGCAATTTATAGAACCTGCCAGCAAATCTTAACTGTAAACTCTTGATTTATGCACCATCCTTTTAAACAGTGATTTTTAGTTTGGTTTTTACTAAAGTATTTCAGTATGTGGTAAGTCAGAGAAAAAATTTCCATATCCTACACAGGATTAACAAATCTTAAATCAGATCTGTAAGTCCTACAACAGATTTACAAATCATACCAATAAATCCAAAATAAAACCTCATCATTTTTTTTTTTCCTTTGGCTTACAAATCCTGATTTTGCAGCTGGTTGGTAAGGAAGTGATTTATAGAGGAAGAATTTAAAGCTCAACTGTCAGCATGATCAACTCTGAGAGGTCTGGCTCTCACATCTTATCTAAGTGCTTTGATTTACAAGCTGCAGTCAGGCTCTCTCTATCGCGGATTTTCTCCTGAAACTTGGAGTTGTTTATTATGAGATCTACAAAAGGTTAAACTCTCTGTATGCCACAGTGTGACTGGCCTGGCAGTGTTATGGAAAAGGTGATACCTAATCAGATTGCAGCTGGCAAAAGTGCCCTGCATAACATTTGGTTGTCAGAGAAAACAAACAGCAGCTGAGAATAAATTCTTGAAATGTCAATAAGCTGAGATCCCTGACTCTTTCTTCTTGCATGTATCTGTAAGGCACAATGCACACCTTCAACAGCTACAAGAATAGAGGTGTAGGTACTCATGCTGCTTTGCACTTGTTTAAGTCCCATTAGAGGTAGGATTAAACATAGGTTACACGCTTTACTGAGTTTGGATGGACTTAAGCACATGCTTCAGCTTGTATTTTAGTACACTGCTGAACAGGACTGTAGCTGATTCTTCTGCAGATCTGAGATCAGATTTTCTTTGTAACTCATGTCAATACCTGGCTTTGAAATTCATACAAATAAAAATGCCAGACAATTAAAACTACATAATTACAGAATGCATTCTGGAGACTGAAATCCATGTAATAAGATGTCTCCTTCCAAGGAAAAAAAAAAAAAAACAACCCACCAACAATCAAAGCAGCTTCAGTGACAAGAGAATATTTGATTTACGGAATATTTATGTGAGTTTGTTTCTACTTGACAGATTAGCTCCCACTAATCAGATAAGTAATTTAAAAATCACTTTCTATACTCTAGAGTGATCACTTTAAGCGCCCATTTTTTCTTTATCGATAATCAAGCTTTTCTTTATCTCATCTAACATGTTTTCCTTCTACCTACTTTTCACGTCCCCTTTATTGATTTAATACCAGGAATCTTTTCATATTAAAGAACTTGGCAAACAGCGCGTAAGAAGCCTGCTGCTGTTTGGATACGCTCGCTGACATGTGCGTACAACACCTTGTAGCTCAGAGGTTGCTTTCATTATCGTTTGAGCTCCTTGAGAGGTTCTGGGCATCTGCAGCCAGAAGACACAGTGGCAACCACGTTATAACACAACCTCCAGACCCATGTTAATATTCCTGTCTTTTTAATAAAGTTAATCAGTATTTGCCTAAACTCAAACGCAAATGCTTGGTTGTGCTTTAGGGGTTCAAAAATGTAAGTGTTTAAGATAATATATTAGGTGGTGGAAAGTAAGTGAGCCTATAAAAATAAAATTGGAAGCTGATTTAATAGTATAAAAGGAGATTATTTTAGATTTCTGAATTATCTGCCTAATACGATTATTTTGCCTAGTTTTGAAGCAGTTATTGCCTCCTGTTAAAATTTAATTAGGACCAGCTATTTTACACACAGATGTATTTGTATCAAGTAAGCATGTACCTGCCAAACCCAAATGATACTAGCTGCAGCTGTCGGAAAGGTGTTTAATTGGGGCCGAATGTCGTTGGGTTATTACTTGATTAGTCCAATATTCCCTCCAAGGCACAAAACGGGCTGGGGGATAGCCAGTCAATGCTGCTCTGTACTCTGGCCTGGCTACTCCTGGTGCTCCTTAGGACTTTCACGCTAAGTTCAAGACAAACCTGACGTGTTGCAGCGGAAACCTGTGCAAAACCAGCAAGTCCATTACCCTTTTCTGGTAAATTCACTGAAACTCCTTAAAAAGTGGGCGGGATGGTTCTGGTGCAGCTAAGCATCTAACTTTTAGTGTGATAAATGTTGTGATTTGACAGACAGCTGCCCGGATTTGAAGAGATGAGATCCGGTGTGCTGGTGCCTACTGATTACACACTGATTATWTAAATCCTTGTTTGTTGTTGGGAACTGTTTACCGAACACAGCAGCCCATCAAGAAGAGACTTCCCGATCTGAACAAATAAATCGCGTAAACCTAATAGCAAACAAAGTGTTACAGAAATAATGAAAAACRAGGAGGGTGCGGGGGCTGGAGTGTGGATGAGTAACTTTGTCAGTGTGTACATCCCTCACTAGCGCCTGACGGTAAATTTTCAGGGACTAAGCAACTTCCTGGAAGGGCAGCAGGTAACTGATAACAAGATATTACATAAAGATAAACATAATTACAATCATGGGTCTGTGTCTTTTTTTTTAAAAGCCTAATTATGATAATAGTATGGTTTTAATAATGCATAGGGCTGTTCCAGAATAAATAAGAATCTATTACTGCTCAGGAAAGCTGTGTTTTATTTTACTTGTGCTTGGTTTTACCCAAGCATACCAAAACTACCTCAGGAATAGCTATGGGATTCGAAGAGCCATTTGACCTATGATGAAAAGGAAAACAAGAATTCAAAAATTTGCTTTGTGGCTTCTGTGGTTTTAACAAACCAGAAGAAATCTCATATATAAAATGGCATAAATATATTTACTTTTCTACCTTGGAGTAATGGGCACTGAAATCTACTTAGATAAAGCTTATGTAGATCCGGAAAACTGTGAAGTAGAACAGAAGTCTTTGTTTTTATTATTGCACTTGGCATACTTGCATACCTAAAGGGGTGTTAGGTTTTTCTCAACTACAGATCAAAATTTCCTAGACTTCGCTGAAAATCCTTCCCTGGGTAAACTGAAAACCCTGGAGATTTTATATGAGCAAGGGCATAGTAAAGAATTTGAAGTGAAAGGTCTTTTCTGCATTGTCCTGCACAGAGCCGGAGGAGGACTGGAGCATCCCAGGGACCTTATGTGAAGTGCTGGCGTATGGCATCCAGGAGTGGCAGTTTATGCCACATTACTGAACTCGAGGATGGACTTTTTATGGTCTGAGTATAAAGTGTCACTTGAATGGCCCAGAATTTGATTTCACAATTGTATGCTGGGATTAATCCCAATTTGTATCAGAGTAAACAGGTATGGTTTCAGGCCCATGATATAAATAGTAGGGCTTATCAAAATGTGTCTCTACTTTTCTTGGAAAATTCTCTTTTTTCCTTTAAAAACATGAAAATCCTTGACTGAAAACAGAAAGCAAAATATTTATTTCAAGTTGCTCCAATGTGATTTACAAYGTCTCCGTTTATCTAACGAAACCAAGAGGTTTCATCTTGGGAAAATTTGATGTTAAAAAGTGTAGTTTTAATTTTTTTTTTTTTAAACTGTAGTTTACTAGGGCACCACTGTGATTTTTCTCATCATTTGAAGCGCAAATAACTCATACCTTGCTGTCCTCAATGGGTCGGCCTTTCCTGCCCGCACTGCAGCACAGTTTACTTCAGGGACTTGTCATGGTACAAAATGGGAACCGTTGTTGGAAAGCAGGTCAGAGGAAGTAGGTTGCTTTGGGAAAATGGTGGGGTGTGGATCCTAAAATACAGTTCTTACAAAGCGTTGTGACAGCTTACAAGGATCAGATTGAATATTGAACTGAAGTGAAGCATTTGCTTATAGGACTGCTGAGATGTTTTGCTTCAGTTGAATGGCATATGTTCATATTTCCCTGCAACACTCTTCAGCCTTTAGCTAAACTAGTTTTTCTTTCTCTTTGCTTTCATGTTTGAGGTCTTTTTTTCCCCCAAAGAAATCAAAATTATACATAGAAATAAGACATTACTATTGGAAAATGATATTTTGAGAACCCTCCTTCCCACATGTACAATTATTTTCGGTGCAAAAAAAATTGTTTTGGTTCATTCTTTCCACCATCCTAATGCACAGTTTTGCAGCTGTATTCACACACAAACATGTGCAACTATAAACAGCCCTACTTGGCTGATGTACTCAAAGAGGTTCCAAGCATTAAAGATAAGCCGTTGCATTTTACTCTGTGTTATAAAACACTAGCAACCATTTCTCAGCACAATAAAGAGAGAGATGGGTAAATGTGTTTTGTATTTAACTTTTGAGGTTTTCAGCTTGTTCTGGACAGGAAATACTTGAACAATAAGCTGTTGCTGTCTGTTCTCAGCTCTTCCCAACACTACCTCCACACTCTCACTAAGAAAGAAGCGAGGGGAAAAAACCTCTTTCTGGGTGGCTGGAAGATGGAAAGGCTCCATAGAGAGACAAGAGAATAGCAACCCTCCACACTATCTTCTCTGTGTGCGAAGAACAAAGTCTGTTTTCCTGGCCCTTTGCCTTGCCTCCCCCTCTTCTCCCTTGGTGGTGGAAATAATCCAGCTCTCACGTCCCAGCAGTCCCTGGCAGTGGGGAGGAACTGCTCTGACTTCTCTCTCTGTTAAGTTCCTCGTGAATTAGTCTCAGATTTGATAGGGATTCTCTGTTTCTCAGAAAAAATGCATGCTATTGGAGCACGTTTGCAAATGTGCTGGCTTACAGAGTTTAAAATGATTGTTAACCTTTCATGGGAAGTTCCAAAGAAGAAAGGCAGGCAACCTTTTATGAACTGATACAGCTCTTAACAGCTCCTTCGATGAGTCCTCTTATCAGAGAAGATTTAAAAGTAAAGAAGAGAGAGACTCCTGATAGGATAAACTTTTTCTTATGTCTTTGCATTACAGGTCAGGCTTTGTTTTTTAACAATGAAAAAGAAGTCGGAGCAGGTATTGACTTCACAATGATGCAGATTAGGTTTGTGTACTCATGCAGGCATAAATGAGAATTCAAAGCCAGACACCATCTCACAGAGGGAGAAATGGAAAATTAAACCCCTCATTATTGCATTGGAAATTATAGGATTATATCTATCACCCATAGCATATGACAAATGTAACCAGCTTTGCTGAGTGGATTTGCAAGACTCTTTGGAAACTAGACATTTAGAAATACTAATTAAAGAAATAAATAGTAATTGCAAGTTGCTTTTTATCTTTGTGAGATATATATAACTTATAGCTTTCTTAAAAGGAAAAGAATTATCTCTTCAGCACATTAGCTTTTTAAGTTAGATTTCATTTTGGACTAAAGGAGCAGCTTAATGAAGACCATATCCTTAAACATCTGCATCCATTCGATCAGTAGATCAAATCACTGCTTCCCTTAGGTGTATTTGACCTGACCCTATTCTTACTGGCTTCATTTGCAGCAGCAATTTAATTCATAGTGTTTAATTTTCAATTCTTAATATTCATCTATGCTGTCAGATTATTTAATAAATATTTAATATTAATCTAATTGAACAGGATGATGTTTAAAACTGGGAAATTTCTGCTTTCTTTCTACTACTATCATAAGTAGTCCTAAAAAAACAGAAGAAGATATAGGAAAGAAAAAACCCAACAGTGGCATTTAGAGTTTAGGAGTGAGCTGCACACAAGCTGTCAAATGTTTTTCTTTGACTTCTTGACACAATAAAAAAAAGACTTAAAGATTTTTTCCGCTGGCACTTACTAATATCCTGGAGTTAATGTGTGTATCTGAGGAAGAGAAGAACTTGACCTAAGTGGTTACTTTTACCATTTTGGATTCTTATCCATTACAAACATGAGTGCTTCCAAACACGATGGGCCATGGAGTATAGCCACGTCCAGGCGGGGTGGGTGCGTTCAGGTTTCCCAGGCATCTGTAATCAGTGAATGGAAGGAATTGTTAAACCGTACTAAGTAAGAACAAAAGCCCCAGTGAAGTATTCCCTTACTTAGAAGCAGCTTTCTGTTTCAATCTCCTTACTCAATTACATCATGGGATAATATGCAGGACACATTGAGCCAGAATCGCTTTAATCAAATAAAGAAACTGAAAAGGACTTCTACCCTCAGTATCATTTTATTGAGACTAATATTGTTATTGTCTACAGTGTCCATATCAGAGAATCTGGATTGATTTAATCATTTCAGGCAAGGTTACAGAGAGTATCCTCAGTACATGTCCATCAGCATATCTTTATGGAGATCAGTGCCCTCATGCTGATTTCATCAGCCCAGGGTTTACCTGGTAACTTCAGACCCCAGCCCTCTCGTTCTGGATGAACTCTGACGATTCACTATTCAGTAACCATGAAAGGGAGCACCGTTATTTGAAAAGATGTGGTATACACTCTTTCCCATGTGAGAATTGGCTGCTTTTTACCAGGTGAGAGGTGGCAAGAGACTCTGTCGTTGCCCTTGCCCTCCACGGTGGTGTTCATGCCTGTGCTGCCAGCACAAGACTGGACCTGTTTCTGTGCTCAGGGAACACAGACGGCTGCCAAGAGCTGATGACTGCCAAGGTTAAGTGATTACTAGGAATGCAATGAGGTAAGGAAAAGCTTCTTGGTTTTCCCCCTCCTCTAGTACACCCATATGTGGTCAACCACAAGCTGGACTGAGTACAATGTTTGAATCAAGCCAGATGCAATAACCCTTAAATCAGCCTGTGACAAGGTGAGAGGGAAAGAAGGACATGGTTGGTCCGGTTTGGCAGTGCTGGCTTGGTGGTTCCATGAAAAGTGCTGCATTTTTTTAAAACATGAATGGACTGATTTAAGTCATTGCTGTAATTAGGCCTTTGGTGATCCTAATTAGGGGTTCATCAGCTAATGCAGAATGGCATTTGAGAACACGTGCTTAGGGTCTGAATGCCAAAATGTAGGGGCTTGATTTGTGTATCTGTGTTACCAAGCTGTGTGAGGGGATTTTCA
Source organism: Phoebastria nigripes (assembly GCA_035582835.1). Classification (NCBI taxonomy): domain Eukaryota; kingdom Metazoa; phylum Chordata; class Aves; order Procellariiformes; family Diomedeidae; genus Phoebastria; species Phoebastria nigripes. The sequence continues at coordinate 900,457 of JAYKAV010001211.1, forward strand.
TCTGCTACATGTCTTCTTGGTAAGCCACGTGCTCAGTGACAAAGATAAGGAAGGTTGCACGAACAGGGATATCTCACTCTTACTGCTCAGTCTTCCTTTGTTCAAAAGATTTCTGTTGCCACACCAGGGGACAAATGATAGCATACACTTATCGAGCCACTGCAACATATCAACAACAAAGGTGAGATTGAATCTGAGCATTATCTGACCAGAACACCATCGGAAGAGGTGGCCAAGGGCCTCCACGTGCCAATTGTCTGTCTAAGTGTCTGGCTGATGTGTAAATGGCAAATACATCCCCTGAAATACACATCAGTTCTGGAACAATTTACGAAGGGGAACACGTCATGAATGACTTAACTATCACTAATAGTAGTCTGTAATTATTATCTTGTTAGGCTGTGTTCCTTTAAAGCCACCCCCGGGGAGATGCAACTAAGTCAAGGGCACATCTTGGACAGATCTCCCCCTACAGATCTCTCTGTGGGATTATACTTGTGTTTAGCCTTGCTGTTGAAATAATCAATTACGTTCATCTTCTAATTAATGAACTAGTATCCGTTTCATAGAACATGCTCATGCTGTAATTACTGCAATTGTGTTACCAGTGGAGCACTCAGGGATCGAACGTGTGTGGAGTGCTGTTGAGCTTGAATTGCACGCTGTGGGGAAGCAAGGGTAATGTTTCCTCTGCTGTTGAGTGGACACTTTTTTTGATGGAAAATACAGAAGAATCTGATCAAAATGCCACTACTGAGACAACATATTTTTCTCTGGTTTACTGTGTATTAACCATACCTTTCTCTTTTATGGTTTTAGTTTAAGCATTTGTCTTATCTTAACTGCAGCAGAAAGGCTATTCTGTACAATAGGAAAAGTCTCCAATGCACTGTATGTGGAGAAGGAAAAAACCTTCATTTTGCTTCCTTCTATTTTTTTTATAATATACTGTCAAACATTTTTGTGTATAAGGTTTCAAAATTCCATGGTATCTTGAAAATCTTTAATAAAAAGCATAACATCAATATTAAACATGTCTGAATAGAGGCTTTATGGGGAGTGAACTAGATGGACAGTTTGATCACTTGGAAAGTGATACTTCCATTTGAAATTTCACCTGGTAATATTTCAGACCTTATATCAATTAATTCTATATTGAAAATTGGAGGAAAAAAATATGTATGTAAAACTTTATTAAAGCCAAGTAGAAATGTCACAGTGAGTTACTGGGGAAGTTCTTTAATTGGTGTAAATTGGCCTGGCTCTACTGAATTAAGAAAGGACCTAGCTCTTTAAGTTCAGCCTTCCAGTAAATCTAAACATGACTCATAAATACACACATGTACATGTACATATGCAATTTCTTCTACGTGTTTCTAGGGCTAGTTATAAAAATGGCTTTTCTACGTTCCTCCTGGAATCTGAGAATAATATACAGATTTATTTYGGTGAATCAGGACATACAGCAATGAAAGGTAGTTGGGAGGATCATGTAAGGGGCTCTTTGTACATAAAAACAAATGACTAGACTCTTACTACACTTTTGTCAAACTGTGTGAAATTAAAAAAAAAATGCAAAGGATTTGTTTTGTGGGTTTTTTTGTTTTGCTTTGTCACTTTTTCCCCATTCTGTTTCCTTGTTATCTTTTGAACACCTTAGACCTAGTTTAAAATTTGCATTTCAGTTGGTTATACAACTTTTGCATAGCACCTCTTTGCTACTGATCATCTGGTGGAGGAGTGTTGCTATATGCTTAACAAATTAAYACTCTGTTATATAGATGATGACAGAAAATGTCTGCTTTATGTAATTACAGTTTTAGACAAGCAAGAAGAAAATTCCACTAATAATTTATGCATATGATAATCAAAGCAAGTTATCATATTCCATACTCCAGAACAGAGGCAGTATGTAATAATTTTCTAGAAATTAAAGTAACTGTTTCTCGCTTCGGCTTCCTCATGCATTTGTGTGCCAAGTTTCAGCCTGAAGCAGATTTTAATGGTTGCATTATGAAACTCTCAAAGTGGCTGTGATGAAGACACTGACAAGCCGAGCAATACTGGTGTTGCCCAGTTACACTGCAAAAGTTACACACAAGAAGTTATATAAATCATTATGCAGTGGGCGTATGTCAGCTGCCAAATGATGGGATTTGAAAGAAAATTCTGTATGTGCAGCTTATTCCAGAATTTTCTTCTCCAATGTTTCTTTTACCTGTCAGTAAARTCTCTCACTTGTCTTCTTGTGAGAGTATGAATATTGAATTAATGGACCTCTGTCCCAATCCGGACAGAAGTTTACCGACAGAAATTCCTATGCTTTGGAGCGCTTTGAACTGGTGTGTACGTGTGGATGTGTGTTTGCTTCAGCAGCAGCACGCACGGAGATGGCGCTTTAGAAACCTGTGCTGGCTTGTGCTCTCCCTCTTCCTCCCCAGATCTATCAGGAAAAAACTTTCTCATGAAGAGGCATGTGAACACTCTGTATGGAGTTGTGATAAATTACAGAGGCATAGTAAACTAAATTTATGATGGCTACCTTTGACCTCCTCCTATATGCTTTACTTATTAATCACATCTCTTCTGGGATCACTTCTGCCAAACAGCTTCCAAGATTTCCACATTTTTAAACTAGTCTGCTAGAGGCGTGCATGAATATATGATGCTACTGAAGGAGGGAGGAGATGTGAGTCAGAGACGTCATCCAGGAGAAATGTTTCACTGGTTTGGAAAACTGAACGAGAATGGAGGAAGAGGAGGAAAGTTACAGCTCTGAGCAACGCTAGATTAATGTCAGCACATTTCAATGGTGCTTCCTCTTATTGACTATATTGTGGTGGTGGTGTGCTCATACACAGACAAGTAGCTAATCAGGATTAGGATACAATGGCAAAATCTCTTCTCCATTTTGATGCAATTCTGGGTTCAGATCTTAGATGATAAGTCAGTGAAGTCAACCTCTGTGCTACTCTCTCCCATGTCCCCATAGTGACACTTTCACCCTCAACACAGAAGTTGTGAAAAGGGGTCCATATAAACTCACCCAGAGAGTCAGCTCTGGGAAATTGTGCTCCTTCCTTTCATGAGCCAGTGAAGATAAAAATACTATCCCACCACCATCCATTAAATGCATTCTCTATATATAGAGAATATATTAGAATGATACTACGGATATTGAATTTATCTTCATGAGATGGGGATGGTCTCATCAGTCATGAGTGTCACAACTAAGCAAAGACACAAGTGAATAATGAAGCCACCCTTATCGAGTACAGATGAATTCAATTTCCTCTGCACTATAATGTCATATTTGATTCAGTGAACTATAACATCTACTTTTTATTTTTTAAGTTGCCCATGGGTTCTATCTTTTTCTCATTCTCCCTCTCTAAAGCTGTTTTTGCGATGCATTTTTCTGCTTTTATGCATCCTGCATGTCTTTTTCCTCTGTCTGACATAACAACTAAGTTGAATCATAAATGGCATACACAGAATGAGAACACTTACCATGTCAGGTGCCTAAATTCCCTGCCCCTACTATCTTTTCTGGAGCACCTATCCCTGGGAGTTATGCTGACAACACTTTATGCACAGAAGTGCAGGCCACGGATAAATGGGCTTGTTCTGGGGTATCTGTAAGGCTATATTATCTTGTGATTTTTGAAAAAGTGTGTATAAGTCTGTCCATCCTGATGGACGGAGTAGCATGAAGGAGCTAACTGTAGGAGTGGCCTTGGTGTTAAGCAACCATAACTGCCGTGAACACAGGCTGTGAAAAATAAACCAAATGTGTACAATACTATGCAGCAGTAGGTCATGTGCAGAAGAGTCCGTGTGAAAATAAAGCAGGGAGCAAAAATTGCTATGGCCTTCCTCTTACCAGGACAGTTTTTAGCATGAGTAGAGCTAATCGGAAAGCATGCTCCTCTCCACACCACGTGCCCCCTGCCCTTTTCCCTCGAAAATGCCTTCACTGTGTGCTGGCTATCAGCCTGCCCAGTAAGCTGCTGTTTCAGGATGCTTTGGATACACTGTGAACAAATGCCACCTGCACGGCACTGCCGCAGCCGGACATTAGGCACTGCAAGAAGCACACAGGGACAAAGCATATTCAAACCCTTTTCCACTCCCACTGTTGAAGTCGTGCCAAGATGCTGGCTGCAGACAACACCAGATTTTTTTTCAGTCAACTTAACCGTTCCCATAATCCTACAAAATTGAGGTCTATCTGCTTAGACAGAAGAATGTGCCACTTGAGCTACCAAGGGCAGAACATAGCGCTGTCCCTGAGAAGAGCTCCTCTCGGCTGGCACAGCACTCAGCACAGTGGAGACATGGCCTCTGGCTCAAATCCCCAGAGGTTGCTGTRGTTTTTCCTCCTTGCAATACAAAGAATAAACACAAATGTGTTGTGTGAGCAATGCAGCTGCTGCATCAACTCTGAGCACAGTGCTATTTTGTACCTAGACTGTATATTCTGTATTGCTTAATACAGAAAAGGGCACAATAGCTCAATTTCAAGCTAATTATAGCAGTAGAAGATTCTGTGGGAATGCCTCTCCAGGTTTTACCAATAAACTCCTTAGAGAAACAAGGAAACGTATTCACATTATATTTACCTAATAGATGAGATTCAGTCTATTAGATGAGATATGAAGTAAATTAAATTCCATGGCAGGTGAACACCCTGAGGGTACTGTAGTTTATAACACTATATTAATATTCCGTAAGACCACTGCATGAGCTTAGTACAGCTAACTTCAAAATTAGCTTTACAGGCCACCTGCAGAATTTTTTTCTGGTTGCTTTCATAGTCAGTGCTGCAATCATAGATAATTTAACATAAATATTAAGTAAATAATTGGTTCAGAATATTTCAAGGTTAGGGACATAAATCTCATTCCTATTACATGAATGCAAACCATAAAAATACAAGGTGGTACTTAACCTGGCAATTTTAGTTTCCAATGGCCATATTCCCTTCCATTTTTTGAGAAATAGAAAAGACCTAAACAAATTCTACAGAATGCAGTTACAGAAGGTGCAGAAGAATTATTGTGGAAAGGAGATATTAAGTCAGAGCTCTATGTAAAAAATGCTCAAGCTGATAAAATGATTGTAATGAGCACTACTAAGGTTTTAGATTGCATTTGTATAGATTTAGTGATATGAATATAGACTGAAGGTTTTTTGTTATGCTTTTCTGAAAGGATGATTTCTGAACCTGAGCACTGGCTGAGGTAATAAGAAAGAGGTGGTGGGTGTGCCTCATTGTGACAGCTGTGGTTACGAGATGCTTTCTAATTAGCCTCCAGAAGCTTACAACTTGCAAGTTAGCCAGAAGTAATCATCACAATAACTAGGTGGTCTCTTAGGCAGAAAAGCACATTTACATTTTGAAGGAGGTAAGCTCTTTTTCTAATGCAGTTCTCTAGTGCCAGAGCTTGGGAAGGAGATCAAGAGGAACTACTCTTGGATGTCAGACTTTTGGCTGTTTCCAAAAAAATCTTAGCAGTTCATAACAGTGATACTTGGGAAAAAGTCAGTAAGATACTATGTCTATTGTGTGCATTTTCCCACCATCAGCAGACCTTTCATTTGATTTTTTTTTTTTTTTTTATATATTGCTTGCATTTTTTTCTGACTGTAGCATGTCTGTGTAGATTTTTGTTTGATGCCCTTGTTCCTAATTTGTCCTTAAGGGTACAAGGAAGTTCGTATTTTAATTACAGCTTCAGAGAGTAAGTTGGTTTAATTAGCTTTCCATTGCTTTCCAGATCCTTCTCAAAACATTTGCTCTCTGATATTATTGTCAAATTGTAAGAGCTGGCTGAGGAAGGAGAGCTGCAGGTATTCCTACAGACCAGGTGATGCCTGTTAATGCAAAATGGATCTGAAGAAGTAATTTTATCAGCATTTGTCACAGAAAAATTGCAATCAGAGAATCTGCTTTCAGAGTTCGGCTCTGTCGGCTTTTACCTGTTGCCTCCTTACTACGTATAGCAATTGCTTTAGGTTTAGTAAGATTTTTGTGTGTTCTTTTTATTTCAGACCATTACATATTGAATCTCAACAAACTAAGTTTCCTTTAAGAGATTCCATTACAAGATGTCTGCAGAAGATACCTGCTGGCTATTCCCCTACTGAAGCAGGGAAATCTTCTGCAGATATAAAACTGGGATAGCAGGATCTCCCTCCAGGCTTTCTTTTCAATTGCAAGTATGTGGAGGCATTGGCTTTGGTGGGGAAGGCCATGCTTTGACTCTTCTAGTCATGATAGCAAAATCCACCAGAGACAGTTGTTAAGACGGCATCTGAATATTTAGTAACTTAAGCAACTGTAGGGAATGTTTGCTTAAGAGTAATTGAAATGGATTAAAAAGGGGTCAAAATCCACTGAGATGCTGACAAGAAATCTGAGACTTTTTAGGCAGAAAGGTTTTCACTGTCTTTTCTCATACGTGTAATGGATGTTCTTCTTCCTGTATGCCCAGAAGTCAGGACATGTCAGTGTGAACTTTTAATTATTAAGTGATGTATTGATTTGGACATAATTTCTGTCTCAAAATTGAAGTATACTTATGTGAGGATAGTGCTAAAAAAAAAACAACCCACATATGAAAGTGTGAACAAAAATCAAACTTGGAGCAGGAAGACAGAGGATAGAAAATGAAGGCAGAAGAAGGATATAAAAAGAAGGCAGGGATTATCTTGCTTATTCTGATCGTTTTCTCCTCAAATTTATTGAGGTACTAAGATGTGTCTTGATTACACTTTCCTGTGTCTGCTAATATTCCTGATTTTGCACTTTGATACTATGTGGGCTCACACCTACTATTAAACTTTCATGATTGAATAATTTCAGTAGGGAAAAGTCTGCTCTATTAAAGTGCATAGAAGTTCAATAGCTGAAGTCTAAGGCAGACATATGAGGTAATATATAGTGTAACTTTTTCTGTTCTCAGTTCTTCTTACTACACCCTAGAGGTACTAGGAGACAATGGAGACAATGTGTAACGAATGACAGAAAATGTGTGTAAAAGCATTGTATGGTGAATAAATTAAAGCCTTTAGTCATAAGACCAATAATAGGAGAAGCGAGAAATTAAGAAGTATAAGCAAGGGAGACAAAACATCTAGCAGAACAAACGGATATAATAATTTTCAAACATGTCAGCTTGAATCAACTAAGGTAAACAATTGGAGTCTCAGTGCATGCCTGGACTAGGCAAGCTTTGCCACTGAGTACTGTAAAATGGAAAGGAGTCATAAACTGTTGGAGAACAGAACAGGAGTATGTGTCTGACCATTCATAATCTTTTAATCAAACATGGAGCCCATAGCTGGAGTCTGGTAGCTTTGGAGACTACTTTGTCTGTCTATTCATAGACCATTCATAACTCAGTGAGCCATAAAAATGCTCTCTCACTTTCTTGCTTCAGCAGTTTCAACACCTTCCTCTGGGACAAATTTCTCTAATAACAAGAGGTAATTCAATTTTGCTCTTGCTCAGTCCTAAGCAAACAGTTCTGGCTGTTGTGACTTACCACATTTGTAGAGGTTGTGCAGGGAAGACAGCGTAACAGTTGGAAGCTCCCGGGTGCCCTGTCAAATTGTAAATTGACTGTTGTATGGACTGTCATGGRTATTGATGCTTTAAAAACCTGAAGGTATTGCTGTGCTTTGTGGCATGGTGGCAGCTGGTGCCTGCCCCACCACACCTTCATTTATAAAGGTGCTGTAGGAGAGCCTGGGTCACGGGGAGCCCTGGCTCCTGCTATGGGAGATGGAGGCAGTCACTCTCCATGGGGTTGGATAGTGTGGATATTTGTGGTGGTGGCAGTGGGGAAGGCGGTTTCAATGTTGGCAGTGGGGGCAGAGGTGGAGGTGGTGCAGTGTAGAGATGGTGGCACTCTTCTCCTGCTGTGTGTGGTGGGGAGGGTGCAAGGAAAGGGCTCTAGAGGGGCAGCACTGCTTCCCTGCAGCAGCCAGGGTGCCTTCCTCTCCCTCCTGCCACCCCATTGCTTACGAGCTTACCGCTCTTCATTCCAACAGTTGCATTTCTACCACAGATATAAGGCATTGGCCAGTACTAGTGCAACTCAGGGGACAGTTTGGCTGTTTAAGTATTCACATGCTGTTCTAGCTTGGATTTTATACATCCCTTTAAATTTACAAGTCGGGAAGTTCATTTAATTTGTAAAACTGTTGAGTTTGTGAAGAGTACCTTGAAATGTTTTCCTTATCCATTTCTTCAAGATCTTGTTGCAGAGAGGAAGTATACTTGTCTTTGTTTTTACTAACAACGAGCACTTACTGACTTGTATTTATATTGCTGCAGAGAGAACGCACATAGTTACAGCAGGGGCTTTAAAATTGATTTAGAAATTGAATAAACTTTTATTCTATTGTGTAAGAACCAAACATTGATTTATTTGGGTTAGCTTAAAAAACAAACAACAAAAACCTCAATCGACAGTTTTTCTTTGCAAAGTTTCTTGGGCCTTCCTTTGAAGCATCTGGCCCTTTTAGAAAAAGGATACCAGACAAGGCCACTGGTGAGATTTGTCTTGTCAAATCAAGTATTTTCTTACTGTAGCTATTTTTCTCTCTAACCTATTAGTTTGAGGCTCATCTGCAGGCCACACGGTGCCAAAGCTCTGGTCCTACCTTGTACTGACTGCGGGTTTCCCTGCACGTGAGGGTTTGACAAAAAGCATACTTACTGCTCCTGAGGATTTCCTGGTTGAAGAGGTTCTGTATGCTTCTCTGTTTTAACCTTTTTTTTTTTTTTTTTTTTTCAAAGCAGCTGTGTTCACCTAACATTTTCCTATATTTTCCTTTTTTCTGCTGTAGATGGCAATATAACACTTTTTCATCCACTGGGAGCCTCATGTTTCTGTAAAATTTGTATAAACCTAGTAAGCTAGCAATAGATTTCTCCTATTATCTGTGTACAGTACTAGCTGTAATGGCTCCCCTGCCACTCAGCCGTGACTCTCACCCCATCACTTGGGGTGAGACTCCTTCCTTGTCTTCTTTCTGTCCTCATCTCACAGGCTCCATCTCCTGTTCTTAACACTCTTGTGCCACCAGCTTAATTTTTTGCCTGCATCAGATTAGGATAACTATGCGTGAGACAGCCTTGACTTCTGTTTTCTTCACCCCTTTTGTGACACTGGCCCAAATCTTGGTTTTCGCACTCTTACATTTCCACCTCTTCCTTCATGCCCAAATTACTGATTTCATACCCATTTGTGTCTCCTTTTTTTTCAAAATTTTTTTCTTTTTCTGGAGCAAGAACTTCATTTCTATGAAAAGCTCAGTCATGGTGCACTGGTAACGAAAAAACAACTGCGTAGACTCTCCTATTTTGTCTGTGAAGTAAAATGTGCTATACTGCCAATCTATGTTACTGAAATTAGGAACAGGCTAATAGCATGTATTTTCAGTTATTCAAAGGCAGCTGCACTGCATCAGACTAACATCTACCTATTATTCTACCCTAAGAGTGGCCAATTGTGGATACTGAGGGAAAGACTATTAGAAAAGTGATGAATAAATTCCCTTCAGGTGGCACTCGAGATGTTAAAGATTTCTTGAGCCAAAAGTTGTTGTGTATTGCTGCATCTAATCATTTTGATGGAGATTTCTTCTATGAATTGTGGAGTTTGTTCCATAATTAAATTGTGGAACATACATAAACAGATCTTACTTTTCAGATGCTTTAAATCTGCTTCTTGATAATTAAATATGGTGTTCCTAGTTACTGGGTTATAAGACAATGTGAATAATTGTTATCCTTATTTTTTTGGGGGAATGAGGTAAAGTGAACTGTACACCGTGTAACAGAGTTATGTAATGATGCTGTCTGTTTTGTTCATTTTTCCTTTCCTATTAATCCCCAGTGGTCCATTTTCTTTTTTAATCTGCTGCTGAGCATGAAGATGATGTTTTTTGGGATGAGTGCAACATCTCTGTGTAAGGGGTAATAGCTAATTTGGAATGCATTCTTGTGTCTACAKTGTGCGGTTACTTCCCTCTCCTGTTCTTTGCTTTGTATTTATTGACAGTGGATTTCACTTGGCATGTTATTACCTGTTCACTCAGAAACATGATATCTTCTGCAGCTCTTCACAGTCAGCTTGCAAGTGAAGTGAGTAATTTTGAATAATCAGAAAACTTAGCCACCTCATTCATGAACATGTTGAGGAGCATAAGCTTTAGCACAGAAGACAATCATTGGAAACTTTCCTGAAATATGAAAACTGACCATTTATTCTTACTGTTAATTTTATATCCCTTAACTAGTAATTAATCCTTGATATTGTTGAGAGGACCTTCATTTTTATCCCAGGACAGCTTAGTTTGAGAGTCACAGGTGATGAACCTTGTAAAGGAGGAGGGGGGGAAAAAAAAAAAAAAGAAAAAAGGTATCCTCTGGATTACACTTTTCCATATGCTTTTTTAACACTTTCAAAGAACTCCAATGTATTTCTGGAGCATGACTTCCATGGAAATCATGCTGACTATCCTATTGAATGTGCCCATGTATCACCTGAGTTGATTCCTTACTATAATTTCAACCAATTACTGATCAAAAGCTTGTCATGAGTGCAAGAACTGAGGGGACACAGGGGATGTATGTCCCCTCAGTTCTTGCACTTGTGACAAACTTTTGATTCAGAAAATGGGAAAAGCAACTGAAGAAGTTACAAAGAAGAACAGTTACACAATTACTGCTTGAAACAGTACAAAATTACTGTTTGAAAAATGTGAAAGTGGAGAGTGGCTTGAATGAGAACCACCATAAAAATGGTAGCATCTACTTAGGAAGGGAAGGAAGGAGAAGGGCAAAAAAACAGATTTTTTTTTTTTTTTTTTTTTTTTTTTTTTGAAAAGTAAACTTAAATGCAGAGAAGTATGTTCAAAGAGGTGGTACTAATAACACAGGCAGAAAAACCAGCAGTGACAAAGCATAATAGGAAGTGTATCAAAAGCCATCTTTGCTAAATGGTGAGGTCACTGTTGAACTCTAACACGTGCATACACACACCAAACCCATGAATTAGATTGGATGTTGAAGGTTGACTGTAACAGAGCACAATGGGAATGTAGGGACAAATTCAAAAAAGCCAAGGCTGAGAATAGAAGGCACCTGGTGAAAGACATCAGGAGTAATAGAAATCATTCCATGTATATGTAATTGGTAAGAGAAATACCAATGAAATAGGTTTCTTTCTCCCCTGTGCAGTAAAACTACTACCAGAAGAGGATGAAAAGGCTTAGTGGGATGTGATGTCCTTTTTGCATCATGTCCGTTGCAGAAAAGACTGCTTAGAGGAACTTACAGCATAATTAATACCAGTTGTAAAAGGAGGTAAGATTCAAGACTACAATGGGAAAGACCAAGTTAGAGAGCTCTTAGAAAAGTTAGATGTCTTCAGGTGGATAGGGCTGACCAACATTATCCTGGGATATTTAAAGAACTTGAAAATACTAACACTTATGTTTAAGATATGGAGAATAACCATAACACTGGTTATCACAGTAAGGAAACACTGAAAAACTAGAAAAATTTTCTTTATATATAGGGGATTATATTTATAAAAGGGAAAAAGAGGCCTTCATTTAAGTTCCAGGAAAATTCTGGAACACCTTATGAAACAAGTTGTGCTACATTCACCTTGAAGATAAAAAGATGTTTAGCAACCAAAAGGACTTAGCAGTAAAAGGAAAAAAAAAAAAAAAAAAANCTGGTTGAAGAGGTTCTGTATGCTTCTCTGTTTTAACTTTTTTTTTTTTTTTTTTATTCCAAAGCAGCTGTGTTCACCTAACATTTTCCTATATTTTCCTTTTTTCTGCTGTAGATGGCAATATAACACTTTTTCATCCACTGGGAGCCTCATGTTTCTGTAAAATTTGTATAAACCTAGTAAGCTAGCAATAGATTTCTCCTATTATCTGTGTACAGTACTAGCTGTAATGGCTCCCCTGCCACTCAGCCGTGACTCTCACCCCATCACTTGGGGTGAGACTCCTTCCTTGTCTTCTTTCTGTCCTCATCTCACAGGCTCCATCTCCTGTTCTTAACACTCTTGTGCCACCAGCTTAATTTTTTGCCTGCATCAGATTAGGATAACTATGCGTGAGACAGCCTTGACTTCTGTTTTCTTCACCCCTTTTGTGACACTGGCCCAAATCTTGGTTTTCGCACTCTTACATTTCCACCTCTTCCTTCATGCCCAAATTACTGATTTCATACCCATTTGTGTCTCCTTTTTTTTCAAAATTTTTTTCTTTTTCTGGAGCAAGAACTTCATTTCTATGAAAAGCTCAGTCATGGTGCACTGGTAACGAAAAAACAACTGCGTAGACTCTCCTATTTTGTCTGTGAAGTAAAATGTGCTATACTGCCAATCTATGTTACTGAAATTAGGAACAGGCTAATAGCATGTATTTTCAGTTATTCAAAGGCAGCTGCACTGCATCAGACTAACATCTACCTATTATTCTACCCTAAGAGTGGCCAATTGTGGATACTGAGGGAAAGACTATTAGAAAAGTGATGAATAAATTCCCTTCAGGTGGCACTCGAGATGTTAAAGATTTCTTGAGCCAAAAGTTGTTGTGTATTGCTGCATCTAATCATTTTGATGGAGATTTCTTCTATGAATTGTGGAGTTTGTTCCATAATTAAATTGTGGAACATACATAAACAGATCTTACTTTTCAGATGCTTTAAATCTGCTTCTTGATAATTAAATATGGTGTTCCTAGTTACTGGGTTATAAGACAATGTGAATAATTGTTATCCTTATTTTTTTGGGGGAATGAGGTAAAGTGAACTGTACACCGTGTAACAGAGTTATGTAATGATGCTGTCTGTTTTGTTCATTTTTCCTTTCCTATTAATCCCCAGTGGTCCATTTTCTTTTTTAATCTGCTGCTGAGCATGAAGATGATGTTTTTTGGGATGAGTGCAACATCTCTGTGTAAGGGGTAATAGCTAATTTGGAATGCATTCTTGTGTCTACAKTGTGCGGTTACTTCCCTCTCCTGTTCTTTGCTTTGTATTTATTGACAGTGGATTTCACTTGGCATGTTATTACCTGTTCACTCAGAAACATGATATCTTCTGCAGCTCTTCACAGTCAGCTTGCAAGTGAAGTGAGTAATTTTGAATAATCAGAAAACTTAGCCACCTCATTCATGAACATGTTGAGGAGCATAAGCTTTAGCACAGAAGACAATCATTGGAAACTTTCCTGAAATATGAAAACTGACCATTTATTCTTACTGTTAATTTTATATCCCTTAACTAGTAATTAATCCTTGATATTGTTGAGAGGACCTTCATTTTTATCCCAGGACAGCTTAGTTTGAGAGTCACAGGTGATGAACCTTGTAAAGGAGGAGGGGGGAAAAAAAAAAAAAGAAAAAAGGTATCCTCTGGATTACACTTTTCCATATGCTTTTTTAACACTTTCAAAGAACTCCAATGTATTTCTGGAGCATGACTTCCATGGAAATCATGCTGACTATCCTATTGAATGTGCCCATGTATCACCTGAGTTGATTCCTTACTATAATTTCAACCAATTACTGATCAAAAGCTTGTCATGAGTGCAAGAACTGAGGGGACACAGGGGATGTATGTCCCCTCAGTTCTTGCACTTGTGACAAACTTTTGATTCAGAAAATGGGAAAAGCAACTGAAGAAGTTACAAAGAAGAACAGTTACACAATTACTGCTTGAAACAGTACAAAATTACTGTTTGAAAAATGTGAAAGTGGAGAGTGGCTTGAATGAGAACCACCATAAAAATGGTAGCATCTACTTAGGAAGGGAAGGAAGGAGAAGGGCAAAAAAACAGATTTTTTTTTTTTTTTTTTTTTTTTTTTTTTGAAAAGTAAACTTAAATGCAGAGAAGTATGTTCAAAGAGGTGGTACTAATAACACAGGCAGAAAAACCAGCAGTGACAAAGCATAATAGGAAGTGTATCAAAAGCCATCTTTGCTAAATGGTGAGGTCACTGTTGAACTCTAACACGTGCATACACACACCAAACCCATGAATTAGATTGGATGTTGAAGGTTGACTGTAACAGAGCACAATGGGAATGTAGGGACAAATTCAAAAAAGCCAAGGCTGAGAATAGAAGGCACCTGGTGAAAGACATCAGGAGTAATAGAAATCATTCCATGTATATGTAATTGGTAAGAGAAATACCAATGAAATAGGTTTCTTTCTCCCCTGTGCAGTAAAACTACTACCAGAAGAGGATGAAAAGGCTTAGTGGGATGTGATGTCCTTTTTGCATCATGTCCGTTGCAGAAAAGACTGCTTAGAGGAACTTACAGCATAATTAATACCAGTTGTAAAAGGAGGTAAGATTCAAGACTACAATGGGAAAGACCAAGTTAGAGAGCTCTTAGAAAAGTTAGATGTCTTCAGGTGGATAGGGCTGACCAACATTATCCTGGGATATTTAAAGAACTTGAAAATACTAACACTTATGTTTAAGATATGGAGAATAACCATAACACTGGTTATCACAGTAAGGAAACACTGAAAAACTAGAAAAATTTTCTTTATATATAGGGGATTATATTTATAAAAGGGAAAAAGAGGCCTTCATTTAAGTTCCAGGAAAATTCTGGAACACCTTATGAAACAAGTTGTGCTACATTCACCTTGAAGATAAAAAGATGTTTAGCAACCAAAAGGACTTAGCAGTAAAAGGAAAAAAAAAAAAAAAAAAAATCTAAGAAATCCAGTGCTTGTGTGATAAGATAACAATCCACATGGATAGGAGAGAAGCAGGAAATACATCTCTTCTTTAGATAAACATGGTCTTCACAAGAGTTCAGAAGGGAGGAAGTGAAATTGGTTGATAGCCAAATCTAGAGAGTAACTCTTTGTAATTATTGTCTAAACAGAAACATACAGTCCTAGCCAGATTTGTTTGGGGTCTTTCTGGTCAGAGTTTATTCATGACTTTACCGAAGTTCTGAACTTGGCGTTGACATGAAGTTGGAAGGCAGTGCAAATCCTCTGGATGACAGAGTTGGAATTCAAAATTATCCAGTGAACTGATGAAATGGTTTCTAATAAAAACCCATAAATCAATAGGGATATTCAGTTAGGCAGTGATAATCACCTACACAAATACTGGATGGGAAACAACTGATTAGGACAACAGTCCTTCAGGAAAGAGTCCGTGAGTATAGTGATGACAACCTGAACATGAGTCAACAATGTCTTGCTGTTACACAAGGACAAACTTCATAGTGAGAAGTATAAGCAATAGGAAGTTTGCAAATCATGTGACATAATCTTTTCACTGTACTCAGCCTTGGTGAGGACACACTGCAGAACTATGACTGGCCTAGAGTATCTCATTTCACGATAAATGTCGGATTACAACAGGCTTTGAAGATGTGAAGCCTTCTGCAAAAGAGCAAGGGAGTAATCTGCTCGCTGTATTTATGGTGTGGGCAATAGGCTTGAACTGCAGCAAGAGAGGTTAAGGTTAGGTATTAGAGTTCCTAACTTTAAGGAGAATGAATCACTTGAACAATGTGCTTTCCTAATGCCATAGAAGCTATATCATTGGAGGCTTTCTCACCACGTCTGTCAAGGATGATGTAACGTCTCAGAGATGACCCAGCCTTGAGGCAGGGGATGGTCTGAGAACATTTCCAGTCCTATTCATTGTTATCTCTTGCTTTACCTCTTTCCCATAGCTCCTCTGTTTTCCTCACTTATAAGCGACTTGCCATCTGCTTCAAGGCCCTCTACCTCCTGTCCCAAGTTTATTTTTCTCGAATTTACCATGGAGAGCTAACGAGGCCAATGTCAGACTTGGTCAGACCTCACTATTCTTTTACTTTTCCAGATCACTCATTAGTTTATTGAACAACATTGGTCCCAGCATTGATTTTTGAGGTGCCTGTGCTGGCAAATTCCCCACCTTCTGAGAATGAATCATTTGTCCCAAACTGTTTCCTGTCTTCCAAACAATTATTAATCCTTGAAAGGTCTTCCCTCTTATCTTGTGCCACCTTAATTGCTCTTCAGAACTGTTTCTGAAGGATCTTATTTAAAGCGTGTGGTTGGGTTTGKTTTTTTTTTTTAA
The DNA here is from genome assembly GCA_035582835.1 of Phoebastria nigripes. Lineage (NCBI taxonomy): Eukaryota > Metazoa > Chordata > Aves > Procellariiformes > Diomedeidae > Phoebastria > Phoebastria nigripes. The sequence goes on from JAYKAV010001211.1 coordinate 916,603, forward strand.
TGCATGCTGCATTATACCTATTGAAACACTGTTTTCTCACTGTGTCCTTTAAATCTCTGTTTCATAAATTATAAAAATGATGTTGATTCTGCCCCAGTATGTTACAGTTATTCATGTGCCCACCTGTTCTAGCTTCTATTATATTTTATGCTAATTAGCAGGCAAATGAATTTTCTGGTATGTTAATCAGACTCATTAGTCTGTAATTCCCAGAACTGCCTCTGTAGCCCCTTACAAAGTTTGGTCTGATATTTGTCTTTTCTCACTTGGCTGGAAAGTGATAGAGCTTGCAATAAACAGAAGAGGACATACTCTTGTTAGTTATTCTGTGGTTTCACAACTGAATTTCTTTAGAACTCTTTGTGAGTATGACCTGGCCCTGGGTGATGTAAGGGACTCGGGAGCACAGGTAGTGTTCTCATTAATTCTGCCGGTCAAAGGGAAGGGGTTTGAAAGGGCCAGTCGAATCTGGTGAGTCAACAAATGGTTATGGGACTGGTGCCACAGCCAGGGGTTTGGCTACTTAGACCATGGGACTCGCTTTGAGAAACCTGGTCTACTGGGGGCTGACGGAGTCCATCTGTCAGAGAAGGGGAAGAGCAGCTTTGGTGATAGGCTTGCCAAGCTGGTGAAGAAGGCTTTAAACTAGAGGTGCCGGGGGAGGAGAACCTCAATCCATCCCACTCCTACCAGTTTGATGCCATGGCCAGCAATAGATGCCCAGAGCCTGGAGAAGGATCACAGCTCAGCAGGAGAGTGCCTGAARAGCAGCACAAAGGAACTCCAGCCAGTAAGACAGCTTCATCGGGGGCCCAATTTAAATGCCTCTGTGCAAATGCACGTAGTATGGGGAATAAACAAGAGGAGTTAGAGATGTGCGCACGCCTGCAGGGCTATAACCTTATTGGCATCACGGAGACGTGGTGGGATGGCTCCTATGATTGGAATGTTGGGATGGAGGGATACAGGCTCTTTAGGAAGGACAGGCAGGGGAGACAAGGAGGGGGTGTTGCCCTCTGTGACAATGACCAGCTCGAGTGCATGGAGCTCTACTGGAAAATGGATGAGGAGCCGACTGAGAGCTTATGGGTCAGGATTAAAGGGAAGGCAGGGACAGGTGACATGACGGTGGGGGTCTGCTACAGGCCACCCGACCAGGAAGACTGAGCAGATGAGGCCCTCTGTAGACAGATAGGAGCAGCCTCACGATCGCAAGCCCTGGTCCTCATGGGGGACTTCAACCATCCTGATATCTGTTGGAGGGACAACACAACACGGCAGGACATAAGCAATCCGGAAGGTTCCTGGAATGCGTTGAGGATAACTTCCTTCTCCAAGTGGTAGAGGAGCCAATGAGGAGAGGTGGTATGCTGGACCTTGTTCTCACCAACAAGGAGGGGCTGGTGGAGAATGTGAAGCTCAAGGGCAGCCTGGGCTGCAGTGACCATGAAGGAGTTCAAGATCCTTAGGGCACCAAGAAGGGTGCGC